>CM032807.1:1152500-1547500 GCA_019155185.1 Beaufortia kweichowensis
TCTCTGCGTGGCTGTTTATTTACCCACAAGTGTCATTTCTGTTGCACCTTTGACTTGATCTGTATGATAATTTATAAACTGGACATGTTTATGGGCAAGGGTGATTTTTATATATTGGTATTTAAAGTGGCAATTTGTCATTTTTACCTCTCTGTCGCCATCTCTGTTTAAAACATCAAATCGCATAAAATAAATTCTGCTTTACATATTTTAATCTCTGTTGTTGTTATTATTATAAATATACCATAATAATTTCAGTAAGATTAATACACAAACACATTTTTCTCAATGAATTGCTTTCTTCGTCTCTCTCTTTTATTTCTTGTGAATATCTCGTTTCACTCTGTACTATATTGTAAAAGTGAAAATAGAGTAAAAATAGCTTTTTATGTTGACTTTGAGAATATGTTTTGTCACTTATATTTGCATTTTTTTTTTTTTAAACGAAACAACGACCCGGTCTTTATCATTAAGTGTCTGAAAAATGTAAATATTCATTGCAGTGTTAATTATGCTTCTGTGTTGATTTTTATATTATCTGAATCTTTTCTTGGTTAAGTGCATTTGTGAAGATGGATTCCTTTAAACCCATTTAAACCATCTGATCTAAATGACTTCTGTAAATACTGTGTCAAATGTGAATTTGCGTCTCAAGGTCTCCATTAAATGTGAAATGGACGTCTTCAAAATGACTTTGATTGAAGCTCTTTCAGTAATAGATGACGCACTGCTCTGAATGCATCTTTTTTTTATCTCGCAGGGTTGCGCGTCCTGGAAGTGGTATTTTCCCTTTCATTACGCCCGTTCGCCTCTGACTTCAGAGACATCAAAGGAATGTTCAGCGAGTTTGAGAAAGAGACCAAACCGGTAATTTCACAGATGGGATTGTTTAGCCTCTCGGTGGCAATAATAATGACACAGTTTGTCGTTTTGTTGATATGTTGCTGTTCGGTAACTGTTTGGTACTTTGTAGTTTAAGCCGCTGGAGCAGCTGATGGGAGTGTTTCCTGCGGCCAGTGGAAACTTCCTGCCAGAGACGTGGAGAGCTCTGATGACCGACCCCGTGAGTAACCGCTGTTCACCTCTGACCCCAAACACAAAACTACAATAAGCAACTAAATCTATATTTATTAATGTATGTGACTTGGCTTTAAAAATGCTTTATGGCTTATTTGACTTTGTTTCCTATTTTGGTTTATTCTGGAATTGCTAGTTGGATCTTGAATATTAGAGAGTTGAAAAATTATGCCTCATTAGTCTTACTGTTTGGTGTATGTTAGGAATTGTTCAGGAAATGTTCATCAACCTAAAACCGATTTAACCGCTGGAAAATCAGCTTAGTTAAATGTTTTAATTCTTTAAAAAAGATTTAATATTTATTTTTTCAGAAATAAAAAGCATACAATTTTTTTGATTGCTTGACTAATAATAATAATGCCAATAATAGTAATAATAATTATTATTAATTATGAATAAAAATGGGTGAATTTGGCACAAGAATGTTAATTTATAATATTGTGTGTAATGTCTCTTCTGATCATCTGTCTGTTACAGGAATCTTCTATCATTGACTTCTACCCTGACGACTTTGCCATTGATCTGAACGGAAAGAAGTACGCCTGGCAGGGTAACCAATCAGCTTTCACCTTTACAGTCTAATAAAACAGCCCCTTTGCTCTGTATACAGCTGTTTCTGAGTCGCTCTTCTCATCTTTTCAGGTGTGGCCTTGTTACCGTTTGTAGACGAGAGAAGGTTACGAGGGGCGTTAGAAGAGGTTTATCCTGATTTATCTGCAGAGGAGGGTGAGAGGACACTATTACTTTTATATATATATATATATATATACTTTGAATTCAATCGGAGAGTTTTGAAGTGAATTGCTGTGATGTGACGTGAGCGTCTGCCGGTTGGTTTTAGTGAGGCGGAACAGTTTGGGAAGTGATGTCATGTTTGTGAGCAAGTCCCACCCCCTGTGTGACTTCATTCAGGAACTGTATCGTACAGAATCTCATGAGGTATGAGGATTGTTATATCCCTTCTTATTTTTCCATAAACACTATTTCTAAACAGATGAGCAGGAATAAGAAATTACATGTCATCGTCGTAGTTCACAATTGCTTCATACATGTACTTTCCCAAGACATCTGGGTTTTTTTTTAAGTGGATTTGGTTTCTCTGTGCACACAATAAACATCAAATAAACCAAACTGATTTGAAACTGAAGATCATCAGAGTCTGATTTTCTGATCTTTTTTGTTCTTTAAGGGTACTGAGATCTCTGCAGAACTTTGCCATGGAATCCAAGGTATATTAAATCTAGACGACGACCCTATTCTACCAGATAAGTAAGGATACAACATTTATCTTTGTCGTTTCTAGATGCTTTTTTGTGTTTCGACATTACCTGGGCCGTGTTTGAGATGCTTCAAACCAAATCTATACAAATCATGTTGTTTGTTTGTTTTTTTTCAGACCGGTGCAGTCGCCCATCCCAGTGCTGAGAGACATCGCCAGCAACTCTTCCATTGGGTAAAAATCACATTTACACTTCTTCTACTGTGACTGATCTGATATTTAGATACTGTCATACACACATTTGTCGCCAAACGTGATGTCCAACTTTGGGAAGATTAATGGCATTTATTTAAACATATCGTTAAAGATGAAATGTTGCTTGGATCATATAATCTTTAGTTTGTTACTCGTCTCCAGCTGTTGTTACGATCAGGACAGGTTAGACTATTTTAAAGAGATATGAGTGTACGTTTCTAGTCTTAAACCTTGAAAACCTCTGCCATGTGCCGCTAATATTTACTGGTTTCTCTAGAGGTCAGACTTTTAATAAATTCTCGAGATTCATTCAGTTTCCGTGAATAGCTTAAGATGAGAATGATCTCTTATGAATACCCAAACATCTTTAAGTTTGTGTACTAATGGATTTCAGATGGTTAATACTTGTGCTTTCTGTTTGTCAGAATCAAATTCAAGGATCCGCAGTATAATGCCGACTACATCTTCAAGGCTGTTGTGCTGCCAGGTGCAAAGTAAGAACTGGATTTTATATCACACGTCACGTGAGTTTCTGATGTGGTTTATTTTATCTTGAACGCATGCTTTTATTTCTTCATCAGGATTCCTGAAAAAGTTCTGAAACCAGGAGACTGGGAACAGAATAACCGCGGTCCCTGGAGACCTCAACTTGGGTTCAACCCGAACCGCCATCAAGCCCATCTCGACCAATCGGCATTCAGAACGCTGAAGTAAGTGTTCAGATAACCTGGAGAAATGTGACCGAGTCTCTCTGTGTGCTGAATATTTGGGATTTATTTTGGTAAAGAGGTGTACGCTGATATGGAAACGTTAAATTAGTGATTAAACATCTGCTGAATCCGGTCATGTGTGATAAGAGAGAAATTACGCTCGGTGTTCAGGAAAGAAGATATATGCAGATTAATTCTCACCAAAGACCTAATTTCTTAATGAAAGCTGTTATTGGCTTTGATTTTATGGAGCCGACAGGTGTTCTTAGACCTGAAACATGTGGTTTGTTTGTTTTTTGCATCTTTATGTATTTGTCTGAATATTTAGGAATAATTTGGTGTCTAATGATGAGGTTTAAATTTGACATGGACATTTCCAGTGTTATGGCCATGATGAACTTGAAATATAAATTCACACAGAATGTATTTATTACCAATATATTCAATCATCTGTTTAAAGCCCAGACATCAGAAAAATAGCAGTCTATACACAAGTTATCTGTTTTAATGGAAATATACATGTGTTATGAATGTGATTAAAAACACACATTTTTGATAGTCAACATACTTTATAGGATTTCTGTGAATTAAAATACACAAACCAGAAGCAATAATACCCAACAAATGAAGAAGAGATGACTCTTCAAAGAATATAAAGTAGTTTATGCGTTCATTTGTGAGGAAAATACTTTATCTGACTATGAAAAATCATGATTTAAACGGAAACAAATGCTTTAAACACTCACATGAGGATTTAAACCATCTGAATTATCAGGATGATGAAAACCTTTTTCATGGTTAGGTTGATATTTGTATGGAATTGACCGTATACATATTTTCTTTTTTCAGTCACCATGTAAGCAGACATCAAGGACCGGGTATATTGGGTTCTGGTCCACCTCGCGGGGGTCAACAGTGGGGCGGTCAGTACAGCAATGCTCCGCCCCCCAGAAACTATCAAGGAAACTACCGTCCACCGCAGAGAGACTCCTACCAATGTGAGTTTTACACTGATTTAAAGATGGTTTTCAGTAATAGATGCTGATGTCATGCTTAAAGATCAGCCATGGACACAAACAACTGTGCGGCCTGAGGTGACGACAGATGACTTCATTTCCAAATACAGAAAGAATCAGTGTTGTGTGTTTACAATAGTAGTTTGGTGACAGTATACGGAGCATCTGTCCGTAGACGTCGTTCTCCTCCGAACGGCTCTCTTTACACTCACTTTGATGTGCCAATTTGCAAGTTGATGAATAATCTCATCTGTGGGCGAGTGGAGCCGCCCTTCAGCCACTTGATGCAAATGGAGGTTTGGGGTTGGCGTTGATCAGCGCGGCTCTTCACCGGCCCGTGCGTCGCGGCCTGTCGCTGAAGCCTCCAATTAAACATACAGCCCACTAACCGTCCCGGACGCGCTTCTGCTTTTCTTGAATAAGGCAATCAAAGAAAATATTCAGGTGTTTTTAAAACCGTAGTTCACCAATTTTGATTTAATGTCTTGCGTTTAATTTGCATTTTTTAGCCTTGAAGTTGTCAGTTTCCTTGAGACTGAAATGATCTAGGGGTAAATTTGGTGTTTTTTGCTTTAGTTTCTAATTCTTGGATGTTTCTTCATCCAAACATTGACTTGCTGTGTTATATAACATCAGTGATGTCGAGCAGCAGACGTTCCACATATGTGACTTTCAATGTGATTCTCATAGACTTTTCTTAGTATGTTATGCTGATGAACTTACATTCTCATGACTGTTTATTACCAAGTTCACCTTTTAGCAAATTAGTAGAAATTATCATTGTGCATTTTTATTCAAATGTGTGCACTTTTGCATGGTCTGCTTTCTCCACAAACCAGATTTTGCAGTTAGTCAGGATTAGACCTTCATTCTTGTTATTTTTTTTAACAATCGTATGTTTCTGTATAATTCGCGATATGAATTCATAGGAAATTGCCGACTTGTAAGACATGAATATTTTCCTGTGAGATCAGGTTGTGAGATTTTCATAGAGTAATTAACTTTTTTCACATGCATCAAAATGCTAATAAACCAACACATTCTCATGCCAATACCATAATATTTTTCATTTAATTGAAGCTCTTGGAATTGGTAAATAAATACATTTTATTTCTACACTTTGGACATTCATGCTTATTGTTTTTTTTCTCTAATAAACATAGGTTTTTGTACAATTTACATTTAATTTGAATTGAAACAACCGCCAGCCGCCAAAATATTCAACCTGTGAGATCAGGTTTTATGAACGAATGATGCAGTTGTCATTTTTTTGTCACATCAGAGAGTGTTTATTGTACGTAATGGTAACTTGTGTGTCATCAGTGTTGTCTGCGGTCCGTGGGGTGTAAAGCCTCATTAACTTTCTCCAGCTCACCGTCTCTCTCTCTCTTCCCTCCTGCGGTGTGAGATCAATGCTGAGCTCCAGAGGTCTTTTGTTAACCCTAATCAAAACAGCTGGTGGTAAAGGACCAACTCGTATATTACAGTCCTGCGGTCTTCATTCTTTAGATATTGATAATCAGTGTTGTAGAGGTCCATTACAGACTCATTACGGAGTTCAGCGTCCATCTGTGTGTGCGTCTGTGCTCGGCGAGCACGTAATCCCTGTGTTAAGCTAATGAGAACGGCATTTACTGTTGTGTTTTAATACGTAATCCTATTTGGGCATTGTGTCAACTGGCTTTAACGTCCCAACATTCGGTCTGTGGACAGTGGGCTGTGTTTATTAAGAGCTGAATGAATTGGCTGTAATTTCTTCTTTGGTTGGACTGGATGTCAGATGAGCAGGGATGAATTAGGGGCTCATAATGGGGTGTAAGTGGGTGGTCCGGACGGTCATTAGATCACATACTGGATTTCAGAGGTGTTTATTGGGTGCAGAATTAAATGTCTGGGGTATCTCACAGCGTCTGGTGTTTACTGTTGATTATAGGCGATAATCATTGGATGGATCGATTGTGGCATCAGTTAAATTACATGGCACACAAATCTCATTCATGTGAAGCTGTGTTTGTATGGATTTTAGCCCATTTTACAATATAGAGGTGTGTAAGCATGTATAACATTTTTAAGTGATTTAAAGGGACAGTTTCTGTCATCATTTATTCATCTTTGTGTCATTTTCAAACCTGTATACGACTGACTTTTCTGTGGTAGACAAAAGAAGATATTTTGAGAAATGTCTCAGTGGTTTTGTGTTTATGCAATGAAAGTCAATGTTATCTCAAAATATCTTCTTTTGTGTTCTGGAAAAGAAAGAAAGGTCATACAGGTTGGAAATGACATGAGGGTAAATAAATTTTTTCCCTTTAACAGAGATGCACACTTACATTTCTTCCATCCACCTGTTAATCACACTTTCCAAGGACTACATTTATAAGACGCCGGTTTTATTTTACACACTGGCGAACGTCTTGAAATGATTTTTTGTGATAACTAAACCCATCACAGACAGCGTAACTCGAAACATTTCTTTCAAAGGTGCCTTCCCAATGCAGAATCATTATTTTTTTCTCCGGTAATGTCTTCACCTTCAAGCCCACATTTGTAAATGACAGCTTTTCTCTTTCGAGCTGAAGTTCTCGTCTTTGTCCCCCCCTCGTCTCCGCTCCATCCCCTACAAAACAAACAGCTCGGGCCCTGCAGCTGGTGATCGCCTTGGCAACGGTGGATTGGAAAGAAGCTGCTTTGCTACTTTTTTTAAAGTCTGTCTTTGTGAAGGACCTGCAGCGCTGGAACTAGAGCACTTGAGCTCGCCACAGCGCCGGCTGATGAATGCTTGTTTCATTTAGCACGGCAAGAAATGCAAATGTGCCACTTTTGACATCCCCCGCCTCCCTCCCTCCCTCCCTCCCCGGCCTTAAATCCTGTTCATATTACTGAACACAATTCAGTTCATCTCACAAACCTGTTTTCCATACAGTGAGACGCGGATACAAATTGGGTTAATGAATTTTTGAGATTGTTTGTCTCTCTTTTCAGAAAACGCTTCGTTAATGGATTTGATTTGTTGTCAAATAAAAAACGATTGACCACTCAAATGTAGTTTTGTGTTGGTTACAATAAAAGAAACTATTTTAGGTTTCAGAAGTTTTGTATGTGGTAACCAGAGCATTATTGTCTGGTTGCTAAGGTGTTTTTGGGTGGTTACTAGAGGGTTATTTACATATAGGGATATTTTTGCTTGTTTTATTTTCCACCTGGTAAAAAATTGTCTAGAAATTAAAAGCACATCTCTCCTCAAGCCGCCCGGGATAGTGTTTGTGTCTGTGGGTTGACTAACAGTGTAATGTTTTATTGTTGTTATGTTGTCATATCATCTGTCTATTGGTAATATTTTTACATTGTGTACCTTTATAAAAATAATAAGACTAATTGGTCATTTTTACCTCCTCAGATTCCGGTCAGCCCAGGTTAAATCGACCACCAAATCCAGCACCGTATTCCAGGTAAGACTGTTTGTTTGCACATTATAAATGTGACTTTTCAGTCAAAACTTGAAATATAATTCTCACAGCATGTATCATCAATATATTGAATTATCTGTTTATATTTGACTAAAGCCCAATATCAGTCTATACACGAGTTATCTATTTAAATATACACGTGTTCCCACATACTTTGTGGGATTTTTGTGAATTAAAACACACAAACCAGAAGCAATAATACCCAACAAATGAAGAAGAGATGACTCTTAAAAGAACATTAAATAGTTACTTTATTTTAATTTTCTTGTGTTCATATATGAGAAATATGGACTGTTATAAATGTGACAATTCTGAAAACAGCACTTTATCTGACTATGTAAAATCAAATACATTATTGGGCCACGTGAAAAATGAAGAAAGTCCAGTTAATAAAAGCCCACGTCACCTTTGTCCTTTCTGTCCGAGTCTTAAGATAGGATACAAGTTTGTGATGTTCTTCATGTGGGGGCTGGACTGAAATGAGTTTGTGTGCAAACTAAACAAATGTTCTCTTAAAGAGTTCTGCAAAGCTTAATGAGGCAGCACTAATGCAGTTGGGCTTCAGTTTTTCTTGTGTACCGGGGCCACCGGGGGCCGCACAGAGCCGCCATTGATTCTGGCTCCAGACCACTTCAGAGACTAATCAGCTTCTTTTGGTTCAAGTTTTCAGGCCCGGGAGCCCATTGTAACCCTGTGTCACCTTAGGTCAGTAGTTATTAGAGCGAAGTTTCTTTAACCGATCAGGAGCGAGTGAATGAAATGCAGAAGGAACCAGAAGGATTACGGATTCCTCAGGAAGATTGTGACCTGTTTCAGTAATGAGGGATGCCGAGCTATCCGGCTCTCCTCTTTATAAACCCACAGATGTTAGGAAGGTGACCTGCTTTATACGCACATGTTGAAGGCGTGTAGCTTGTATACAAGCGGTGGATGGGTGGAAAGGAAAAACTAACTGCTTTTGATCCGTAACAAAAATAAATCACTTTGTTTTATGTGATCTTGGGAAATTTCATGTAGAGATTACATTTTAGGGTTGTAAACATTTTTATAGTTAATATCCTTTTTATGTTTAGCTCAAATTACCTTCAACCACTACAATCGGCATGAAACCATTTCTAAATATCCGTTCAATAATGAAAAAATCATTTTCATGTAATAGTGCCGTTCAAATTCACAAGGTTATTTTATGCATGTCCCTTCACTGTGTATTTATTTGATTGTTCCAGTTAGTTCGAGCTGAATTCGAGGTCATCAGCATGTTTTAAAATGCAGGTGAACGTCATGAGGCTGTCGAGAAGTTCCTAAGAAAACGTCTAAACTTTATTTGAGCGTAACATTTGTTCTCATCTGATCTCACAGGTATCCGCAGCAAGGTGCTCACGGATGGGATCGGTCCATGCAGTCTCAGTCCTCTGCGTACCACCAGAACCAGCAGAGGGGTCGAGGAGGGTGGAGACCACCCCACAATCAACAGGACAACAGGAGATCTGGACAACAGGTGGCCTGACATACACACTTCTTATCTCAGCCATAGAAATGTATTTTGTGAGCATTTCATGTGCTTTCTGTATTTGTGACTCACGAAAACCCCTTTGTGTTTTAGGGGGATACTTCTGGACGTGGATACGGGTTACCTCCACCATCCGTTAACTACAGATGGAGCTGAACGTTTAGTCTCATGTGAAAGGCTTCAGAAGCTTTTTCTATTCAAAGCAACATTGTCTTTTTTGAATTTCATGATTTGTAAAGGTTTTTTGTTTTACTGACATGAAATGTTCTTATGTAGTGATTTTTAAGAATGTTCCTGTAAAACCTAATCGTACAATACAGAAAAAAACAAAACCTTCGAGTGTGATGTCTTTACTGTGATGCATTAATTCAGGTCTGAGGTTTAAATCATTTATTTTAATCTCTATCTATTTATAAACTGGCCAGCCAGGTCAGGTTTAGTATTTTAATGTTGAAATGAATATTCATTGTGTCCTCTTTGTCAATTACAGATGCAGATCGACATTATGAGAGTCTGATTTAAAATGAGTCTTGAATTAATTTAGATCAAACAATAATGGAGTCGAATGGAATGTATGAGAGGAGATCTGCTCTAATGTTAATGCTGCTTCACTTCATTCATTTCTGTTTTGGCTATAATCATTTTGTTGCAATCAAGTAAAATAAGGTGTAATTGAGCAACGAAAAGAATAAAGGACAATGCACTCTTAAATTATTAAAATGATTTATAAACGTTAGAATAATTCAGGAATAAAACGTGAAATGCGTAAAATTATATTCTTTTTTTAGTTCGTTTCATGGTCAAAAATCGCTGTAAAATGTTTTTTATTTTCATAATTGTAAGAATTGTGGTCTCACAAAATTGCAAGACATTTAGGAGTACACATTAAACAAAAAACATTTTCTAAATAAATTGCGTAATCCTTGAGATTTCCTTTTCTTTTTTCGTTGCTGTTTTTATTTTAATATGCTTCTTTTGCTTTAAATTTAAGTATTCTTTTTGCTTTGCCTGGCATTTAAAATAATTACCATATGATTTTTCTCTGTGCAACTTAAGAAACGAAAAAAGATTTTGCACTTAAATCGGTTTATTGTCAAATTCGCATGAGGTGCATATGTCGTATATTTGTAGCATTCATATTTTTTCCTTATACAAAAAACTTGCAGAAAACATTCCTCGTCCAGTGTTAGATATTTATACACAACATTTCATCATCTACAGCTTCAGTATTTTACAAAGCAACAGAACTTTGATTAATAGCATCACACTAGTCTAGTCTTCAGTACTCATCCGTATGAAGATTTCCATTCAATAATGATTAAGTCACACAATCCATAGAATCACAGGAGGGCAATACCCTTGCATCAGACGAGTGCTGTTTAAAAACGACTTTAAAAAAACAGTGTCTTTGTAGAAATCAAGCGTGCGTTTCAACAGCATCACCACGTTCGGCCGTAGAGCAGATTGGAGCTCACCATGTTACTGGTGTACTCCATGAGCGCAGCGTCAGTCTGAGAGAGGCTGTTCATGAGAGGAGGACTCGGGGACATTTCTTCCAGATCATCAGCTGATGCTAAAGTCTCATGGACCTGCTGATGGACCTGTGTCGGTGTACTGGACCCGTTCTGACACGGTTTACCGTCTTTAACCAACACGGGCACCGCAACGCGCCTCGGCGACTGTTGCGCGCAAAGGTTTCCGCCGTCCTGCGGTTGGACTGCTTTGTCCTTTGCCTGGCGTTTCATTTTGTATCTGTGGTTCTGGAACCAGATCTTTACCTGTGTGGGTGTCAGGTGAATCATGCTGGCCAAATGTTCCCTCTCCGGAGCAGACAGATATTTCTGCTGCTTAAATCGCCGCTCCAGTTCGTACACCTGCGCCTGAGAGAAAAGGACGCGCCGTTTCCTTCGGGGCGCAGCGTGTAATGTCACCATAGATTTAGTCGCATCCATTCCGGGTAATGTTCCCATGTTCATGCTCGCCGAAGGGCCCATAAATCTGGAAACTGGAGAAAAGAACAGGCAAATTACTGTTAATGTTGATGTTTTATGGGATTTTATGGGATGGGGTCTAATTGTCTTCACTCCTAAACTGTGTCATGTGGACAAATACGCAAAAATGTCAATGTCATTTTTTAAAATCGTTTATAGTTTTTAAAACTTAACTCTAAAAGCTGTAATATTAGTAATGATAAGAATATGAATTGTGATGTTATAAAGCGTTCACGGCGCACATTTTGTTTGTGTTGACACTTTACTAGTATGTAAACAGATAATTCTTATAAACTTTCACGTGAATATAAATGAAAGAATAACGAAATAATTATAAGAATGTATTATTCTTATTACCAAAAGTCTGAACAACATAATGTCTCATGTAAAGTAATTTATATTTGCTGTTTTTTAAATAAGTTGCAAGAAAGGAACAGCAGGTAGCACCAATAAAATCAAACATTCTTTCCAGCACTCACTTGTTGGATATCTGGGCTCCGGGTTCGAGCCGTACCAAGCCGTGGCCGTTGCGCCGTTCCTCATGCTCTCCTGATAAGAAGGCAGGTCTCCCATAGTGCCAATAGTCCCGTTGCAATAGCCTCCCATTGCGGTGTACTGAGAATGTGGCATGTGATAGGCGTTATGGCTCATGTTGTGCTGCTGCAGGTTTGCTTGAGACACCTGAGTCTGTCTGTACAGAGGAGACGCCAGGCTCGCGGTGCTCTCCATAGCTGCAAACTTCTTAAAGGTCTCCTCGATCGGGCTCAAAATATCTGTCACAGAGAAAGGAGTTGAATGTTTGGGGCTCAAGGACATGGTTCAGCTCGCAACTGAGTTTGTTGAAGCTGCCACAAGCCCGTGGATGTGTGCGCAACCTCCAGACGCCAAGTGTCCACCGTGCGTAAACGCGCTCACTGATGTCCAAACGAGAAGAGGCGAATCCTGCGCGCTCTTATTTCTGCCTTATTCCTGTCTGACTGTAGGTTTACGACAAACACGAGGGGCGGAGCGACGTGCCAAGCGAGCCATTGACATCCTAGTAGAGTAATTGAAGAAAATGCTCACGAAGCAAAAGATAACCAAAGAATGCGTGTACTTACGAATTTGTATCATTTTGAGCTTCATAGTGGAATCAGCTTTTTACATCCATCCATCTAAGCTTCTACATTATGACAAGTGCCGCTCCCTATCTGAATTCCCTGTTTAATAATTCTCATCCAAACATCTGAGATTCCTCTTTATACAAACTTAAGTACACAATTTAAGACTTGATGTGACACAATCGGACCCCGAGTACACTGAAATAGGTCACACAATTTGGCGTGGGATTATATATTTTATGCTAAAGTCAGGGGAATGAAATAATGTCTGGTTAGAAATTACAAAACCAAACTATCGATATTAACTATAGAGTCCACTGTCCTATATGAACACAGAAACAAAAAGACTATTAACTAAACTATTTATTGAAACGTTATTTTTACGCATGCATGAAGGCAGTCAGTCTAAATATTTTTACTTACAATTATGTAAAATGATTGTTATACTAATGTCGTAGTATTCTTGAAGTATTTCATTTGTTTCCACCACGTTTTATTTATTAACTTTAGAAGCTTTACAAACCCTTGGAGGAAGCGTTTAAATGTTCTGTTTTAGTACGAGCACATGTTTGTCTTACTGAAATTGTAAATATGTTTCATTAAAAGTCCTTTGCTGGAAATGTCGGATATCTCAGTATATGCAAATGAAAGAACCCTTAAACGCTGAAGAATATGAAGTCAGAGGGCATGGCCAAAAAACACAAAACGCTGCCGTGCGCCTTACCAGCTCAACAGTCCGCGGTGAGATACTTGCGATTTTTGTTTAAAAATCGCATTTATACGAAGAAAAGGAAATACTTTTCAATTCTTTGTGTTGGTGATGTAGAAATGTCTGCATTTATACCCGTGGATCTCTAAGGAGTCAAATGCGCAGCTTCAAAATTAAAGCTCAGAAACGTGTGTAAGGTAACAGATAAGCATATCTTAGTTTTAAAGTTTGATAAGAAATTGTTCGAGTACTCTTTAGACAAAACGTTTAAAAATTTTGATTTATTAATGAACATGTTTTATTTGACACCAGGTCCTAGTTTGTTTATTTTTAATTGAGTTCTGGGAAGTCTTACTTATAAGTAAAAATATAGTAGCCTATGGTTGATATGGAGAATTAATATTGATAAAAACTGTTTTTAGTAAATTAATGAAGATTTTTAAGGTTTCGTGTTGCCCTGTAATACATATATATATATGTATGCATAGCACAAGAATATAAAAACATTACATATATAATTATTTATGAAAATGTACTTGTCTAAGAGAAGAGAAAAGCGAAAAATAGCATTACTAGACCAGCAAAACATGTTCACAATGCACTGATCTGAAGTTTTGAAACTGTTGCATTATTTGCCAAATAAAGAGGCGAGATGAGATTTGGAAAGGTCGAAGGGCACATGGCGCGCAGTTTCCTGAGCAGTGCAAGTAAATGAACACACACACACGGTAAGGACTTTGTTTATAAAACGCTTTTATGTGAAAGAAGAAATTGAAAGACATTTTTTGCAAACATATCCAAAACGAAACAAAGCAATAATAATAGACAAAACATAAAATGGCACCAAATGATTAACTGCGAAATAACTGTTGTTGCAGTTTTGATGTTGTTGTTTTTCTCACTGTTATATTTCTGTCAAACCAAGACGATAGGAATATTTGCGCACAGCTTCATTCCTGCTTTCCATTTGGTTTCATCTAAAATTGTTGTGTGATATTTGTGGCTGCAAAGTCAAAATCAGAAACTTGAAAACAAAGATAATTTCATTGCTTTACTTCTTTTTTTCCCTCCAAAGGCTTTCGGATGGTAAATCTCCAGGTGTGCCTGTGGCACGGTGGCGCTCTCGAGGACGCATTTCAGTGTGTGATGAGGTGAAAGGTCCAGCGCAAGTGACAGAGCACTTAAACAGCCTTTTCTTCTGCCGTCTCCCGCAATTAATGTTATTGAAGGACTGAAATGATGCTAATAGTTAGCCCGAAAACCTTTGGTTGTGTGGAAAGAGATATAGCTAGTTTTTAGCATTGCCATTACAGTATGCGTAATGGAATAACGTTAAAATGCGTGGGATTAAAAGGTCATTTGAAGAATTGTCTGCAGTGGTTTCAGATGAGGTAAGATCTGAACGAATAATAAAAAATGATTCTTTGTAACTGTGTGGATGTCTCTTATTTGTTATGAACAGATTTTTGTGTTTAATGACGCTTTTGTTGAAGGTAATGCGCTTTAGATACGTGAACGATCTGCGCATAAAATAATAATAATATTAATATCAGTAAGTGTTTTTAATCATTTTTTTAAACGTAGACATATTTATCTGATTGTTTAGATTAATATGGAGTACATGGCGTTAAACGCGTGTGGAAAATATGAACAGGCTTTTAACATTTAACATAAAATTAGACCCAGACAATATAAGACTGCTGTTATATGATTTTTGTGGGACAGGTCAGTCGAAAGTTCTTGTTTAAGAACGCATATAATCATTTTTTAATTTTTAACGCAAATAATAATTTTTTAATCATACTTAAAAATATGTTGATATTGTCGTATTTTAACAAATGTATTCTCATAAATGGCAATTTTATAACCAAATGCAATATTGACAAACTTAAAAGAATTACTTGCAATTGTAGGCTACTTAATGTATTGCTATTAATTATAGTGTTAAAGTATTTTTGTGATATTGTTATTTTTTTATGTAAAACTCTGACGTCAGTGTGTGTTTACTGCTGACCTTAATAAAATAATACAGTTCTATTGGAATTAAAAGAAAGTTTGTACATTTACAATGATCGATGCTTAAATATATACCTGCTGAAATAAATAAATGTCTTGCAATAAAGCAGCAGCTCAATGATCTTAGCAGTAAATGTGTATTCTCCACAGTAACACAAACACTCAGAAGACATGTCTTTTGTTTCTAGTGTCCAAAATGAAGTCAAATAAAGCCTTTTGTTTGGCAAGAATTGTATCAACCTAATGATCACCCAGACCAATCCACAAAACACATGTCTGGCATAGCATGTAAAATATTCAAGCCTAAATCATATAATATCAAATGAAGTTAACCTGGATTCATTAACTTAAATTTAAACTTTTCATTAAATATGAAGTGTCAGTACATTATCATACAACCCATGGACAATAACCAAAATAATTCTTTATGTGTCTTTTTATATTTAGGTATTATTGCATGGTTAAATTTAACAATCATGAATTGCAGTGATGAATTCATTACATTGATGTTACTAAAACCTTTATATTTAGATTTGGTACTATTATTCTTGCTCTTATGCATGTGCATATCATTTTTGTTTGTTGTATCATAAAATGTGATTATGATGTATCTTAAATCTATTCTGTGGAAAAATGTAAAAGGGGATGAAAAGCTAAAACAGAGAAATATTTTTTTTACTGAGAAGAATTTGTGTATAACATTGAAAACATTCTCTGGTCTAAATCATTTACACAATAGCATCTGCATAAATGTCCAGCCTAAACCTAATCAGCAAAGTAAATAGATCATCATGAAACAATAATACTAAACTGACTGAATAAAAATCTCCAAGTCAGTTTAGTGTTATTTTTTTATAGTGATCTATTTACTTCCCTAAATTTAAGAAAAAGTTTTCAGAGATTGCATACAGTTCTACTTCTTTATTAACCTATATTGATAAATTATTTCATTATTTCAATTAAATTAAAAATTAAACACAAGGTTTTACAGCCATGTTTTCTGTTGAATTCACATGTGACCTATAATCTCCTCCCCCACTTCAGCTGAGCTTCCAACCCATCTCTCTCTCTCTCTCTCTCTCTCTCTCTCTCTCTCTCTCTCTCTCTCTGTCTCTCTCTCTCTGTCTCTCTCTCTCTGTCTCTCTCTCTCTCTCTCTCTCTCTCTCTCTCTCTCCCTCCCTCTTTGTCCTTTTCTTTTTTACCTAAAGCAGCAAATCTCTCAGGAGGCAGCTGAGCGACCCACTCTGCACACTTTAAAAACAGTTCAGACCACCTGCCAACTCCACAGCTTACCCACCTTACACAGTCAAATTTAGGCCAGATAGATAGATAGATAGATAGATAGATAGATAGATAGATAGATAGATAGATAGATAGATAGATAGATAGATAGATAGATAGATAGATAGATAGATAGATAGATAGATAGATAGATAGATAGATAGATAGATAGGTCCATTTTTAGGTCATAGTAGGTTTAAGGGATCAAGTGATGCATGTTTCTTGCGTAACGTTTGCTGAACTGTGCAAATGTTTTGTGTGGATGTACAAAAGAGCACTTAAGAAAACTCGGTGCATTCAGGTACATCTACACATACACATCTGACTTTACCTCGAGATGTTCAGGTTCAGCAAACATCTGTCTCATCTCCTGAAAGGAAAGTTCTGCATCAGCAAAATCCATCTCTTCTGCTGGTATCACGAGTCAGAAAAGAGCTTCAACACACTCATGTGAGATCTAAGTTTCATGCTTGACTTAGCAGATTAAGGTGAGAGTTTTATTAACAACAACAAAAAAAACATTTTCTAGACAGACATTCTGTAGATCCTTCCAAAACTGACTGTCCATTTAATGTTTAATTCTCTTGAGCTCCTGTGGTTTTAAAAGTGAACTTCTATTAAATGTCCCATCTGTATTTCATCTATAGGGTGATGAAATATTAAAATATTGTTTAAATATTGTAAACATGAAGTTATTGTGATTATAAAAGGGTAAATGATGGTCAACACTGGATGGATGCTGTGCTGCTCTGGCATGTCGCCACCTTCCGGCCAAAAATTATTTAATCTGCAACTTTCCTTTACAATCAAATGGACTATCAGGAAATTGTAAATGATGAATCTGACAGCTATTTATTCAATTTTGAAAATGAAGAGGAACAAAATGCTAATCTAAACGATTATTTAAAAACACAGTAACCAACATCACATGACATTGAAACATTAAACACGAATTTTCATGAAATAATAAAAAAAGTAATAAAAGCACATATAAATAAATACATTTAAAAATAAATACATCCACAAGACGCCAGATACTTTTTATGTTTGTTTACAAATAAAGCTTTATTGAATTTGAATATTTAAACGCTTTGTGAATTAAAAGATTATCAGCACTTTTCCCTCTGTTCTTCTAATAACAATTTTCACATTCAATGTTATTTTAAATAATTTATTTAAATGTTCTATTATTATTTTACAAGCTTTATTACGTGCACACGCCGCGGTGACGTCATATCCGACCAAACTCCCAGTCTGTTCCATGTGAATCTGAACCCAGCAACTGTTTTACTGGTAAGCTCTGACGTTTATAAATACTGATGAATTACACTTCCTGATGATGTTTATGTTATTTTTTTGCCCGTATCTGCTAAAATTCTTAAACAAACTTTAATGGCTTAAACAAACATCAATGCTCAACTTGTGAACTGAACGCTAAAGCACATGTGAACCTGCTGCCATTAGTGGATATGACAATGATAGATTTAGATTTATTTATATGAAAACAGCTGCAGGTGTACATATATTTTGCAAATTAATGTGGAAAAGAAGTCTTTACTCGTGGATCTTAGTAATGTGCGATTTAAGGTCTGTTTAAATGGGCTGACTTTTAAATGTTTATAATTTAGTTCAGAAACATTGATCAGAAGGCCGTTTTCTGTTCAATTTCCTCATCACTTTATTATTATAAAGTAGTAAAAATAGGTTTTATTTACCCACTACCGTTGCGTGCTTCCTTAAATAATGCAATGCTGCCACCGTGTGGTCAATAATGAGAACAACAGATTTCTGTACATGTCAAATGTCTCCCTACAATTAAAATTGATTATAAATCATACTAAATGATGTTTATTTGAAAATGTAAAAATGCAGAAAGGTTTGAATAACACAATACAATATACAATTTGTACAGTATAAAAGTCATTATGTCTATGGAGTCGCCATAAAACATAGTTTGAGAGAGTGTGTATAGGTTTGGCTTTACTTGCAGGAGCACATTTTTAAAAATAAAGTCTTCTAACTAAAGCATGTAAACAGACTTGTGAGGACATTGTAAGGTGGTCATAGTAAAATACACTCCAAAATCAGACAAATCATATAAAGGGCCTTGGTGAGGGTTGAGTTTATGGGGATAAAAAGTAAACACTTATTGAAACACATTTCTTTCTGTTGTGGCCAAAGCAGAGAACATTTAGTCATGCATAGTGTTATATTAATAACAGGCATTTTGCTTATTTAAATAAACTAAACACACATCTCTATTATTAAGAAACTATATGTTTAGAAAATATTTATTTTATGTTAGTCAGAATAATTCCAATAAACTAAAATAAAATGAAAAAGACAATAATTAAAATGTTTAAACTATTTCAAAATCAATTGAAACTAACTGATCTGTACAATGTGGAAAACACTGTATTCGTCGTCATAAATATATCGACAGTACTCTTATAAGAAGTCAATGTCTCCTGGTAGAAGCATTTTGAATCAAAAATCCTCTTCAGATAGATGACCTAATTTAAACCTCACCAGGACCACGACTGCAGGTGCGACAGATGATTGACAGCTGTCAGGTGCGTCATAATGTTGGCGCGTATATTATTATCACTGTAGTGTATCTGAGGAACATGTTTCATGCCAAAAGTCGAAAATGGCACATTAAATGGACCAGAACCCGAGATGTCCAGCGAATTAAGATGATGACACGGCCAGCCATCCCTCACCAGAACGGGAATAGACACGCGCCGTGGAGACGCCAGATACCCCGTGTCCAGTCCTTTCTCCGCCCGGGACCTTTTTACTTTATACCGATGGTTCTGGAACCAGATCTTCACTTGTGTTGGAGTTAAACTCAGAACTTTTGCGAGATGATCTCTCTCGGTGGCTGATAAGTATCTCTGTTGCCTGAAACGTCTCTCCAACTCAAACGTTTGCGCTTTTGAGAACAAAATTCTCCGTTTGCGTCGTTTCTTTGCGCAGTCATCCAAACTTTCGCTGTGTCCGTCATGAAACTCATCTGTGGACACTTCTGTAGTTAAACCCTCTGGAGATGCTGCTGAAAATCATTTAAAACTGTCATTACTATACGCAGATATACAGTATACTCTTAATAAAATTGCTGAAGATTAAAAGATTGAAAGGTTGCTTTTTTAAGTGAGCTCTGTCATCTCAAAACAATGTATTTTTTAAAGTATTTTATATTTTTAGCTCAAAAATGTTGTACTTTTTTTGGGAATTTTATGTTATTTTTGTCAAAGCGAAAATTAGGTAACAGTGTTTTGACGAATTGAATGGCATTTTTATAACCAGTTTTACTAGAAACACCATTGTTAAACTATGGTTACTGTATAAAACTATTTTTGGTTAATATAGTTGAACTATAATAACCATGTTTTTTGGTCTTATTTGTAGTAAAACTACGGTTAATTTTCTTAAGGGTTAATCCTTTTTTCCATTTAAGTATTTCATTGATTTTATTTCTTTAGGAAAACCTAAAAAATGTTTAAAATATTGCATGGTAAATGAAAAGTAAAATATTTCTCTTACACGAATATTGGTGAGCACATTGAGACTGTATCCATGGCGCGTCTCTGATGGATGTCTGCTGCTTCCCACATTCATTCTCATGATGTTCTTCATCCGCCTCATCTTCAGTGTCTTCCGTCACTAATCCTTCATCATTCGTTTCCGGCAGGTCCAAAATATCACGGACAGAGAATCCTGAGAGTCCCTTTGACATTTTCCACACGAATTTATTAAACGAATAAAGAGTTTTTGGAGAGAAGAAGATGCGTCAAAGGACAGCGCATCTGATCCAGATTCGCATCACAAACACTGTTAATCCATTAGTCTGGTCCATGTAAGGTTTTATTGGACCTGCAGGGCGGATCTCTGGAGTCAAGTGCTTGAAGACCTTCTGCGGGTGTGAAATCGTGAGTTCAGCCTCGATCACTGGAGCATCAGGAATGGATGAGTGGGGATGAGGTGACACGACTAAAACACGCAAAGGGGGGCGAGACCACCACCACCCCACATTCAATTTACATATCACAAGAGCCCGTGGCACAAATGGAAACTCTTCGTTATAATTATCTTTAAAAACATCTAACACCATTTACATTTGGAGATGTGATTGGCTGGAAACATCATATCTCCGTGTTGAAATGGGATTGTTTAAAACTGCAAGTGGACAAATTATGGAAACCTTCTGGGTCAATATTTTGCTTAGAGCTTTAGTCAAGTACCAAATTCAGCAAACAGCCGAGCAATGTTTGAGAACAAGAGCGAAATCCTGTTACTGACCTCCTTTAGTATTCATGTTAGATGATTTGATACTTGTGCTTAAAAGCTTGTCGTTCATGATGCCAAAAGATATTTGATATTGATGACTGAAGCACTACAAAATAAATCGAAATCGTTGTTTTATCACCAAAACAATCCAAAGCCTTTATTTTAGATCGAAACGCGTTTCAACAGCACGTGTGAAAATATTTTACTCTGAAAGCTATTGCACGATTCTCGTGGGATTTTTTATTTTTGATTATTTATGTGTGCAACTATTCAGAAAGTAATTTATTGTATAAAAGGTTTATTGTCAATTAATTTCCTTTTTATTTTGGATTATTAATAATATTATTAGTAGTATTTTGTAATATTATTATTCGAATGAAAAGGGTTAGGGTTGTAGACAAATATTGTAAATAAAATGTGACGCGCATCAGCAATATTTCTTCATATAAGGAAAGATTGAATACAGTAAAAGTTAATGTCTTTGCGATAAACATTTTGATTTGATAAATTGTGTATATCAAGTGAATTAAATTGCGTCGTGTGTGTGTGTGTGTGTGTGCGTGCGTGTGCGTGTGTTTGCTCATGAGACAGTATGTGACGTGAATGTCCTGCATGCGCCATGGGTGGTCGAACTGTGCAAACACACACAAACCAGCAGCTAAGCTCTGGACAATAGACCAATGAATGGATCCTGCTGGAAGTTTTTGTGCTAAATCAGGTTTTGCATTTATTTGGACCGTAGAAATAATGGCTGATTGACGCCCTCACACAATACACCAAACTGACGACATAAAAGCGAGTGTTGTCATGGCATTCAGCTCATCTCTATGAACGATTTCTTTATTTCATGCTTAAAAATGTAACATGTCTTGTAAAAAACGTATCAGACATATCAGATATTTTTTGTGTGTATTACTAATACCTATCATGAGGGAATTTAGTGCATATGATTAAACTTTACATCACAGACGAGCAGTTCACTGACTGCTGAAATCACTAAATGATACCAATAACCCAAACCTAAAGCTGAAGGGCATGTGGTATTCATAGTGTTCTAAAAAAGCGAACAAAATCTTGTTTTATCAAACAACAAGACATTTAATACTTAATTTTTTGACACAGAATTAAACTATAATGCACAAATTGGGCAGGACTGCTAAAACAATAGAAAGCATCAGAGAAATTCTAGTGGTTATAATGAGAATTGCATTTAATTGCATTTAATGTATAGTTTTAATGTAAACTATAATGGTCTCTTTTTTTTATACTACTCTGCTAATGGTTTTACTGATAAAAAGCTGATGGTTCAGAACTGTACGTGCAGTGAAATGCGCAAACTGGTTAGTTTTCACAAAATCTTTCTTATTAATAAAGGAACTCCTAATCTCGCCAATCATTCGGTCTCATAGTTGTGGAATAATAAAGTTGATCTCAATGGCATTATTTTTTATCTCACGTTGTCTTGTGTAAGAGCGCCATCTAGCGGGTGCGTGTAATAACGCAGTCAGTATTCTATAGACCGCTGTTCAAGGTTAGCTTTCCTGGATAATTTCAGCTACTATTGAATTACTTCTTTACTATTCGGTTTTATGAGTTTTAATGACCACTGTTTAGCAGTAGTGCTGCATGTAGTACACGCAAAGCATAAGACATTTGCCCCTTCATTTGTTATTTTCTTAATGTGCTCTTTCAAGAACTTGATAATGTTGTAATGAAGAAATTGTTTCAGGTTAGAAGCTTTGATAAGTTTAATAACTAGCTAACTTAACAAGTTAACTTTTAACAAACCAACCAACTAATGTCTAATATTCTTTAGGTAACTTTGCTCAATGGCATCATGATGTAAGTGTATAGGGTAAGTTACATGTTACTATTTTGAAGTCATTATATATAATTTTAAACTTTTTTCTTCTTCAAAAAGAACAGTATGAGCTTTATTTTCCAGTGACTTCCAGAGAACATCGTGTTACTGTGTTTCTATATGAACACACTTGTATCTTCTCTTTTCCTCCCTCTTGTGGTGTAGTTATGGACATGCAGTGTTTCTCATGACACACACACACTGAGGTTTATACTGTTGTGTTCATGTGTGTTACATGATGAGGGAGATGTCGACAGTTTCTGTGCTATAGTGGCTTGTGTTTGTAACTGTAGGTGTTTTGGGTCACTGAGAAAGATAAATTTGATGCTTATTCCTGTGACTAATATTTGGGGCAGAATAATTGCTTACTATTGTCACAGGCATTATCAGAACTAGTTTTTGCTTGATACTTTGAAATATGTGTATTTAATTGATATAAGCCTAAGTGATAAATATTCACATTTGCCATGTTGACTCTATTTGCTGACAAAATGCATTAGATTGTCCATTTAAATTTTCTACAGAAACTTTGTTGGTGAAGTTTGTTATTAAAGATATAAAGCATGTGCACTATTGGCCTTTATATGGTTATATATGTTAACATGCTCAGTGGAGAAACATTGTGGCTGGGTGGTATACCCACAATCCTTTGCACTGAACTACTTTAATCATGTTTGGTTAAGATATGAGACTCTTGAGGACGTGTAAATAATTATTATTTAGAAATAATATGCTTTAGCTCTATGCTGTGTTTTACATTATATGTTTGTAAATGTTATCTTGTTAGAAGAAAAGGTTTTAATCTATTCTCTAGTTTATTGTACGTTTTTAGTAAAGAAACTAGTTAACAAATATAATGTCTTATTTTAATGTTTCATTTTTATTTTATTAGAATATATATAGTTCAATGTCGATTCATGGATTGCATACTTATATATTACAATTTTAGTCACAAGTGTACTAACTGAGGCTCTTGGTGTTTGTAATTCGTAAATCAACCAGAAGATGTCGCACTTGTACTGTTATTCTTCACCTACAAATATCCTGTACAGTGACATTTAGCATACATTTTATTGTGAATTTTCAGTTTGTCACATTTTAGTTTGGATATAAACCCTTACAATTTATTTACAAATTATTAATTAAATTAACCTTTATTATTCTGCATTCAGAATTTAATTTTATAAGCTACAGTATAAAAGCTTCTTTAAAAAAAAGCGATATTAAAAATGAACTCAGTATTTAATATTTATTATTAGGCTACTTATCATTATAACTTTTCATTTTTTATTTATTTGAGGTGTAAAGCACTATTTGAGAAACTGACATTATCCATTATTCATCCCTATTTTAAATAAAGTTTGATTTTGAACGTTATTTTCTAATATTTTAAATCATTGAATCACAATATTATTTTTAGCTTTTGCTTATAAGTTGTAGTTAGTAAGTTAGTAAGAAAGTTTTGTTAGCACACATGTGTAGTGAGTCAGATGAGAGGTGGAGTCTCATGCTGTCTAGTGAGATTGACGCGCGAACTGCAGTCTGTTTAGTTCACTTCAGAGTGCATGAAAGATTACTGTGTTAAACCTGCTCACACGCTTTAACTTTACGAGAACAAGAGGCCAATCCGTAACGAGAGAGCCTGGGAAACCTCTCAAATGATTGAAGTGAAAACAGCAGAAGTGTTAAGAGTTAAAGAACAGGAACCTCTATAGGGAAATAACACAGTCACAATGCAAATGGGTGAGTAGATCTTCTTTAACTTTAGCAGTCAAGAGTCTCAGAGATAGAAACCCAATGCATAGGATTTGCAGCATGAATAAAACAATTGCTGATAAACATAAATACTAATAAAAATAATATCATGCATCTTTCTACACAGTTAAAGTGTTGAATTTGATGCATTTGGATGCTTGCAGAGCACAGCAAAAAATATAAATATTTTAAAGCGTTTTAATATGTAGTTCATACTTTACTGCCATTTGTAAAAGTTAAATGTTTACCATAAAAGTTTATACACAATATATAATATAACGTAAACTTTGTAGCATTTACTTTTTCATTTAATTTTGTAGCATTTTGTGTTTATTTTTGTAGAAAACAATTGTTTTTATTGGCTTGTATGTGTTTTAAGGATACAGTGATTTGAAAAATAATATATAAAAATAAAATAATAACATAACTAAATAAGAATGATAAGAATAAAAGTGAACAGTAAACATGGAAAATAGTTCTCTATACGAAAAAGCTTTTTACTGAACTTAATTTCCATTGAACACACTTAAAAATAAAGGTTCTTCACAGTAATTTCATAGAAATATATTTTTGGTTCCACAAAGAACGATTTCTTTTTTTACAACCTAAAGAACCCTTTTCCACTACACAGAATCTTTTGTAAAACAGAAATATTCTATGCATGTTAAAGGTTCTTTATTAAACCATACAGCATACAGAGAAACTACTCTGAATCGGAAAATAATACATAAAAATAAAATCAATATTACAACTAAATCAGGATGATAAGAATAAAACTGTAGAGTACAGAATAGTTCTAGTTAAGAAAAAGCTTTTACTGAACTTGACTGGCTGCACAGTTAAAGAACGCAATGCTTTAGCAACTAGTAAATCTGTGAGTTTAATATGCAGCATTTATTTCTTTTATTGCAGATCAGACGTATGGAGAGGTGAACCAGCTCGGTGGCGTGTTTGTGAACGGTCGTCCTTTGCCAAACGCGATCCGGATCCGGATTGTAGAACTGGCTCAGCTCGGCATCAGACCCTGTGACATAAGCCGCCAGCTGCGAGTCTCTCATGGCTGTGTGAGCAAAATACTGGCCAGATACAACGAAACGGGCTCCATTTTACCCGGTGCCATCGGTGGGAGTAAACCTCGAGTCACGACCCCAAACGTTGTGAAAAGCATAAGGGATTATAAACAAGGCGATCCTGGAATATTTGCGTGGGAAATACGCGACAGACTGCTCGCCGACGGAGTTTGTGACAAATATAATGTGCCATCTGTGAGCTCCATCAGTCGCATTTTAAGAAACAAGATTGGGAATCTGTCTCAACCGAGCCAGTATGAGAGCAAACCGTCTCCACCTCAAATCTCATATAATCCTGTTTATCCATATTCCTACCCGAACACAATGTCACCGACTGGATCTAAACTGGCCAGTCCATCTGCTGTGAGTCTGTCTCGGGCCTGGCCCTCCGTCCACACCGTCAGCAACATATTAGGAATACGGGCTTTCATGGACCCTGCAGGTATAAATCACCTTTAAATTCACCTTTGCGCGAATTTAGGCCTTATAGACTATAAGACTTTACTTTGGTTCACGATGGGAAAACAGACAACTTCTAAGAAAACCTAAAACATAAATGATTTCTTCTAAATATATTTGTATAAATATTTGAAATATTACATCTATATTATGAATAAATATAACATAAATAAAGAAAAACATTTATGGATTAATAGAAAAACAAGAGTTTGCTGAAGAGTTATTAAGTTGTTCTTCAAGAAAATATGACCAAAATAAACTAAAATGTAGAAAAACATTTCCATTGAGCTCAGAAGAAAATGTTTTTGTATAATGAGAAGGAAGTGATTATTTTCCTGAATTAATTTCTTAATTTTGGATTGCTTTACTTGTTCACGTGCAGTAGTTTGCAAATAAATCGTTTTTATTTCAGCTATATTCTATTATAATAAATGACATAAATGCTGTTGTTACAGCCATTACTGGAACAGAGAGTTATCAGCCGAAAATGGAGGACTGGACCGGTGTGAACAGACCATCATTCCCGTCAGTTCATGCAGTCAACGGGATCGATAAAACAGCTATAGACGCTGACATTAAATACACACAGGTAACACTGATTGGTTTTTAATTAAAACATATTTATCATTTTCATGTTAATTAGCAAACATTGCTTTTATAAATTGTTTGGGCACATTTAAATGGATTTTATTTCTTGAAGCACTGCGTTAGCAACGAAAATGTCATGGATCTGAGAACACACATCCTCATTAGTTTAATACATATTGAATGCACAGTAAAAGCCAAATGCTCAGATGCAAATGTTTGCTTTTATTGAGGTCTTATTTATGTTAGTTATCTTTTGCACATTTTGTCCAAACATATTTTGATTGCATTTTATATTCTTACTCGTTTTTATGTTTTTTTAATTTCGTTATAATAGTTTACAGTTCTTGTTTGTGCAAAAATAAAAATCAAGTGAAATTTTAACTTTTAATTTTAGGCTTCATCTAATTTATCCGGATATGTTCCTGCGTGCGCGTACTCGGCCACCAATCAATGCGGCGTTTACGGTGGACACGCCGGAAATTACGCACATCACTGGCAGTCTCAAAGCGCGAGTCTCGCGCATCCAAACCACGGAACCATGATCCAGAACCCGAACCTGCACACAGCCTTATCCTTCAGACACCCGAGCAGAGACGGTAAGATCCATTCACACCACTGAATCATTTACACCTGCCCAAACGACATTCAATCTACTGTACAAGACTGACAGAAGCTTTTAATAAGAATATTTTACAAATTAACAATTAAAAAAAAGAATTACACAAATTAACAAAGAAAGACCCAATGCATTTCTTTTCCAATTTATACATTCGTTTATAGGTGAAAATGGGTTCTTGAATGCAGTGATGTCATAGAAATACATTTTCTGTTCCCTTAAAGAATCCTTCAGTCTAAGCTTCTTTATTTCCTTTATTGTCTTTTACAGTCAGAAGAGTCTTTTTCACCACACTTTCTGCTGTGGATTTTGAAGGAAATAATGCAATAAAATATTAGGGACCTTTATATTTAAATGCATAAATAAATGTTTCTATTTAAGAGTGTATTAGGTCATATTGACAGACTGCTAAAGGGCTCCATTAAGACTTATTTGCTTCGTAAACACTGCTGTATTTTGGCTTCAGCTGGAGACAGAAAGAGTCCGATGAGCAAACATCAGCACGAGGGTCCGAGCGGCGTTCACGGGCTCGCGCTTTCCACTTCTGAGGCGCAGTAACATCCATCCATCCATCCATCCATCCATCATTTACGTGCAGCTTTAACGTCAGTAAGTTACCATGAATACACCTTTACTGAAGAGTCGGAAGCTGTGGGCATTTCCACAGATGATTTCTGCAATATTTGCAGTAGATTTTATTTTTGTTTGTTAAGACTATTTTTGTTTGTTCGTGTCAGAC
Source organism: Beaufortia kweichowensis (assembly GCA_019155185.1). NCBI lineage: Eukaryota > Metazoa > Chordata > Actinopteri > Cypriniformes > Gastromyzontidae > Beaufortia > Beaufortia kweichowensis. The sequence goes on from CM032807.1 coordinate 1,180,230, forward strand.
TGTTACAAGACTTTTCTTCTGTTAGTACAGCAACATTGTTTATCTGATTCGAAATGAAAGGAAATGATCATGTCATTGCAAATTTTGTGTCTGCATTATTTTTAAAGCTTTAATAAGTAATACACACTTTTATTTTTTTATTTCATTTCTGCTGAATAAAGGCATGTGGAAATTGAACCGTTTTTTTGTGTAGCATCAATGTGTGATTTTCTAGAGTTTACAGAGAGATTAAACAGGATTTCACTGGATATATTTGTTTACATGAAGATTTGTGCTGTTTAGGACTGTACAGCGTTATACACTGCTGTTGTACAACAAATTATGATCGTCAACAGGTTGACTAAACACTATTTTACCCTTAATTTAATTAATTATACAAACCTAGTTGAATTAGTCTTTTTTTCCAAATAATTGAAGATCGAAAGATGTGTTATCGTGTGTTATGTTAGCAATAAATGATCAAATTAACCATAAATGTAAAAAAAATAAAATGTATAATACATTTATTAAATATTTAAATAATACATTTTAAATAGAAATACGATGAATAAAACAGAGAAAATATCGAATAACTAACGAAAAACACAAACCTGTAGGAATACTGGCAACTTTCAAAATCATCTTGTATAATTCTTTTTTTTAACTATTCACATAATGAATAGTTATTAAATTAATAGTTTAGAAAGATTAAAATATGCTTCTTGCGGTAATAACTTTTAAATGATTATTATGATTGACATTGTTATTATTATTATTATTTGCATGGACGTGTTATTGTTTTTAGCTTTTTTGTTTAATAGTTTTGACCGAAAGCGATTTTAGAGAGATTCAACACCATTGTGTATTGGATACGAAATATCCTAGCATTGCTCGTGAAGATTCTTTGCGTGTTAAACATTTGATATAATTTATATTTCATATGGTTATAATCTCTTGCACCTTTTCAAGTGCAACTAAAATAATTTTTTAAGGCTGTACCGTTTATATAAATTCAATGTGGCACATGAACTTTAGTGTCAAGGACAATCCAACAGGACTAAACTCACAACTGAATGTTAACCTTATCAACAAGATGAAGTTATTGGTTAATGACTCTTAACCTGTTGAATTATTTCCACACATTTATAATTAAGGGAAAGTTAAATTCATTCAGACATCTCTGAGGAAGAAACATTTCTCAGAGGGAATTCTTGACCTGACATATTACAGTAAACTGGAAGTATATTGCTTGCAGATGTTGTTTAATGAAAACACTTTGTATAACAAACAAACACAAACCCACATGTGCTCTTTCTGCATTATTGTGAAGTCACCAAATCTAGTGTTAGGTACAGGTTAGGTGAAGACTTGGGTAAAGTGTGATGTGAGCATGTAAAGGCATCACATGTCATGCTGGTGAATATTTACAAAGTTAGAGGAAATATCAAATAAAAGCAGACACACCCTGAAAACTATTTTCTTGTGAAAAACTTGTTTGATTCATTACAAGTGCAGACAAATGTTCTAATTCTGTGTTTGGAGAGCCATTGGTTCTTATCTGTGTTGTTTACTCAAAGCATCTCTGTGTGTTAGTCCAGACATGTCCGTCAGGTAATGTGAGAAGTAACATGGTCCAGTTGCTAACAGCTCTGTGTGAATGAGGGTTTGCTATAGAGCTCAGACATGAGCCATCAATAATACTCAGCTCATTCACCTGCCACATCAAAGTCTTTCACATTCTGATCCATTTACATCACAGTATAAATCTGGGAGGTTTTTAATTCATTCAGTTTAATTCATGTTTACAAATGTTTCTTCTGAAAATGTCTGGTAGAAATCTTAATTGTATTATGTAACCACTTTTCACAGAATATATAATTATAAGTAATAAAGAAAAGGAAACAATGAATAGTTATGGGCTTTCCAGCGTTTTGGATGTTAGATTTTCAGTGAAAACTTGAAATAGAAATTCCCGCAAAATGTTTTATTACCAATATATTGAGTCATCTGTTTATATTTGACTAAAGTCCTTTTAATAGTGCGCAAATGATCTATTTTAATAAATGGCTGTGACACAAAAACGATTGGTTTGATGCTATAGTTCACTATTATAAAGCAAAATGAGGATCTCCAAGAATACCAAGATATTCTGAATGTCAATTGTAATGTGAATGGCATTATTTGTAAAGAAAACAATAAAAGGCAAAATTTTCACATTTAGATCCCAACTTAGTTTTCAAAGTTTCCAAAACATAAAATTAAATTGTTATTTGTGTTATTTTAAAACAGTCAGTTTGGCAGTCAAACAATCAAATTTGTTCAAATCCAAATTTCAGAGTTGTGGTTCATCCGTAACATTGAATCACACTAACAGTGTCTCATGAAGAGAGATTTGTTAAAGCCTGATGCTAATTATGGGCTATTATGGTAAACGCTTTGTTGTAAAGAAACAGTTTTGACTTTTGTTAGATAGGATTAGTCTCCACACCTTGGTACATGATAAATGTCATCCATGTCAAAGATGATTAGAGGTGGATCATGTCTCTCAGGATATGAATGTCTCAGTCAACGCAGTGCAGACAGCAGGCGCCGTTAGATGCGCTGCAGTCAGAGCGTGAAACCACAGCCTGACGTCTGCGCAGACGCTGATGTCTAATGGGTAAAACTACCTTTCACACATTAATTTACTATAATGCCACACACATTTGTTTAAATAACTTAAAAGCTAAATAAATTATAACTAAGATCATCAATTGTCATAATTCCAAAAGGCATCCCTACATGATGTCTGTGGGAAGATTCACTGCATTACATCTAACATTCGAATCGTTCAGCAGAATTAAATCGTTCAAAAGAACTAATTTGCTAAAGTGATTCTGACGTCAACATCAACACCATTATTGTTCATATGATCACTACTGAAATAAAGAATGGCAAAATGATTCTTCTTTTCTGATGATGCTCCTTTAGCCATGAATTAAAAGCATCCTGTTGTGGGGCTTCATGGGAAATGATCCTTGTGTGACTTCTGTAGTTTAGGGTTTCTCTGTTTGTTGAGTGTGTGTGTTTGTGTGTGTGTGTGCGCCTGGTAACTAACACGTTGTGGGGACCAAATGTCCCCACAAAGATAGGAATACCAGTCAATTTTAAACAAGGTAAACAAGGTTGTAAATGAAACAGAATGATGATTTTTGACAATCTAAAATAGCAGAAAGTTTTCTGTGGTGGTTAGGGTTTGTGTTAGGGGAAGGGGGTAGAATATACAGATTGTACAGTATAAAAGTCATTACGTCTATGTAAAGTCCCAACAAAAAATAAAAACCCAACGTGTGAGAGAGAGAGAGAGAGAGAGAGAGAGAGATTGGCAATCCTTTTTTGCCCTTTAGTCTTGGCCTGTCAGAAGTCCAGTGTACTGAAGAAGCTGTTGTACAGAAATCAATAGGTCTTAAGAGACACACTGAATATAAAGTCTAGGAAAGTAAAGCTTTAAGACAGATTACTAACAAAGACAACTCAGTACATGATGTAGTTTTCAATAGTAAGTTCACAGTCCTCATGCAAATCTTCTCTTTCACAGTTTGATGAACATCACTGAATGAATGTAACAGTATTGTATTGATAGTCAAAATTGGCTTATTTATCTCACTCGTTAATTCTGGTATCTAATAATATTACTTTTTTAATCTTGTAAGGTTTGTGAAGTGTCAGTGAAAATTGAAAGTAGATTAATTTCTGTATTTTATAGCATATTAACCGTTTTGTTGATTCTCAGATCATGCTGGAATCTTTGGATATTTTTCTTTTGCTAATATTGTGGTTGTTGTACTGCGCAAGTGATTTATATCTGTTTTAAATAAAACAAGTTGGGTATAATGTTAAATCATAAATTATTTTCCAACAAAACAATTTTAGTCTGACAAGCATGAATCTCAGTGTAGTCACAGACCTGTAGAAGAGTTTTCTGTTGCCATGTGACGCGTGTTTCGTGTGATGTTTTCACTGACTTTCTTCTGACCTCGTGAGTGTTTCATTTGTAACACTGGTTATGATGGTTTGACTCGTTTTTCCACTGCAGCGACACGACTGTCTTTAATCTGAGTGTCTGCACATTTAACAAAACCGAAGAAAAGCACAGCGAGGTATTGAGATGCTTTTCATTGATGTCATTGTGTTGATTGTTGATGAAAACAGTGAGTGAATGTGTCTGACAGTCAAAGGAGTGTTTAATGAAAAGCTGCACGCACACATGCTGATCTCTATCTCTCTCGCTCTTTCTCTTACTGAGGAGAAAAAAGTCAAGTCTTGACGGCAGTCGGGAAATTCCATCTCTATTTACTGGCTGTGATCCACAGAATATCACAGCTCACCGGTATACAAGAGGTGTGTGTTGAGAGAGAAAAGAGAAAGAGAGAGAGAGAGAGACAGAGAGAGAGAGACCACTGTGTCTAGGGTCTGTGTGTCCAGTGTTTGTGTCCTTCCACAGAGAATGTAGAGAGAGAGAAAGAGAGAGAGAGAGAGAGAGAGAGAGAGAGAGAGAGAGAGAGAGAGAGACAGAGACAGAGACAGAGAGAGAGAGAGACCACTTTGTCTAGGGTCTGTGTGTCCTAACAGAGAATGTGTGTGTGTCGAGGGAGAGAGAAAGTGTGTGTCTGTGTGTGTGTAGAAAGAGAGAGAGTGTGTGTGTGTGTGTGTCGAGAGATAGTGAGTGTGTGTGTGTGTGTGTGTGTGTGTGTGTGTGTGTGTGTGTGTGTGTCGAGAGATAGTGAGTGTGTGTGTGTGTGTCGAGAGATAGTGTGTGTGTGTGTGTGTGTGTGTGTGTGTGTGTGTGTGTGTGTGTGTGTGTGTGTGTGTGTGCGTGTGTGTGTCGAGAGATAGTGAGTGTGTGTGTGTGTGTGTGTGTGCGCAATTACATATCAGACCATTAAAAATCATAATTTGCATATATATTTTAATATTCATTTTTGTCTTAAACGTCTTAAAACTCTTTATTCCTTCTATCATGTCTTAAAATCAAGAATGGAGACCTCTCCTCTCTTGCTCTTTAAATAAAATGATGATTCTGCTCTTTTGACTTTATCAGCAGGTCTGAACTGCTGATGGCTGATAGTGTAAGTAACCAGCCTCAGAGAATTAAACCCACAGAGAAGCTGATCTTACCCCGCCGTGCCACACAACGAGAACTCTTTCCTCCTGTTCCCACTTCACTTTATCATCAGCTCTGCTAGAGACTGTGAACAATTATTACACACACACAGACACACAGAGTACTTACACATTAAACGGCTCTATTAGTCTTTCTAAACAAACATGCTGCTGGTCTGCATTAATCTCAGCTGAAACGGCACTTTCTGTGGCATTAGATTTCTTGAGATTTTTCATAATGTGCTGTAGTTTTCATTAATTCATATACACTTATGATTATATCAGTATATGTTTTTATGTTTGCTGATTTTCTTGCATGAAATATTGTCACTAAAACATAAAAATTATTAAATTGTTTTTACACTTTCTGATGAAAATGTAAAACATTTTGTGACAAACAGACTACTGTAAGTTGTATAGTTAGGGTTAACAAACCCTAGTAAGCATCACTAATAAGTATGATGGATAATTATGGTGTTGTTCTCTTACTTACGGCATTATTGAGAGGTCGAGGTCAATGTTAACAGCATGTATGTCGTGGGTCGAGAGGCTCACGGGGGCGACGATCCTCGATCCATCTCTCGTGTAACCTGAACCTGTGCGTCGACAGACGGGTGAGTGTGTATGAGACACTTCTCATTCTCTAAGGATCCTTAAAAGCTTTGCTCTTAATCCCTTAACTAAATATTTTGAGATTACTTTGTCTGTTCATGTGCTGAGGGTTTGCTTCTCCAAAAATCTCTGGAGATTAAGAGATCAGGATCGCTTAGAGAATGAGAAAGTGAAGTTCAGACCAAAGACACATAAAGATATTTCTGGCCTTTGCTCTCTCATACGGATGTTTCATTGAAGTATAGACATGTCTTAGTATTCTCTTCAAAGTTCTTATATTCGATTTGAACACAAATGATGCAGGCAATTTATTTATTATTTATTTATTTTTCATGTGTCCATTTATGAAGAATATGAATATGAAAAATCATGATTTAAAGACCTCACATGAGGATTTAAACCAGCAAACACTGACAACTGAATGATGAACCATCCAGCTATTAAAGTAGATCAAATCTGATCGTATCTCTTGTAAAGTCTGTAGTTATTGTAGTCATCATCTCATTCTTAATTCACATCATGAGTGTAGAGTTTGTGTGAATGTGTTGTTTTCTCTGAATGGTTTTTGTGTACACACGGCTGTAAGAGAGATGATGGTTTGAATGAGGGCTCATTCAGTGTCTGCGGTAGACGAGGATGTTTTCAAGCCTTCTGGGTGGTTCTGTGGATGCCCCCTGATGAAGATAGTATTGAAAATGTTTAAAGGTGATGTGTTACAAAAGAAAAGGAGGAAGGGCAAGAGAGATGCATGCTGGGATACACGTGCAGACATGTATATCTTATTCACTCTCAATGCCTTATCTAGATAACTATAATAACCACTAGATTGTGTTGTTTTAGACTTGTTAACGTTTCTTGTTGAGTAGATTTCGCACATGTGAGTTTTAAGTTGTTTTTGTGATGGTGTGATTTTGTATGACATCAATAAGCAAACGGGGTTTAAATTAGTCACTTGAGCATCGCGCTGACGCAAAACTCTTTGACGGATCAAACGCTCTTCAAGGGAATAAAAATTCCTTTACCCTGGTAAAAACAGTACAGTCGCAGTCATTAGCTCACAATAAACAAATGTGCTGTTAAAATGATCCAAGGAGTTCTATGTCTCACCTTTTCATTTGTTCCATGTCGGTGATAAGAGTCTTTCATCATGAGCTCTCGCTTAGGAAAAATCATCTGAAGTCCATGGTCGACCTACGGCGTCTTTGCTAATTGCTTCAGAGAGACGAGTTACTGAATATCACAAGGATATCAATGACGGGAACATGTTGACTATCGGTTAATGACGTGTAACACAAATACAGAAGAAAATGAACCTGGTTAGTAGGAGAAATACTTGAAGTGAAATATCTGTTATTGTCTTTAAAACTGTTTTGCAAATGAGGATAGGGTTGGGATAAGGTTAATAATCATCATTTATTCATCCTCATGTCATTTCAAACCTGTATGTGACTCTTTCTTCAGTGTAACACAAAAGAAGATATTCAGAGAAATGTGATTTTGTGTTCATATGATGGAAGTCAATGAGGGTCAGTGTTGTTTGATTATCAACATTCTTCAAAATATCTTTTTTGTGTTCTGCAGAAGACATGAGGGTGAACGAACTGTCCCTTTAAAATGCTTTAAGTGGTAAATGTGCAGACAGGCAGTAAAACATTTAAGCAGAAAAAGTTCCTGATGAACTGCAGGTGAAATAAGTGTCATTTACATATTCTTAAGTTATGAGTCTTCTGTTAAACTGAGTTTAATAGGTCATAAAGTTTAGGGAGATGGCGCCTTTCGACTTGCAAAACTGTACCTTTAAATATTTACACCCTTATGACAGTGATATTTCAGTGAGTAAACATGTAAAAAAAATCAAGTTAGATGTGTATGTGTAGATATGGAAAATAACATAATTCAGATTTGTCTGAAAGTTATTCTTCTGAAACCAGATCATTCTATAATATAATGACTGTGAGATTTGTGTATTTTTACAGTATCTCTGGTAGACAGAAGCACATACACATGTAAGAACTGAAATATTTTGTCTTTACTGTGCGGTGAGCACATGAAAACATTAAAAAATGTTAAGATGAAGAAATTGAGAGATGACAGAAACACAAAGTTTGACCTCGCTGTTTAATTGTTAGTTTAACCAATAAACCAGCCAATAAGAATGAATGTTTTAGTCATTTCAAGGGTTTTCAATGAGGCATTTTGTTATTTTTTCCATTTTAATGGGCACGCAGCACACATTTGACTTTCAGCGTCGAGGATATTAGGACAGACCACCCACCCCTGCAGGTCGGAAACGGGGTCCGGAGAGAATCATTAAGCTGTTTTCTTGGGTCACACAAGTGTCACTTGTTAAAACTTAATCCTTAAACTTAAAAGTTAAATGAATTGTATGCTCTGCTTTTGTAAGAACAAACACCTTTGCATTTACATGTACGTTGTTTAAGATTGTTCCCACATCTGCTGCGTTCAAACAGACCGGATCTCCATTAGTGAGAAACGAGTGATTTGTGAATTTTCCAATAAGAAACCAGAACGGATCCTTTATCAAAGAAAACCATGAACATTTAATGATCACATTGAGATATTTAATGTATCACACTGACCTCTAATGTGATAGTGAAGCACACACCAGAGACACTGTTAGATGCTGACAGGTATCTGACGTGGTGTAATCTGTTGTACTTTTTGAGTTTGTGGCAGTGATTGAGGTGAAGATGAACCCACATTGTTTGCAAGCAGAGCTGAGCAGAGAGATAATCTGAAGAGAAGAGCTGAGGGCTGTCGATCTGAAAACTGTGAATGATAAACCTTTACAGAAACACCTGCACATCATGCTCTCATCCGTCTCATGTGTAAGATTACAATCTAGATGTGCTTGACTTCAAAGTTTATTTAACTTGAATGATTATTTGTTATTTCATACAAAGACATTCCAGCAAAGATCTCTGTATCTCACGGTATGTGTTTCTGTACCCACTTAAGTATATTTAAGGGACAAATTTGTACTCCAAAGGGGGGAATCCTGACAAATCTGAGCGAAACCTCCCTTTGGGGAAATTCTCATTTGTAAAAAAATATAGTGAATAAATATTAAATAAATAAATATATTTTTTAAATTATAAAAATGCAGAAAGATTAGTAAACGTGTGTTTATGACCAGGAACTTAAATTAATTAGTTCATTTATTTAGCGTTTTAAAAAAGAAAGAATATATATATACTTATAGCTAAATAATAATGAAATGTATAACATTCACTCCAGCGATCCTCATGTGTAATCACATCATTAAAACATCAACATTATTATAAATACATTAAAACACATTTACTTGGGACTTTTATCCAAAGCAACTTACAAAAGTGAGGAAAACATCTTAGTCTAATAAAAGAAAAAAAATAAACCAAAAAAGAAAAACATGTGCTGGAATATAATTTATATTTGTATATGTATGTGAGGTTATGCATGTATATTTTGTATCTGCAAGCCAGCAGACATAAATCTGTTACAAATCTTTACTGTTGCAAAACCGTAGCCAGCCAAACACAACAGCAAAGACCAAAAGAAACAGCAAAACCAAAACAAATATCGTGACTCAAAATAGAAATCTAACAAGCCTCACCAGACAATCAATTCTGTTACAGATGAAAGCAAATTACAGATTGAAAATTTGTTGTAATTGCTCAGATTAAATTGTTGGAAAGAGGTGATAGCATCTCTCAGTCCTCCACCCACTAAAGAACGAGTCTCAACCATTAAATTATGCAGCTATCAGGACTGCTGGAGTTTTACTTTGATGTTGTTGCTTTGGGTCTCCATTACGGCTGAAATTAGGGTGGCAGGCGCCGCGGCTTAAATGTGCAAAACAGATATGGGGGGTCAGCTAAAGTCTTGGGTGATTTCTGAGTACATGTGGGTAATGACAACCCACGCTACTGAATCAATCAGCTTACACCAGCAAGTTCTACAGGGACCAGTATGATCTCAAAGCTGGTTTGTTGTTTAATCTAGTTAAAGAGGTCACCAGCATCCTAAACACAAGATCAGCATGCTGGTCACCAGTAAAGCTGGTTTCACCATCAAGCAAAAGTCAAGCCAAGGTTTTCATCATTATCAAAATAAAACCTTCCACACTTTACCTTTTTACACCCTTATTACAGTAAAATGTAAATAAAGTTTGTGGTGTCCATGTTCTGCTCATGTTCTCATAATAACACCTCCACGTTTGAAAATCAGTGGGGGATTCATCTCCAAGTATAGATATAGAGTTTGGCGGAGCTGATGTGATTTTCCTGCAGCCACAGACAGTTGGAGAAGCGCTGATGCACACTGATCAAAACACATCATTTAGGTTACGGCTCACACGGTCAGATGAGAAAATGACTGGGTGAGTCAAACCAAGAAAAAGAATGACTTTCCTGTCAACAGAATATTTCTGATCTGCGATGATAGCGGAGGAATGACCGTTCACAATCACGACCGCTGGATGGTAAGTCTCAACGGGGAAACAGTGATAATCTTTATCATCTAAAGTGATGCTAGAGTAAGCAGAGTTTACAGTCTTAATTACTGTAGACCTAAAGCAAAATAAAGCTTTCAAACTATATATTTTACTAGTATGTGCTTAGATGGAGTTCTCATTTGTGTATCAACTTACCCTTGCTCTTAAAAATTGAAGAAATAAAAGAAAAAAAATTATTTTCTTAAGAAAAATATATGCACATGAGACCTTTCATTTGCTCTTCATTTCATCTCATAGATGTCTGGGAGAAATAATTCAGATATTGAAGAGATCTCAGCTGTGAGTTTTCTTTCTTATGGACAAATTATAAAATCTATTGCCGGATCTCTAAAAACTCGCTTTTCAACCACAAAAGAGAGACCACACCTGTGTCAGAGAGTCTTTCATGCGTAGAAACAGAGCTCTGTTAATGATGCTGTAAATCTTTTTAGTTTTATCTGTTGTCCTGGATGAGCTCTCATTTTTACTTCAAATATTTTATTTCACTACCATCTTCAAACACCCAGATGAAGAAGTATTTGTGTTTTATGATTCAGACTTGTAGTTGTATGTACTGTACACACATACATCCATGTTTAGATGACTAACATGATGTCTAAATATTTATGTTACCAACATTTCATTAGGGTGACACGTGACAAAATACCGTGAGAGCAATTTATACATCAATATGTTCGGTGTGCTGCCAACTTTCATTTTAATGACGTTATTATCAGGATTGAAAGTTTACTATATCTGTAATGTCTTTTGGGTTTAAGCAGAGACACACCAGTACACATGAGTAAAGGGGTTTTCCAGCGACTCTTTAGAGAATGTTTATGTGTAACTCTTAATGATTTCAACTGTTTGCTTCACATTTAGCTGCTCGGCCCAAAACATTTGGTAATGAAGGCAATTGAAGTGAACTGTTTTAAAGCTGTGTTTGTTTTCACTCAGTCTTATCAAAGGATTTAAGAGTAATTACGCTTTGATATAATTGGTATTAGATTTAATCTGACTGCAGTAATCTGAAAACAAACCAAGAGCCGTAAATGTGCTTTATAGTCGTGGGTGGCAGCTAAAAAATCTTTAAATGCAGAAGCATGATTTTGACTTCTTTATGTGTTACATTAAAAATACATGTTTATTTAAAGCGTGAATTATTTCTAAATAAAAATTACAAAAAAGATGCCAACAGAAGTCTGAAATTAGCAGCTAATGTGAGCTCGATATTAAAGAATGACTTCATTTTAAATGTACTGTATAAAATATACTAAATCTATACTGCCACACACAAAATCACCACCAAGAAACATTGTAAAGAAGAAACATAGACTTACAAAATATTACATAGACATTAAACACATATTTCTTATTTTCAGTTTGGCTTTGTATATGTAGATCTATCATGTTTTTGTTTTTGTTTGTGTATATGTTATGTGTTTGGCTCTCAGCCCTGTTTCTCTTCATGAATTTTATTACATAATATTTTACACATTTTGTGCAATAAAAATAAAATGTTCAGTAAGTCTCAACATGCACATAAATGCATTACTGCAATGCAATTTTACTGTGTAAAACAAACAAACTGTGCAACAAACCATTTTATATTACTTTCTGAAAAACACGTTACCTTATAGAAGTGTTAAACAGTCTTGAGGGTTTTAAAGCTTTGGGTCTGATCTTATGCTAAAAACACATTAAAAAAAATTAAGTTACAGGATTTTACATTAATCATTTTCAGTTTCAAGCCCATGAGAGTTATTTGTAAAGTGTGTGTCAATGAGAGAGAGAGAGAGAAGGGTTAATGTATTTCCTCATCATCATCATTAAGAATTTATCATTGAGCAAAAAGTGGAAGGTTTTATAACGTCTGGAGACATTTAAAATGAATATGGCTATTTCATCTGATTTAGTTGTATTATATTTATATATTAATGTGTATTTAATTTTGTTTTGCATTTTTATCAATGAAAACATTTAAACCCACTTGTAATCTTACACTGCATTGATCTACAATCCTGTCAGAAATCTTGTGGGTTTTAAAGAGCAATTGGTCAAAAACAACAGGACAAATGAAGTTTTTACAATGCAATGCAGGTACCCAACTGAGAATTTATTTGAATTGATCTGCACTCTTTAAAACACAGGTGCTAAAATAGGCAAAGAAGAACCACTTTTGGTTCCCCAAACAACCATTCTTCAAAGAACCATTTCTTCTTTTAATAGTCCAAAAAAGCTTTTCTCACTACAACAGAAAGCTTCTGTTTCTATGTTAAAGATTTTTTATGGAACCAAATACAGCCGGACAAAAAACCTTTCAGGAAACTTTATTTTAAGAGTGCAGCAAAAAACCTCTGAGCTCATTTTTAAACATCAAACACTGAAAAACTCTTCAGTCAAACAGATTCAGAACAGACAGCGTATGTTTCAGACTCAATAAGTTTCTCTTTAAGGAAACAGACTGATGTCTCCTGAGGGAGAATCCATTACTCTCATCTCACCTACAACATTGAATGTTTTTACAACAGCGCCACCTGCTGACTGATAGTAATACTGACACTGAGGGGAAAGAGAGTCACAAACCTTTAAAAAAATATATTTATCTACACTGGCAGTATGTTTTCATTGATTTCTAGTTGTCTAAATGAATAACAAATATTTCTTTCAACATCGATTAAGAAACACACAGTTCTCAAATACACTAAACAAAAAAAACATTTAATATTTCATTACTCTGTTTCTCAGGGCTGTTAGTTTCGTGACAAATGTACATTTCAGTTTTTTTCTGGCAGACCAGGTTTGTTGGACAAATATGGTGCACATATGAAAGTCTCCAATAAACAGATGTTTTAGTCCTTAAAGCATAAATTGTGACCGGTGCAACAGCATCATCAAACTAAATGCACAATTAACGTCTCTAAAAGAAACTTCTGGAAAATCATTTCAGACACATCTGACTGGAATGCTTCAGTATAATCCCTCCATTTCATCACTGCCATTAATCCTCAACAGAACTGATGATTTTGCAATTGTACTTTGTGAAAATGTTTTATGGAAAATGTCAGATTATCTCCAATGATCCAACTAAATTATCATTTGGTTAAAAGTAAAACCAAAGAATGCAAAAGGTTTAGAAAAATAGTTTGCACTTTTGTCCCAAACATTCATCAGTGTCATTGTAATGCACCTGCAGGTATGCTCATCTACAGCCTGTGCGGCCTGAGCCGACTTTCCTCACATGGAGCTCAACGATCAGCCGGGGAATTGACTGGAAGTTGTAAAAATAGATGAAAAAATCCCGAAAAAGAATTCATCCTCATTTGGCTGTGACGGTGGTCTGGGTTTTTTGTCCCGTGTGGATCCTCCACAGCTGAAATCACTGAAGATGTTTGTGTTTGTAGGAAAAATATCACATCTATCATTCATTCTGGGGCTGGTAAGACAGCAGCGTTTCCACATTTGACATTCTACTCCGTGCTTTCCTAAAACCTATCCCCATTTATTTAATAAAGTCGAATTTAAATTGATCTGTCCTCAATCTCATCAATATTTTATATTTAAAATATATAGAAATCCCTCCAGAAATTCAAAATTTGATATGAAGACATGATGGCAGGATGCACATGTACGGCTCAGACTTGGTTTTGTTCACATACTGTAACATCTCACCCAAATGCAAAAACTTTCCAGCATTTATTTTTCTTGGTCTGAGTTTGTGCCGTGAGTCTAAAACAATGTGTGTCTTTGAACAATTTCATCCTAAAACCCACAAACGCAGTATAACCAAAAGAAATGTTCCAAATACAAACCAGTCGGTCAGAAGTGATGTATCTTCACTTCTCTCTGCTGATGTATATATCAAGACTTACATCAAGAGCATTGTGTGTTTCTGTCTGCTGGTGGTCTGATCTTCATATGTCCTGCGTCCCTCAGAGACCATAAATTGCTCAGATGAGATGAAGTTCTTGTGTTCTTTCCTTAAACTGCTGTGTGAAATCTTCGTGGCTGTGTTTTGACAGCCCATTGCTTTAAATCACGGTTTTATGACAGCCAGGGAAAACGCGTCCATGTTTCTGGTGCTGATTTATGTTCATTGGAGTCTGGAGAGTATGATAATTTGGCATTAGCAGATGGATAGAGAGATAGCAAAGGGCTTCTGTGCCAAACGCTCACATGTGCTACACAAATGTGCTCCACATGCAAGAGTCTGTGACATCTCTGTTCATCTCCTCAATGTGACGTGTCTCAACATATGCAACTTCTCACAACATCATAGAAAGGACCAATGTATACATATATCTAAAATGTAAAACATACATGATCATGTTATTTTAACAGACTGGAGGTCATGATCTGTGCCGGCAGTGGTATATAACCGGAGGGACAGCGGACACTGTAATAACCACATTGGCACTCTAGAGAACTCAAACAGAGCCGAACAGCACGCCAACAAAACTAAACAGTGCTTTGGTTCATAAGCTAGCAGATGTTCAATTGAAAAGACTCTGTGCATTATGATATTATTTTTGAAATTGAAAGCATGAAAATATTCTCTATATGTTTTCTATATGCAAAACGTTTGTTTTCAATTTGAGGTTAAATGTGACATACAAACTTCTTCATGGCTATTCATGGGATTTTTTTGAAGAAAATCTGATGCGTATATTCTCAGAGCACCCATTACTATTATTACTGTTGAGGAATGAAACCATTTTAATATGATCTTCTGGCCAAAAACGCAGGTTTAGCTAATCTGTTATCTAAGGGGAATCTGAATTCTCATAGCAGACTTTCCATCCTTTTCACTTGATCGCCAAACGTATCTAAACATCTCTGCATAGACTTTAAACATTGTGTGGTTGGGGCATGTACCAAACTCTTATTTATTCCACATGTCTTCTCCCACTGTCCGGTGCACAGGACCACAGCATGGAAAAAGATTTTAGCAGTGGAGTCATGACTGTGGATGGCCACCCATGTCTTACCTCACACCCATTGGCCCTGATCCGGCGAGATGAGTTTTCCTCACGTGTGGCGGGCAGACTGTAAAGCACAGCTCATCTCTGCGGGCTGCTTTGGGGTGAATCAGTTTCATTAAACCGATCCTTCATCCTTCACATGAGATGACAACAGTCCCAAAATCAGATTACACCCTCTACTGACATAACCTGGCAATAGTTCACTCATTACTGTTATATTTTCAGTTTTAATAATACTTCTGACTCAGGCCATTTTCACTAGCTGTTTTATTGCATCGCATGAATTATTGTAATTATTGCTTTTGCTATTAGCATTTACAACTCTAAATTTACAGTTTTATATGGATTATGATATAAAGCAATAAAGAGAATCATTATGAAATGTTGTCTCAAGAAACTGTGTTTGGACTAAATGTGCTTTATATTTTTAGAGTAAAGATACAGTCATGGAATTGGAAAAATTCTATGCAAACCTTGGAAAATTTCATAAAATTACTGTATTTAGGGGATTTTTTTAGTTGAGTTGGTGTGACAGAATATATGTTGCTTTTATTGTAAACATGATTCAAATAATGTTGATAATTATTTTTTGAGTAGTTCACTTTCTAGGCTACTTACTTTCAGAATGTGATATACTTCTGC
The DNA here is from genome assembly GCA_019155185.1 of Beaufortia kweichowensis. Taxonomy (NCBI): domain Eukaryota; kingdom Metazoa; phylum Chordata; class Actinopteri; order Cypriniformes; family Gastromyzontidae; genus Beaufortia; species Beaufortia kweichowensis. The sequence continues at coordinate 1,196,082 of CM032807.1, forward strand.
ATATAAAATATAAATTTAAAAGTAAAAAATATTTATAATCTATTATAAAAGTATGGGTCCAAATATTTCTTACTGGCAGAAATGTTGGACTTTTATAAATCTGTGCAGGGGACCTAATAATGGTGTGGCCAACCAAATGCCTGCCTGACTGTCTCCTGTTTTACTTATAATTTCTAGAAATATGTCTGCGGGTAAATTACACAACATGTACGTCACTAGTAAGTGTGCACACTAATCTGCTTCAGGCCTCATCAGAACACAAACTTTAGGCCCATTAAGATGCGTTTGTTACTGCTGGAGGTGAGTGACATCATCCCTCATCTGTTTCTGACAAACATGTTACAAATGCTGGATTATATAAATATCGATGATGTAGGTCTCAGTTAATATGGATTTAACTGTGAAGTTGTGTTGGACTGATTATTTAATCGATCTATCAGGTCTTTATGTAAACATGTAGTTGTGCAACGAGAAGTTGTGACTTTGAGACATTTGTCAACTTGGTCGAATCAAATTTGCTTGGTAAAATAGGGAGTTTGACCTTATTTTACTATTTACTGTCGCTATAAACAATAATAAGAGCAAAATTTGATGTTTTTTAATTATTTAACAGTTTGTCTTGTAAAGTGCAATACCACTCATCACCACTGCGTGTCCCTATTGCAACTCTACAATATGATAAATGAAACAAATTCTGTCATTTTTCTTAGTCTAGATAATAACATTAATAACATTATCTAGACGCAGTTTCTTAAATCGTTTATTTTATAATAGCTAACTATATCACTAATTGCACATCTAATGTTATTGGCTTTAAGATGTTTCTCACGATTTGTGTATTGTTTCTGTCGTTGTAAAGGCTGTGTCTCCGTATAATTTAAAGTGTACATTTTATTTTTTGTCATAAAACATATTAGATGTTAAAACAAATGTTTAAAGTGAAAAGTTATTTTGCACGTTGTGATGTGACGTTGCAGTCGTCATTTAAAGCGGAACTAGTGAAGGGGCGTGGCGATGACGAGCACTGCGGAAGTAGAACTTGTACCCACAATGCATTTGGGAGTTTTTATTTCACGCTTGGCTTTTAAATGCATTTATTCTTTTAGTTTTGCAGTTGTAACCATACATCACGCAGTGTAACCATACTAACGTTTTCTGTGTTATTTTCCGTGTTTTATTGGTGGTTACTATTGACATCTGAAGTTACTTACCAGTCTCGTGAAGCGTGTTTCTGTCACTCGGGTTTCTGCTCGTGCTGTGGATTCTTTAGTACACTCATGTTTCTCTTCAGATCGTATAAATCTTTCGCCTTTTACTAAAGATTTCCGTGGGGAGGAACACAATGAGTATAAACTAATTTTTCGATGCCCTGCCTTGCGGTGGGGCTTCCTCATGAAGTTAAAATAAGATTGAGATTAAGTTTAAAGTTGTGGTTGTGTTGTTTAAACGAGTATGTTTTGATACACCATTGACACTTAGTGTATGTTTAAAGTGCGTATTTTTAGGACTTACGATTTCAGAATGGGTTATTTTTCTCTATTCAATATCTCAAGATATATGTACGTCTTAAGTTTATCTTGAAACGTACTAATGTACGTTTTAAGTTTCAAACTACTCAATAACACAACACACGATGTATTGTGCAGAATTAACAAACATAGTTATGAGTGTAAGTATTTATTTACATTCAAGAATGTTTACATTAAATACGTTTACATTGTTTTCTGCAAAAACATCGACTGTTATGATACAGTTTTTCTCTTATTAAAACCAGATTATGTGTTATTAGTTCAACAGAATGTGTGGAGATTGTTAACGTGACGTAATCACGTCTGACCCCGTTCTCACCGGTCTCGTGAAGCGTGTTTCTGTCACCGGGTTTCTGCTCGTGCTGTGATCACATCAGTTCACTCATGTTTCTCTTCAGATCGTATAAATCTTTCGCCTTTTACTAAAGATTTCCGTGGAGAGGAACACAATGAGTATAAACTAATTTTTCGATGCCATGCTTAACGGCGGGGCTTCTATTAATGTAAAAATGAGATTTATCGATGTGTTGTGTAGATTTAACGAACCCATCTGTGAGTGTTAGTAGTTGTTTACATTAAATACGTTTGCGTTATTTGCATCAAACTACTGTTTTGTTTTAGTAAAACCAGATTATGTCTTATTAGTTCGAGAATGTGTGGGCGGGGCTCTATGGTGTAAATTGTGACGTCATGTGAAGTCGGTGTCTCTATTATAGGTCAGTGCGTCTAGACTAGTACATCAAATTATTTAAGTTACAGTAACTTTAAAGATACGTGCAGTATTGAAGTCTGTCGTGTTACCATAAGGATTGTGCGTTTGTAGAGATCACGTGACATGGACAGTTCTCACCGGTCACGTGAAGCGTGTTTCCGTCACCCGGGTGTCTTCTTGTGCTGATTTCAAATCAGTTCACTCATGTTTCTCTTCAGATCGCATAAATCTTTCGCCTTTTACTAAAGATTTCCGTGGGGAGGAACACAATGAGTATAAACTAATTTTTCGATGCCCTGTCTAACGATGGGGCTTCTTCATGAAGTTAAAATAAGATTCAGAAATAATCGGAATTGGGGGTTTCATTGTATAAATGAGTTTGTTTTGACATGCCATTGAAAATGGTTTATGTAGTTTTAGGACTTACGGTTTCAGAATGGGTTATTTTTCTCTACTTATTCAAGATATAATGTACGTCTTAAGTTATCAAACTTTTCCTACTCAATAACACAACCTTAGGCCTCGTTTTTTTAAGATTTGGGGGGAATTTCGGTAAACTAGAAATCCTGAGATTATAACTACATACATGATTAATTTCTGTTTTTATTTTTCTGCATAGTACAACTGATTCTCTATTAGTTAAAACCACAGTATACTGGTTGATGGGTTCACTTCGAGATCAAGAACCTCTAGTGGCGAACCATCGGAGTTTGTAAAGGTTTTGTGCAGAATTAACAAACATGGTTGTAAATGTGGGTATTTATTTACATACAAGAAGTTTATTGTGTTCTGCTAAAGCGTTGATTGTTTTGGTACTGTTTATTTTAGTTAAACTAGACAATGTCTTACTCATTAATGTCCTTTGGTTTTGCTAAAAATAAGAATAATAATTAATCTATACTGTATGAATTTATTTGTTGTATGTAGCCAACTTATTTTTTTTTTAATACTTTTTTTTATCAATTTGTCATTTTTGTGGAAGTTTCTAAGTGTTACCATAAGGATTGCGCGTAAAATTTGGGCTGGTATTAACAAGTTTCTGTTACCTAACAAGATGAAAGAACTTCACTATAAAATTCTTCATATGTACTATCCCTGTAATTCTTTACTCTCAAAATTTAAGTTGGACATCTCTTCACAATGCACATTCTGTAATTCTAATTTGGAAACAATATCACACTTATTTTTTGAATGTGACTATGCAAAGGATTTATGGAAAGAAATGTCTTGGCTTGTTTTCTCAGCTTACAACAAACTTTTTAGTTTTGAATTAAGTAATGTACTGTTTTTGATTTGGGAATCAGGATCAAAGGAGCTGGATGATATGTTAAAACTCTTGACCCTTTGTGGCCTATTTCATCTTCACAAATGTAAAGTTATTGATTCTATGCCCAATTTTAGGATCCTTTGTATTGATTTAAAATTATTCTATGAATCTCTCTGCTCATCGCTTAATAAGAAAGCTGTGAAAACAACCGTTTTGATGGAAAAAATAATAACTGTGTTGTAAGGGTAGTCTCTGAGTATTCTTTAAAGTTGATATTTTATGTGTAGTTTATTTATTTATTATTATTATTTTATTTTTTTGTTACTACTTTTGTTTAGGTAAATATTGTTGTGTTTTCTGACTGTGGAAGTTTTTTTGTTTTTGTTTTTTTGCTTTATTTTTTGCCTTGACTGTATCCCCTGTGTTTGGTATTTGTTTTAATAATAATAATAATAATAATAATAAAGGATTGCGCGTTTGTTGAGATCACGTGACATGGACAGTTCTCACCGGTCACGTGAAGTGTGTTTCCGTCACCCGGGTGTCGTCTTGTGCTGATCCCACATCAGTTCACTCATGTTTCTCTTCAGATCGTATAAATCTTTCGCCTTTTACTAAAGATTTCCGTGGGGAGGAACACAATGAGTATTAACTAATTTTTCGATGCCCTGTCTAACGGCGGGGCTTTCTCATGAAGTTAAAATAAGCTTTAAAATACAGCAGAAATGACTTTCCTGATTTTGGTTGATTGTTATGTTTGACAGTGACAAGTAATAAGATAATGAAGGATAAATTTGAAGAGCCGCAAACATTTTAAGCGCAAAACCTTAGAAATGTGAATCTTGGGTCTACTGAAGTACCATAAATGCCCTTTGGTTTCGCAAAAAATATTAATTTATACTGTGTAAATGTATTTAATTATTTATAAAATGTATAGTTTAATGCTTCATATGCTTGAAATTGTTACATTTTGTACTCGATTATAATATATGTCAAAATCCAAATGATTATTGTTTTAATCAATTTATCATTTTTGTCTGAGTTTTGAAAAGCACAAGGGTGGCGCGTTTGCTGAGATCACGTGACATGTTTGATTCTCACTAGTCACGTGACGCGTGTTTAGTTTTATGGTATATATGCTTAAAATTGTTACATTTTTACTCATCTTATCACTTGTAAAAATGTAAAAATCCAAATGATCATTGTTTTAATCAATTTGATTTTGCTGAGATCACGTGACATGGACAGTTTGACGTTCACCAGTTACGTGAAGCGTGTTTCGGTCACTCGGGTTTCTGCTCGTGCTGTGATCACATTAGTTCACTCATGTTTCTCTTCAGATCGTATAAATCTTTCGCCTTTTACTAAAGATTTCCGTGGGGAGGAACACAATGAGTATTAACTAATTTTTCGATGCCCTGCTTAACGGTGGGGCTTTTTCATGAAGTTAAAATAAGCACTAGTTGTAGGATTATCAAGTAGGATTGTGTTTTTGTGAAACTAGTCCTTGTTCGCCCGGGAGTTTATTTATTGGAGTTAACAGCTCATTCAAATGTCCTCTGGGTTTTGCAAAGATTAAAGTAATGTATTGTAGGAGTGATAGCATAATGTATACTGTATGAATTTGAGTTTCTAGTCGGAGTTTTGACATGAATGGCCGGTCTAGTCGTATTTACTACAGGGAAGTCGGAGCAAACATGCGCGAGTTTACACGAAAATAGAAATCAAACCCCGAAACATACAGTCTGATTTCTTGTCATTAGGGCTGATCAAATGTAAGTATCTTTATGTTCATTACCCTTATTTCTGAAAACAAACGTCGGGTTAATAAATTAACTCAAGAACGGTGTAATTCCGCTCTCAAGACACTAGATGGAGGAAAAGTTAAACATTTGAAGAGCTGCATGTTGTTTCACCATAAGACTGAAATATATTCATTCACACTTAGTAACCTTTAGAAAAGCAGAATAGATATGAGTAAGGTCTCTAACTTTTCCATACTTTTGTCACCAAAATAGCTTAAACTGTAACTTAATAAAATCAGTCTGATCTATAAAAGCGGAAAAATTCGTTACAAATAAGGGTTTAGGCTGGAGTATATATCAGTATGTGTGTTTTCTGGGATTCAAACCCTGAAACCCATAATCTTTGTGCTGTTTTCGTCATCTTTGAAGCAGATATGCATTTATGATGAAATTTTGTCCCTTTTACAGCTTGATGAACAGAACTGACTGAACAATATCGTTGTGACCTATGAAGAAAATAACATAAGCTTACAGGTTAGTAAACAACATGCGACTGAGTAAATAATGACTAATGTTTTCCTGAAATCTACAATCAATGTAGCCTGTGAGGATGTGAAATATTATTGTATTTATGGATGTATGCTGTTTTTTAATTTTGATGTAAAATGAGTGAAAGAGAAAATAACAAATGTTGTCAAGCTGAAAACCCATTCTAATAGTAGAATGAAGGCCAGAGCACTTTCTGTTTATGATGTACACAGTGGCCACAAGCCGCTGCAATCTATTTTCAAGATAACAGGAAATTTCAAACGTTGCTTCCCGGGTTGGTTGGCATGGAAACGTTCCACATGATTTGTACCTGCTCACCACGGCTCCCTGTGAATGCACATGAAGGCACAGTTTTCACAGTCTTTGACCTTTGCACTTATCATTTTTCCACAGAGGCATCAAACGCATGCATCCTGAAGGAAAACAAAAGGTCTTGTCAGGAGAAATACTTTTAATGTGTAGCTTTGGAAAGATTTGACAAAAACATATATGAGCATTTAATTTCAACCCACTACCGCTCTGTCTGAACCTCGTATTGTCTTTGTGTCATATGAATTTATGTTTAAAGTCATGTTTTCACCACAAAATCAAGAGAATTGCAGTTTTTCTGATTAGTTTGTTATTTTTTGTGGTGAATTTTTTATTTTTATTTTGTTGGTTCCTTCCTACACTCCTAAAAACAAAGATCATGATGTCATAGAAGAACCATTTTATCCTGATTAAGGAACCTTAAGGGTCCCATAAGGAACCTTTCATATAGACCATTTCACAATATGTAAACAGCACTGGTCCAAAAGCACTTCCTGTCTCAGTTTTGTAACACTACACATTGTCAGAACGAAATACAACCAACAGAAAGAACATTTACAATGGAATCAAAATGTTTAACGAACATCTTTAAGGTTCAGTTACCTATGTGAAATACAGAAAAACTGAAACAGGAAGTGCTTCTGGACCAGTGTTGTTTACATCTTGTGAAATGGTCTATCCAAAGAATCTTTTTGTTTCACAAAAAAGAAAGTTTTCTTTCAGAAACCTTTGAGTAAACGGCTCTTTGGGGAACCAAAAATGGTTCTTCTGTGGCATATTTTTTAGGGTATAGTGGTGTTGTCTAGATATTGTCTGTGTAAAACTTACTGCTGTAAGGTGTTTCTTTACTGGTTTCAAACCAGTATGATGTTCTGCTTTCGAGATGCTTTTCTTCTTTTGAAAGCTGCACATGATGTATTTGGATTTTAGAATACATTTCATCTATTTTCTAGTGCAGTACCGACAGTGTCTCAAGGAGGCGCTAGTCTACCAAACACACACTTTTCTGCCTTCAATATTCAAAGAAATGCTAATAGCTGCACAGAGAGTTAAAGGTGCCGAGCTGATTTCAAACCCGCAGGGCGTTTCTGAACTTCTCTGTTAAAAGACACATGCAAATAGGATAGAAGTTAAGAGTCAGTCGCGATAAGACGATCAACTGAGCCAAAGCTAATCGAATATTCCACATCATTTCATGTGCTTAAACGGAATGAAGAGGAAAGTCAAGGCTACTATAAACCGTCTCTGTTGTGTGTACTTGTATGTTCATATAGTCTATAATTCAGGAAGGGTTTAACGGCTAGAAGCAGTAAAGTAGAAAATAGCGTAAAAGCATTTTTTTAAAATAATCTGTATTCAATGTATCTGTGAACAAACGGTGAGAAGTAGGTATACAAACTCAATTTCACATGTTTGTCATTCTCAGATGAAGTGTGTTTTAATGTTTTGTTCTGTCTCTCTTTTACAGAGAAGATCAATGAAGGACATGAGACGTTCACAAATGACCTCCAGAAATCTACCTGCAATGCTACAGTACTGTGAAAAGTTTTAAGCACTTCTGTAAAGTTGGGATGCTTTTCAATAATATACTGTCATAAATCGATTTTTATGCATTAACTAAAACAAATCAATGTTTGATGAGACAGCTCTGTGTGTTTAAAGCAGATTTTGTCCTATCTCAAGCTTCTTAAAGACACATTTCTTCTGGATTTAATTTGTTTCTGTTTTTTCTCTTTCTTTATGTCATAATACACAGACTTGATAATGGGATGGATATAAAAATCACTGGATTATTACAAATAATGGCAGAAGGAATGTTTGGAAATCTAAACTAGTATTTCCTAGTTCCTAGTTCCACACTACAGCAAAGGTATAAATAACTGACTTAAAACCATTTTTGGGGTGAAGATACTGACTTTTGTACAGGTTTAAAGCTGTAGATTAATTTGCTTTGATACGGATTTCACTTATTTTGCATTGTCTTTATTTATGGAAATTTTAGAAGCATATATGTAGTCATTTTTTCATTACACACTAACAAATTGTGGGTTGTTTTAACCCTTTGTTGGGTCAAATATTCACATCTTTCTAGGTTCATTTAAACCCAAAGTTGGGTGCATATTTGAACTAGCCATAAATTGAAACAAGTATTTTTAAGATTGCAGATATTTTGAGATTTTACTGACTACTGTACAGACTTAAACCGATAATTCTCCTTCCACCTTTTCTTTGTTCAAATGAATAGTTTTATCAATAGATTTACAGTTCTTTGCTCAATGTTTTCTGCTATTTAATTTTATCCCAAGATAAACTTTAAATCTGTCATTTAAATATCAGCACAGGCCATTACAAACCTATCAGCCGAACGCTTTAGTGAAATAAAAGCGGCTTCACACGAGAGCTCGTGTGTGATTTTTCATTCAGTTGTGATAATGGATGTTCTGTCATGATTACGGCAGAACCCGCTGGAGAACGTTTGCCGTTTCTCTAAGGAGAACTACTGTCACACGACTGATAAATGAAGTTCAGTTACCAGCACAGTTACTTTTACTTTAATACCCTCCAACCTTCTTTTGTAAGTTTGGTTTTGTGTTTTATAAAATTAAACAAAAACAAGACCATGATAGGAATGATATGAGATGAAATGTGCAGTAGATGTGAAGTATTTCACTCTCATCTACAGTAGATCACTCACACAGAGCCGCTTCTGTATGAAATCATGTTTATTTTTCAGCAGGTATGAGACGGGCGTCTGACGCAGACGGTTTTCAGCTGGCTGGAATGAGATCAGATCAGCGTCTGTGTCCTTTTCTATCTGTCAGGTTTGGTTCGAGTTGTTTCATTTCAGTTGTCTTTGTCTTACGCGAACTGTCGCGTCTTGTTTCTGACAGACAAACTGAAGCAGGCAAATTGAAAAGGTCTTTATTCGTGTGTGAATCTAAAGTTCTGTTTCACAGGTGCGTCTCTTTAATTCTAACACGAGTTCAGCCGGTCACATCTGTCCTGAGTTCATATAACACTACAAGCTTTATGTTCACATGGTATTTGTAAGTATAATATTTGTATTTCAAATCAAGTGTCATGTAAACTGAACACTTTTATTTATTATATTATTATTTTGTAGTTTCTGGTGTTTTCTCCAAGTTCACAGATGAAACGCTTCACTATACAAAAAAAATTTATTTATACAAAATAAATTTTTTACACTAGTTACTGAAGACTTAGTTGTTTCTCAGCTAGCAAGGAACGTTCTCAGAACTTTGGTTCTCTAAAGGTTATCAAAATGTTCTTGCAGTAATGTAAGAGCATTTTATCAACATAACATTGCTAAACATTATAAAAATGTTGGTATAAAACATTATTCGTGCATTGTTAGTGAGACGTGTAAAAACATTCACAAATAACGTTTTTGTAGCTTCGTTCTTATAACGTTCTGTTAGCCGGGTGGCCACCAAACATTACATTATTTGTTATTTTTCAATACTGATACTGAGAAATGATGATATCAGCCCTGCACCTGTCCTTAGGAAAATAAATCATGATATTATTATAGTAAAAGTAGCAGGTTTGCAGGTTTGTTTTGGTGAATTGATTATCAATTGTATAACCTAGTGTACATGGTACGGTTACTGTAGTAAAAACATCAGTAATTTGTGATTTTTACTACAAATAAAATGTGTAAATTTTGTAAATGTTCCCAGTGATATTTTATCATACAAAATCAGACACACGTTTTTATAAACCACTCGACTGTTGTTTCATGAAACAAATCATACGGTGATTAGCCCATCGAGAATCTCTTGAATATTCAGCGTGGAGAGTTAATCTGTCTCATACCCGTGATGGGCATGAGCCGCTGTCATTGATACCCATCAGCATCGCTCCGGGACTCAGAGTAATATTAAGACGGAAGTACTGGAGATCAGTGGAAAACACAGACACTGTAGTGAGCGGTATGTGGGAAGATAAACTAATGTAGGTTTTAATCTGGACCTGTTCTGTGTTTTCTCTGTCTCTTGTGTTTGATGAGTACTTAAACTGTCGATGAGTCATAATTTCATAACCTCCACTGAATAAATGGCCGTTTGCCTAATGTATTTGAATTGCAAATGGGTTACCGTAGAGAATTCTCGATCCCCGTGCGTTACGTCGTCTCAGAATCATAAGAGTTCAGATATATTGTGCTAATTAATGCTTACCTTGATGTTTACTGTGTGGAATAAAACAGACCTTCTTGGTGAAGGTTGTAGATTTAATTCCCGTTGGTTTTTCTTACCAGAATCTTCTCCAAAGAGAAGCGAGACTATAAACGTGGGTTTGGATCTGTTGGGATTTTAGGGGTGTTGCAGAATGCAGAATTACTACTAAATGCAGGTTCAGTTTCATTTGTACAGCGCTTTTCACAGTACATGTTGTTTCAGCGAGTCATTAGATCACATACAGCAGCTGTGGATGGAGCTTTAGTGTGACTCAGGATCAAAAGAGACGACCTGTGGCCTGCAAATGTCACTCGTAAATGTTAGAACGTGTGGGATGTCTTGTGCTCTCGACGCAGAATGGGGTTCAGTGTTTCATGAGAAACACAATTTGGGTGGTTGCTAAGATGTTAAATTGTTGATGTCATGTTGCTAGGGTGTTGTTAATTCTTCAAAGTCTCTGCATATGATCAGAGTCATGACCTCAGTGTAAATCTGTGGGATTAACTTGTTTACTTAATCTGATCAACAAACAAGCTTCATGGTTTCAGATGTTACTCGTGTTTGTAGCTCAAACAGTGTTTAGTCTAATACTGATGCTGTTTAATAATCTGGACACAAAGCACAAACTGAACAACAGCGTGTGAGGTTTGATGTATTGATCTATATGTAAAAATGTTGAAATAAATTGTAAAAAATATTTGTAATGGATACTTGGTGATTTTGTATTAAAATTAATTCATGATGAATTTAATTTATTAATGGTGCTTTTTATGAAGGGCTAAATTTTTTATATGCAAACTGACTCTTTAGTCCATTTTGGGTTGAAGTGCATTATACCAGTGTTTTTTTAGTTGTTTTTAGCAGAAAATGTTTAGTCTTCTAATTGTTTTCTTTTGTCTTCTACAGATAAATCAACAGCATGCAGGTGTGGAGTGATACAAGGCAAGTAAATAACCCCCAAATCTTCATCTGTATGTATTTACTTTCATGTAACTGCAGAATAATCCAATAAAAAATAAACAAGGCCAGACACTGACTGCACATTAAATCCAGTATAATGAGCAGGAGATGTTTAGTATAACTGCGTCTGTAGCGGATGGATACATTTAGTTCCTTAAGGGACACTGGTAAATAATTTTGTTCACATTATTCATGTATGGAAACGGAGGAATTCATTTAATTTCCCATTAATGAAGCATGAATTATTCACATGGAATAACCCTGGAGGTGTCACGAAAAATCGTGCGAGTTTATGGTTCCTGCACAACAGGAAGTAGCTGCTCGCTAACGTCGTAATGATAAGCAGACGCGTGCATGCACGCCGCCATCATTATTCACACTGAACCCGAATACGTTTCCTCCAGGATGTCGCAGGTCATTATCAAGTGAATAATGAGCTGATAGCACCTCGGTTTTTTGCTCATTTGTACGGCTGACCGTCATCTCTCCACCTGCATCTAGCAGAATGTGTGCTGACGACAGTAATTGCTGACAAAAATGAAGTGATTTGTGATATTATGATCTTAAGTGTTGTGGGGGTATAAGTGTAAAAGTGAGGACCGTCACTCGTGTTTATATGGCCGGAGATAGAGCACATAGAACACATAGTCTAACACCAGCATAATGTTGCAGTCAGTTACATTTACAACTATTTACATTACAACTATTACAATGTGATCATCACAGAACTGACCATCATAGTTCTGACCATCACAGCTCAGAGCTGACCATCACACGTGACCATCACACATGATCATCACAGATCTGACCATCACACGTGACTATCATAGATCTGACCATCACAGCTCAGAGCTGACCATCACACGTGACCATCACAGATCTGACCATCACAGATCTGACCATCACACGTGACCATCATAGATCTGACCATCACATCTCAGAGCTGACCATCACACGTGATCATCACAGATCTGACCATCACATCTCAGAGCTGACCATTACACGTGACCATCACAGATCTGACCATTACATCTCAGAGCTAATCACATCGGAGCTGACCATCACGGACCAGATTTTCACAGGGTTGACCACTACATCTCAGAGCTGACCATCACAGTGATCATCACAGATCTGACCATCACATCTCAGAGCTAATCACATCGGAGCTGACCATCATGGACCAGATTTTCACAGGTTTTACATCATCGCAGTCCGGTTCATTCAGCAGTGAATAAAGTTTTCCAGACTGAATGAAGTATGATTCATGGTTGATTTGCAAAGAAATTATTATAGTGTCAACTTTTATTCTTCACAGTTATTGTAAATGAATGGAAAGTAAACAAAACCTCAATCATTTCTTCTAGACAGATCAATTGCTGAAATTTTCAACATTAATTATGTACTTAATTAGGCTTGAAGCCGAGCGCTTGCCCTCAGGACCTGTGCTGACTACCTCTGATTTACACCATATGCTTGCTGAGATATAAGCCTGTGCTTAACTACATACATCATAACTCACAGAAACTGAGCTACTGGAGACACTGGTTCAGCGCTTTATGAGAACTTGATGTGGTGTGTGCGTGTGTAAAACTCACAACATCATGAGCTGTAAGACGGTTGCTAGGGCTGTATGGTGTGGTTGCTAAGGTCTTGTGAACGGATGCTGGCATGCTGCTGTCTGGTTGCTAGGTGGGTTGCTGTGAAGTTGATAATTGACCCCCCCAATTAATTAAAATGAGTTTGTGATCTTTGACATCTGTGCACAGTTTGAGACATTGTTCTTTTAAAACTCTAGGAGACACATGTGTTTTCCATAAATGATCAATCATTGTGTTCGTGTGTCTCATAATTGTAATGAAGCAGTTGTTTCACTCAACAATGAAATGTTTTGCATCGTTTCAGAATAGATGTGCACATGAAGCCAGTAATTTTCTTCTCTAAAGAAATCTCATCTGGCTCTTCAATGGCTAATGAATTCATGGCATGTGCCGCAGTGGGCTGGATGCTTTAATCTCCCTGAAATGTGGCTGTGTTTGTGTAACTAACAAAGCTAAATCTTCATTCGCCACACATAAATAAATAAATGAACTGGAGCACATCACAGCAATGTGAGGATGAGAAAGTAAATTGTCTCCAAAAACCTACCAAACAGAAATACTAGTTAGATATCTGCTCATTTTTGGCTTCTGGTTGGTTATGTGAATCCTACAAATATCTTTAAAATAAAAGTTTATGGAGACACAGACAGATGAGGTAAAGTCATTCATGAGTTTTCTTGTTCTCATCTTTACATGTTCATTGAAAAGGCCAACAGATAAAACGACGTGTGTCAGCATTATATTGTCGATAATAAATAGAAAAAGAAATAATTCAAGATATGCTGGATTTGAGATTTGTGCTTGGAGGGGAGAGAATATTTATTTGCTTTAATGATGGAGGCTTTTATTGACTTTTCCAGAAATCTAATAATCTTCCCACAAGCCTGCGAGAATCTCGTAGTGCAATTTTAGATAAATTTATGAAAAGATAAACATTTATAACCTTCCGCAGTGTCTGTTCTCAACAAACTTCTTTGTTTGAGGCTGGTCTTCGAATGGAAAGAGGTTATTAACCACAATGTCATTTAAAACAAGTTAATAGATCAGTGTTGTGTGTTGGGCATCGGTCAAGAGTCCTTTCACATGTGGATCCAGATCTGTTTTACATCATCGCAGTCCGGTTCATTCAGCAGTGAATAAAGTTTTCCAAACTGAATGAATGAAGTATGATTCATGGTTGATTTGCAAAGAAATTATTATAGTGTCAACTTTTATTCTTCACAGTTATTGTAAATGAATGGAAAGTAAACAAAACCTCAATCATTTCTTCTAGACATCAATGAGACTTCATGGAGTGCAAATGGAAAATATGTGGTTCAAGCCTGTCAAATCCAGTTTCACGTGTGACTCGGGTAAGTGTTTAAGCAGAATCTCAAGTCAGTTTTTAGATGTCCTCGCTATAAAAACAAGATTGTGTCCTAACCATAGATCTATGATAAATGTCTACAATCTCTAACCCTCAGAAATGATAAACAGGCTCAAGATTCACTTCTCCAGCATTATAGTTTTTACTTTTATTTATTCCCATCTGAACTGAAAGTAAAGTGCTCAGGGAAAGTCTCACAGATGCCCTTAAAATAAACTAAAGCTGTACATATAGTTCAACATCAAGTTAAATGACATGACAAGCATATCTAAAAGAAATAATATTGCTTTAGATGTGTGTCTCAATATCAGAATAATGATGTTAGCAAAGGGAAATGCTTGATTATGGAAACCTCTTGAAATAAAGTTGAAATGAAATATTTTGTCTTGTTTATAATTGCACACAGGCGCTGGTGTCACGCTGGGATTCCTGTGTGCAGTGGATTCAGGTGGTTTCACATTATAAAGTGCACTTGTTAAAGGCAGTGCTTACCTGCTGATATTGGATAAGAGGTTGTGTATGTAGAAACTGATCGATAATAGTAAATGAATGCAGAGAAAGACAAACACACCGGTGTAATGAGCACAGCAGGGACTGAGCTTATGACCCGATTGATTCATTAACATGTTCTTAGATTCCAGGACAAACATTAGACTGCTATAAGTTTGAGGTTTAATGCGCTGCGTAGACGCAGTCAACAGAAGATAGATGATCACTACAGTATCTGAATGACAATGAAGAGGATCAACAACACTATTACTGTGTAAATGATACAACATACTAAAAACTCTTACAGGGTTATCTTAATTTTTACATTTTCTAAGAAAGTATGTGATGCTCGGTTGTTGTAAGAGTGTTGTTAGGATGTTTTTGGTGGTTGCTAGGGTGTTTTTAGGATGTTCTTGGTGGTTGCTAAGATGTTGTGAGTGTTCTTGGTGGTTGCTAGAGTGTTGTTAGGATGTTTTTGGTGGTTGCTAGGGTGTTTTTTAGGATGTTCTTGGTGGTTGCTAAGATGTTGTGAGTGTTCTTGGTGGTTGCTAGGGTGTTTTTTAGGATGTTCTTGGTGGTTGTTGGAGTGTTGTTATGATGTTCTTGGTGGTTGCTAGAGTGTTGTTAGCATGTTTTTGGTGGTTGCTAGGGTGTTTTTTAGGATGTTCTTGGTGGTTGCCAAGGTGTTGTTGGGTGTGTTTAGAATGTTCTTGATGATTTCATGGTGTTTGTTGGTTTTTAGTCTATTGCTAAGTGGACGTATGTCCCATCTAAGTCTTTGTAATATTCTGGTGTTAAGTTATAGACTTGGGTTCCTCCTTCATTATAACTTTATCTGTTTTTATCATTCACCAGAAAAGTCTGATTACATAAAAGCAGTCTTTCTGGCAATCATTTATCTCTTCTGGCTTTAAAAGAGTCTAAGGTTTATATCTATTACCAAAAGTATGAGCGAGAATAATGTGCTGTCAGTACTGATGTGTTCTCAGGCAGATTCGTCCCCATCTGTGATCCAGATCTGAAATATTTTAACAAAAAAAGTCATACTAGAGGAAAAACATTCCCTGGGGATAATCTTCGTTTGACGGCGGCTGATAAAAGCTGCATGAGTCAGTCCGCCTCATTCTCACATCACTGGTGAGAGAAACATCATTAACATCCGTAAGCTTGATTCTCTGGGGTCATGATGTACACACACACACACACACACACACACGTTCTGTTAACCGAGCACTTCAATTATCCACATGACAGACGAGCCCTTCGGCCTGTTCACACGTACATGAGCTGAAGTTAGAAACGGGCCGATACTTACCCCCAGATATTACGTTTTAGGTCATTTTAATCACCAAGCATGCTGTTCATATATATCAAATACCTAATACCTATTTTGTTTTGCAGGTTATCACATACAAAAACAAGTCTACAAGTCATCTTACCCTGGTAAATGTACTTCCTGTGTGCGTCGTGGCTTTAATGATAAACATCATTATAATAAAACTACATGGAGTTTTTATGCTTTATAAAGAAAGGTATTAAAATCCACTAGAGCTCGCTAATGAAATGCATGTAACAGTACAGACGAGACGGGTTTGCAGGGGTCCACAAGTGCTATAGTGAGATATCGGTGAGCTTTTGGTATCGAGATCCTGCCGTGTCTGGATAACTAGGTTTTCATTAACCTTTTCTATGCAGAGCTAACTAGACAGAGCCATTGATCTGAGAATTAAACACTTTAAATATGCACGTTCATGCGCTTCAGCTTCAGGATGATGAAAATATTACTCAATCCCTTCATGGTGGAAGCTCATTTCTATTGAATTGAAGTCACAGTTGTGATTTTTGATGGTGCATTATTGACGTTTAGCCTTTCGTGAGATAACAGTCTTGTGCATCTACTTTTCCCATCATGCTTATAACTATTTTATGTTCTTTGAGAAGTCATCTCTTCTTCATCTGTTGGGTATTATTGCTTCTGGTTTGTGTATTTTAATTAACAGAAATCCTACAAAGTACGTTGCCTTTAGGACTTTAGTCAAATATAAGCAGTTGATTCAACGTATTGATAATAAAGACATTCTGTAAGAATTTATATCACGTCCATAATGCTGAAATTTTCCATTTACATATCTAATGCTCCTTGCTCTTTATTCTCTTTATTCTCTTTATTGTAAAGTCTTACTGCGTTCCTTAATATGTGAAGATGTGTCCATTTCATTCTTGAATGCAGATCACATTATAATTACAAACTTCCCATGAGGATCTTATCATAGGATTTATAACAATCTCCTTTCAACGAAAGGCTAAAGGAATAAACGGATGCATAATTGATACGGTAGCAATGGAAAGCTAATGTGCTAATCTAAAATCAGTTTGTTAATGAGGGTATTTGGGTGACGACAGTTTCCCTTGAAGTGACAAACGTTTGGCATTACTTTTGTTATTGCCGTGCATGATTGACTGGAAATATAATTATGTTTGATTGAAAGCAGATGTTGCTGTGAGCGTTGCCTATTGACAGCCGTCACAATTACCATAAAAAGATTCTTAATAAAGGTGTGATTTTTCTCTATGACTGAACATTAATCCACAATGAATACTTTGTTCAAAAAGTGGGTTTTTAATGTTATGTTAAGCAGTATCTAGTGGTAAATGTTTTTTATTTATTTGTTTGGCAGATACTCTTATCTAAAGTGATTTAAAATGCATTAAAGTTTTGATTGTAACAAGGTAGCTTAAGCATTGCTTTGATCTGATCTTCTGGTTTTTAAATATGTCTCTGGTCCTTTATTTTAAAGATGTGATTATTTATAGATGTAATAAAGTGATAGCACAGCTGTTTAATACTCTGTGTTTGTGAATCTCGCTTTGGGAGTTTCATAGAAAGACCCACAACACAAAACAACATTACTGGCCCGAGCAAAGCAAGAAACACTTATCAGAAACTCTTTCACGGGTAGTAAATGGTGTTTGGATAGAAACGGCTCGCAGGCATTTGAAAGCCACTATCTGCTGTGAGCACTTTTCTCTGATGTCTTTGAAATATTCTGGAGAAAAACCCTCATAGAGAATTTGTGTGAAATCTCGACATTACCATGACTGCGCTCGACTGCAGACACGCTGATCATGAGTCTGTGTTTGAACAGAAAATTAATTCATGTCAACTGTTTAGGAGAAATCATTTAGACCTTTTTAGAAGTTTTACAGGGATTTTTTTACCTTGCAATTTATTTTTATTATATATATATATATATACTTTTTTATCATTATTTACTCTCATCTCAATACTATAAGTAAGAGTATAGATGACATATATAATACTATGTCTAGATAATAGCTGTTAAAATGCATTAAAATTCCTAATTTTGTGTTCCATTAATAAAATAAATAATTCAGTTCAATTCAAATTTTAAAATGATAAAAGTCAAGATTTTTTCTTTATTTCTATAGCAATATTTGCATTGTTACAAAGCAGCTTTACGAACATACAGATGTAAAGAAGAGACTTTAATAAGATTTCAGTCATGTTTACATGGCAGATCTAACTGAACCACTTTAACATATAAAACAGCAGAACATGGACAAGTTTGGTGTGTTTTATGTGCAAAAATGGACCTCATTTTAGATATAAAAAATATATCTAAAATATATTTTGCTGTGCCAACATTGTAAAACTAATATGTGAACATTGGTTGAATGTTTTAATAACTAATGTTTATACCTGAAAATATACCTTAAAATGGGGTTTAATGTCAGACACCTGCAAAATATATTTCAGTCATTAGACAATTGTGCTTCTAAAAAGCGTTCACACCTCAGTGTGTTTATAGAGCGGGACACATTAAAGTAAATCTAGCAGATGCCCTCATGACACATCACATCTAACGCTTCATATGCACCCAGAGACAAACAGCTTGCTTGTGTTTGTGTTGTACAACAGTCTGTTCATACTGTTGAAGGAAAGCAGCATCCAGGCCGCGAGGAGCAGATGGTGCGCTTCTCTCTGATCGTGACGCCGGTCAGCTTATGTCGCGTCGACCGTATGACTGTGCATCAGATAAAAACACAGATGCATGCGTGTCTGTTGCCGCCCTGGAGACGTCTCGTATGTTTCAGTACTGATAGCTTTGTGTTGGTGCCGATAGACGGTTTGGCGTCTTGTCATAATTGAATGGAGGGATGTTAAAATGAACGAGCATTGTTCTTTGATTAGATCATGTTGGCATGCAGAACCGCAAGCGATGCTTTATTGCTTTGTGATTTATGACAAGCTGTTTCATATTCCGTTTCAATATTCTCTTACGTTTAATTAACGGCAGCGAAATAATAAAGTAAAGATGAAAACAAGAATTATCTGAAGTCTGGGCATAATGAAACATCTGAAGAGAAATATAAACACTGAGAAACTAAACTCGCTGGTTTTGTCCATTTGGTCATGCTGTTAAAGTCAACAAAACTGTCTGCGCTTCACACACGTTACTGATCTGGAATCATTGTGAAGATCACGTTTGTCTTTGTGATGACATTCGTTCATTGAGGTCAGTAAATGCAACTGAAATTTTAAATGGATTGTGATGCTTTTTTGTACCTAGTTAGTCTAAAGCTCGACACGAGTTCTTGTAAAGGTAAAATGATAAACCTTTACCAGGTATAATGCCAGATGAACCTCACACCTTCTTATACATTTGATGCTTCTGCCCCTTATTTCTCTTCAGACTTCAGTTTTTCTTCTCACAGCTCCAGTGATGGTCCTTTGGGAAAGATCCGTTTGATTCTTCATGATTCTTCGACGGTCTCCGCAGGCGGTCCATAAACCCAGATTACGACGCTCGTGACAGAGGACAGAGATTCAGTCTGCGGGAAACATCAGATAACATTCAGACGCTGGTCACTTGCTGGAGATGCTGGAGATCTGAATGATGAACAGGTG
This sequence comes from Beaufortia kweichowensis, assembly GCA_019155185.1. Taxonomy (NCBI): domain Eukaryota; kingdom Metazoa; phylum Chordata; class Actinopteri; order Cypriniformes; family Gastromyzontidae; genus Beaufortia; species Beaufortia kweichowensis. Next base: position 1,215,735 of record CM032807.1, read on the forward strand.
TTACAGGAACAGTTCTCTGATAATGTATGTCTGTGTACAGTCACACATATACTGTATATATTTATTTTAGATCACATTAACATGACTCATTTTATTTTAAATGCAAGTCACATTGAAAGTGATGCAACAGTATTGTTTCTTGTATCTTTATCATTAATATAGTAGTTGTGTTTTATGGTTATTGTCCATGGTGTGAACGGACCTTTCGACTTTATTTTGTGGAAAGTGTCACTGAGCTTTTTAAATCTTGAAATGGATCAGATCTTGGAATGGATTATACCCGTTTATTTTACAAGCGTCTCCTTTAGAAGGCATCGTGCGGCTCCTGTAGTAAAGGCATCCCGTGAATATAAAAGTGTTCTGACGGTGCTTTACTGTCGTGATATGATGGAACGAGCTGCGTTATCTCTGTAATTGGATACGGTCTGGTTTCAGACAGGTGACGCACGCTGACATTTCTACAAGTGTGAGGTTTACAAAATCCATAAATGAGACGGTGATTGTGTTGTGCGGTTTGACAGGTTAAACAGAACGGAAAGCCGTGATGTCTCCGTTAATATGATCGTATGCAAAAGATGAGAGAATTACAGTCAATTAGGAGTGAAATATCACTGACAAACTTTCCCCGTGTTGCTCGTGACTTTATATAGCAAAATATGGGTCGCTCATTTACATCCTTCACAACAGCATCATTTTCTCCAGTTTCCTCTTCTAATTTTGTGTTTTTTCCAGCTGAAGTGTTAAAACCTGTAATCTAAAATGACATATTGACAGATCGCTGTATGTAATGATATAGTGCAGTTCATTAGTAAGACAGAATTTGCATTCAGCAGCAGGTTGTGATCGGTGGTTTTTAGCTCTGATGTGTCGCGTCATCTCAGCAGATTTAGTTCTTATACAGGTGTTGTGTTATAATTCCCTCCTCTGCAGATTAACTTCAGCAGCATTCTCAGATCGGGCCAATAATTAAACACGGCTCATGTTTATTCATGAGCTTCCTAAAGCCCGTCATGATACTTCAGAGACGAGCTGTCGTGTGTTTTCACCAGGAAAGTTCTGGAATTATTCAACACGTCGTCTGCAGATCTTTAGAGCTTTACGCTGATGAAGGTTTTACAGCAGAAATATTCTGTCTTCATGTTGAGATCTCATACAAACCCACCGTCGTAGATTACATTTTTATGTTTACATTTATGCATTTGGTAGATACTTTTATCCAAAGTGACTTCAGTGTATTCAAGCTATACATTTTATTTATCTGTATGAATCTTATGAAGAGACTTGAGATTATTTGCACAAAGAAAACAAATGTTATTTTAACACTAAGAGGTAACAGTTATATTATGAAGTAATCAGAAATGGAGGGCACCTGAGATTTATCTGTTAACAGCTGAAACACAAACCATCATATCACAAGCTTTCTGTTCAGAAGTATAAAATGTCGAGTCTGTGGCCTTTTCACTTTATATTTCTGCTTTAAAAATAAATTGTAAATCTAAAACTATTGTACCTTGTGAGAAATTCATTTGACCTTGATCATTTATTTTGTTCTCACACTGTCTGATACAGAGATTTGCTGTGAAACAGAAGGATTTAGAGTGTGAATGTTTGCGCTAATGCATATGTGTCTGTTTGTGTTCAGTGTCAGTGCACGTGTGTGTCTGAATGTATGTCTGTGTGTCTCTGTGCATGTGCTGTCTCTCTCTCTCTCTCTCTCTCTCTCTCTCTCTCTCTCTCTCTCTCTCTCTCTCTCTCTCTCTCTCTCTCTCTCTCTCTCTCTCTCTCTCTCTCTCTCTCTCTCTCTCTCTCTCTCTCTCTCTCTCTCTCTCTCTCTCTCTCTCTCTCTCTCTCTCTCTCTCTCTCTCTCTCTCTCTCTCTCTCTCTCTCTCTCTCTCTCTCTCTCTCTCTCTCTCTCTCTCTCTCTCTCTCTCTCTCTGTCTTTTCTCTCTCTCTCCCTCTGTCTCTCTCGATGCATGATGTAGGTAATTAAAGGTGAGGATTTGTATTTTAATTGCTTCTTTATACACTGAAAAGTCAGAGCTCACACACCTTCTGCATTTATCTTCAGCATCTCTTTTCTTTCATCACATGGTTGTGAAAAGAGGAACAGGATATTCAGAGATTGTTAATGCTTCATCTCAGCAGCTTAAACTAAATATTACACAAGCTGTTAATGAGCTGCCTACAAGTTATCATTTAACTTTTCTGTAAACGTTTAGTGAAAGTAATTTATAAGCAAATATAATATGAGTAAACTGTTAGATATAGTAAAAAAAACCTTTAAGTAGTGAGAAACATTTATATCTTTATAGAGTAACAGGAAGCCAGATCAATTCCAAATCAAATGGGGAAAATAAAGAGAAACAAAAAATAAAAAAGATATCAAAAATATAAAGATACTGCGAGAGAATCTGTGTCTGATTAAAAATGTAAAACTGAATTGAAGATTTGATGATATTGATTCCCTCATCTATTGTCCATTATCAAGTAAAAGATTTAGGAAGAAAAATCTGAAGTTGATATTGTGATTGAAGTAGAATTGCTTTTAGATTCTTTTAAAACAGTTGATTGATTGATAAACTAGATTGTATTTTGACTTCAATTGCAATAGTAAGTATTCTGGATACTTCAGACACTGGATAAAAGCATCTGCCAAATGTGTAAATGTAATTGTCTTCCACGTCTTCTGTCAGTCTTTGTGTTATATTATCAGTTGACGTCAGCGTCACCTGATTTACGTTCTTGTTAAAGATGGAGACAATGATGATTATGTGTGTAGTTACACCGTCGCCCTCAATCAATATGTTAATGTGACATTTCACATTGCAGCTTTGAATCACAATGACCTTCTCGTAACATATGTATCACATACACACACCTGTACTGTACTTTATGACTCCATCATTAAACTTCAGTGATGTTAAACTAATACTGCCTGCAGAAATACCTTTACTGCTATTTATATTATTTAAACCACAGTGACATTTTCTTTCTTTTTTCGTGCAAAATTAAAGAGTTTTATGTGTTTAGATATAAATGGGAGTGGTCTTGATGGTTGGCAGGGTGTTGCTATGCAGTTGCTATGGTGACGGAGCATCTTATCTTATCATATAATCTCAAGGGTCAGGATTAGATTGTCTAGTTTGTTGGATTGTTATTCCAGAACTAACAGAAATGTCTGTTTCTGTTTGACATTATTGATCCAAAATAATAATAGCTTTGTGTTGTCATTTTAGACAGAAATAAGTGGCAAATAAATCTTTGTGTTGGTTTAGTAGTGATTGTGTTTTTGAATGATGTGTGCTCTCGACTCTTCTGTTCTAAAAGCAAAATCATGAGGCTTTAATGCTTCATTTGAGCGTCTCATTGTACGTCACCGCGGCAGATGGTGATATAAGAGCGAAAACATTTTCTCTTTTTTTAAAGAGACAAACTGTTGCATTTTATAGACGAAAACATCTTAACCAGAAGATGAAACATCTCAAAGACTGAATGACTGAAGTATTTTCCATCTTGTGATAAAAAGGCAAATCAGACTCATTAGCATATTGTATTTGCGCCGTCTTATGTGAATGTTTTGCTGTTAGTGACGGCACACAAACTTCCTGAACTGAATAAAGATTAATGTGCAAATGAACTCCATTAATATATTACAAAGAGTTTGAACACTGAACCTCCATTAGCAAACCATCATATGAGTTTAAATCATGATAACCCTTCATTATGTATACGGTGGAAACATTTGTCTAATTTTAATCAATGTTATTGTGTGTGTGTTGCATCAGTGTGTTTTACTCTCAGCATGAAGAAAACAAAAATCTCATTTGATTGTTACATTCTCAGACAAATCTCTTTAAATTATTTCACACATCATTTAAATCTGATTTATTTACGACTGAAGCGACAAATAATAATGTATTTAAGCTATTGACATATAATGAAAACTTTAATAATTTGGTTTTATTCTGTATACAAATACACATTAATTGTGTATTTGTATTTCTTTATTATTTATATAAATGTAAATATTATTGTAACTAATACTATAAAACAACTAAAACTAATCAAAACAAAAAATATTAAAGCATTAGTATGACTAACTATGAATTTAAAACTCAAAGGTTTTACACCTTTTTCTGATGATTTCTAATGCTTCTCTGCTTTTTTTATAAAGGTAACAGTTCACAGTTATTTTTCTTCGCTGTGGACAATCTGACCTGGATCAGTAGTCCTGGGACCCTGTGTACCCTCAGACAGCTGTGTCCCGGATAAACACACACGCATCGGAGAGCATCATTCATCCACGGCTCATACTGACTGAAAGTTCATCATATGACACCTAATGAATAACCATCATCACAGCACCTGCGTGAGGAACGTGAACTGTAAGTGTCTAATAAACAATACTGTCAATAAAGTATAATGATGTGTGTCGTGCTGTAATGTGATTTTACAAACAACAGACATTTCGTTCAAGTGTTTCCAGAAACAGACAGAACCTTTATAGGATCATTGTAAGATCATTTAAAGTCATTAGAATTGTATTTTTGTATTAATTAATCAACACAAACACATGCAGATGATTCCTTAACACAGCATGTGTAGTGGGAACTTTACTGACAATGAAACTTTTTCATCACATTTACTGTATTTCATAAAGTGAAGTTAACCTAAAGATATTAACCTGATCAGCCAATGAGATGCGAGTGTATTAGAGAATGATTGACAGATGGATTAAAGCTTGATGTTCAGTCGGCAGGACAGCTCTTAGTTAAGCAGTCATGGACTGCAGAAGCCAATGAACCCCAGAGCAAGTGAAATTGCTTTGGGACATTATCAAGTTGATTAAAGCATTGAGCAATATCTCACAGTAATTTACTGTGTTTTCTCACAGGTATAGAAAGCTCAAGCCCATGAGTCTGATGTTCAAACAGCTGAGAAATGAATGAGTTTACTCTTAAAACTGGCTATTTTTTAACATTTTGGTTCAAAGTCTTAACTTTCCATTTGATAATATTACAGTCAGTTTAGGTGTGTGATAATACACAGCAGTTCTGCATTAATGCAGTCCAATGTGCTATTCGTGCTTTCCTTTAAACTAAAAAATAAAAACATTTTTTGTGTTTAATTTTGCATTTTGTGCATTAAAACATTGTTAAATATTGTTCATATTTGTTTGGAAATATGATATCTCTGATATCTATACTGTTGGTTTAAAACCCCGGCGTGCTAAATTAATCTTTAGCATTGATTAAAAAGAAACACGTTTCTAGTGTCTTATCACAATAAGCAATTTGCAACTAATAACACCACTTCATAGTGTTTTTTACCCCGATGGTCTTTACAATCTCTGCATTGATTGTGCAGTGAATAGTGATGCAAATAAGCATATATAAACAGATACAATTATATCATTTGTGAGAAGACATGCAAGAGAAACATGATGGGAATTAAAGTGTGCCGTTCATGAAACACCTGTGACACGTGGACCGGACCGCACCTGGTTTCACTCCAGATTAATACACATGTTCTTCAGAGACTGTATGGTCTGATGCTTCTGTTCAGCTCTCAAAAGCCAAACCAGGACAATCATTTCATCTGTTAATATTATTATATGAAGCTCAATGTGACTAATGTGAAAATTCATCTTTAGTTATTTTGCATAGAGAGAAAGTACCATCAGAAGGATTTATTCAATCGACAACATGAATTATTTCATCAATAATTTATAATCCAGTTAACCTTTTATCATAAGATGGTATGCATTGACTTCATATTCAAATACCAGATTTTACTTTTTTTTTTTACATTTTTAGTATGACTTTAATGTTTGGATTGTATTGTATATCAGAGAGTCTTATAAATAATTTTAAGATTTATTGAAATGACTGACATCATCTAACCAGTCATTCTGTTACCATATAGATAATAGGGGTCATAAAAACATTACAGTAGTTTTATAGGTCAAGAGACTCGTGTATATGAAACACATTTTGTTATATAAGCGGCATGAGACATTAGCATTCTGTCCACTCACATACATCATGTGTTAAAAGCCTTGATCGAATATTCATAAATATATACAGTATTTATAAAGATTCAGTAGCAGGAAAGCAACATTCCCGCTGGTTAATGATCCGGCTGAATGTGTTTGCAGGTATTATAATATTATTTATACACACATAGATTCAATTCAGACCACACTGCTGTGCATGAAAACACATCTACACTGCTGTCATGTGTCCTGCATATCTCTTACTATGACTGTATGTACTCTAATATTTATGTTGCATATAAATTTGATCTGTTTTTGCTTTAAACATCTACAGTATAGCCCATATGTGTAGGACAAACTCTATAAAAAGAAAGAATCACAGATGAGATTTCCTAATATTGCAATTATTAGACATCAATGAGATTAAATGAAGATCAAATGGAAAAGTCTCATGTATTTCTCTTGAGAAAAAGAGTCAGAAATATCACAAATGTCATTAGAGTTTCACAAGAGATCTCAACAATGACACAAACTGAATCAAAATTCAATATTATTCAAGCATTTCTCATCAAATTTACCCAAATCCAGATTATTTTATCTATACAACAAACATTCATTTACACCTCCATACTCTTCGGGGATTTCATTTGCGTCTATTTATTTTTCTTAGGTTGATATTTGTTGTTGTATGTTGTTTTATGACCTTTGCTGAGAAGATGAAATCTATTAATCACATTCAGATTCTCTTATTAAATATAAAAAGCTTCTGTATTCATAACATGTCAGAATCATTCATGTAATGGATGTTCGGTGTGTAATCTGTGTACTCAAGTGTCCATATAAGAGCTGTTTTTCATATAAAAGAACTCTTTCCCGTCTTCCTTATTTTTTTAGATGGATATTGAGCAAACTGTGTGCGTTTGTTTGTCTGTTTGCAGAACTTTAGCACCATTCAGAAAAGCTTTTGCACACAATTTATGTATTGATTCGCCTCTCAGACCGTTGTATGGAGATTAAAGTGCTTTCAGACGCCAACTGCACATCCATCTGTTCACACGGATTCACACGGCAAACTTATCAAATGTGTTTACCTCAAATTCTCTGGAAGTTGATTTGGGGAGACGTGATATTTCATGTCTGCTCAGAGGAAAATAATATTGCTCAGATGTTTCTCTTTAATAGATTTGATGTTCTCAGAGAAATAAAAACATAAATGAGTTGAAAGCCATGAAGAGTAAAATAAATCAATTAATCTGGATTTGAGTGAATTTGATGAGAAGTTCATATTGAAATCTTCAATAATATTGACTTTTGATGTCCGACGTGATAAATCTGAGTTCAGTTTGTGTCATTGTTGAGATCTCTTCTGAAACTGACAGACAGAGACATTTGTGAGATTTCTGACTCTTTTTCTCACACATGAGACTTAAACAAAAGTTTCTATGAAATCTCCATCTTTATCTAGAAGAAATACTTCAGATGTTAAAGAGATCTCATCTGTGACTTTTGGATGTAGCCCATGAAGTTAAACTCTCACCAAACATCACTAATAAAACATTAGGTTCAACTATCTTTCTTAAAGGGCGTTTAGATGTTTTTTATGTGAAAACTAAAGAAAGAGACTGTGAAACCTGTTCTCTGCAATGCAGCAGAATGATAATAGTAAGATGTATAATGTAAAAGGTTGATCTATGACCTCATGAATTCAGGTGTGATGGTGTAAATGGATGTATATTTTGCCTGCAGGTTTGCTATGATGAGTCGACACACACAACGCTAAAGCCGGAAATCCTCATGGATGGCAGCCATGTTCACAGCTTAGAGACATGATCCCATGGTGGAATTTGAAAACCAAATCAATTTGCATGGAGGCCACATTTCATCAGTCAGTAAAATATTCAAATCCTCGGGAAAAATGTGGATTATGAGGGCGATTCAGAACTCGGTTCTTTCTGCTGAACTTGAGGAGAAAGACACACACTTGATATTTTTAGTGGATTTATACAGACATCTGATCAGTTTAGTGATTTCCATTAAAAGGTTAGAATGAAAATCATCAATCGTAATATTATATTTTAGGCTACAGTAGGTCAAATGTTTGGTTGCTGTATTGAGATTAAACCCGTGACCTTTGCGTTGCGAGCATAGTGCTTTACATATTAATCTACAAGAACACTACAGGCCGTACACAGTAACAATAAAAACAATAATAATATAAAAGTCTCTCATTCTATGCTACAGTAAGTGTGGACACATGATGTTCATCCCCTCGGGAGATTTCTGCATGCTAATGTCTGTCATTTGTACCTGAGGCACGTCATCAGAAATGAAACTCTTTAGGCTCAGACTTCAAAGACCGTGTTAATGTGCAGATCATTCTGAATGAACAGAAGCTGAAGCTTTTACAATAGTGAATAAATATAGATTTTTACATGTTATAATCTGCTTCTGTTAGTGTTGATTACCTTTACATATGTATGATGTGTAAATATAAAGCATATAAGGAGGCTTTTATAATCAACAATGACATTGTTAGAGAGTTTTCTATGAATACTGTCTTAAAGCATTTTTTATTCATGCTGAATGTTTGGAGGTTTAGTGTCATTATTGCATCTTTATCCTCAACCATCAGCTCATCACTTGAAACCCAAACATGAAACAAACCTCACATGATTGAACTCATTCTTTCATGTTTCTCAATCTGACAAAATAATCCTCAATTAATGAGCTGCAAGAGCATCTTTATCTGACGGTGTCCATCTCACATCTGACCAACACTGAATCAAAAATATATTATTTATATTTGATATTATATTTCATTATATACATTTGTATTAATTTTGTATCCTGTTGATGAATAAAATTATTAAAAAATATTCATTATTAAAGATTAATAAGACAGAAAGTAGACACTGCATTTCCCTTTATTCTTTGAGACGACCACTGTTTTCAAACATTTTTCAAGATTTGTAAAGGAATCATATTAAAACTTATTGCAGCAGACACATACAATTTACTAAATGTAAAGCCTAAAAAATTAATATTTCCCATAGTGTAATGCTATTTAATGTTGTCAGAATGATTTCTTTTGAATGGCTGTCAACAATAAAACCAGTTTTCCCTCATTATAATGTAATCACATCATCTACCAGCAGGGGTAACCAGTAAAGCAGCTGTAGTTTCACTAACCACTCACAGTATACTGGGGTGTGAGCAAGATGGCCGCCGAGTCCAACAACTTCACAACTATAATGTGAGTTTATATGTGCTGTTGTGTTGCTTAAACAGCTGCTGGTTTCAGATTTTATAAATGTGATCTTTATGCTTGAATCTGTGTTAGTTAACTTTGCTTACAGTCTCTCTGTTCTTGTATTTGATTACATTATTATTTCTGTCAAACTTCTGTTTGGTTTGTTTTAGCTGGTGTTTGTTTTCTCTGGGTAAAATGTTGTGAGAAGTTGTACTTTAAACATGGAGAAATGTGTTGTGTTTGTTTGTCTGAAGTTGAACTTGACCATACATGAATGTTTTCTGCTGTAAATGAGATATTTGGCATGTTTTTGGCACATGTCTGTCGTCTGACATGATGAATGATTACAGATCTTGTCATGTGCAGAATCTAATGTAACGTGTCTCATGATTTTCTCTTGTGTAAAGTTTGTTTCTGGACTAAGAATATACACTTTTATACTGTAGTTTAGAAATAAACCTGTGACTGTATATGTTTATAAGTTACATGTTTAATGTAATCGTGACAACATAAAACAGCAAGACTGCGTTTAGATTTAAGTAATCTCTTAATTTACTCTTTACGTTTTATTTGCTATGTTCATAGTCCATAAAAACGTCTGCTTGTAAATTTAAAAGTCTTCACAGTATCGTTTGGCAAATTGTATTATTCTTGATAAAAGCAGATAGAGGCGTGAGATATCTGTTCTCAGATCAGCTCTGTTTGTCCTTGATCAGATCATGAACTCGTGTAAGAGGTGACCAACGTTTCTATTATGCAAATGATTTCACATGTTTCATCTGCCACCATCGGTGTGTTTTCTGTCCTCATGCGAGTCTGTTTCTATAGCTTGTATTGATATTGCAGTGGGTTAGGAATAAAAGAAGACCCTCACCCATCTGTCACCCTTTCAAGATATACTGTATATTCATATATTCTTTCAATGGCAAGAAATGTTATCAAATGACTATAGTGAATATGTTTGGGCTGTTGGGATGAGGTAATTATTCTGTCCACAACATTAGAAATACATTCAGTAGCACCTTTAGTAATCTGTTTTAAAGTCAAGATCATCTGTGAATTACAGCTCAGAATTATAGAATTCGTAGCGTCTTTATTTAATGAAACATACGTTGATTTTAACTCTACGTCTTGAGGTTATTCATGTACTGTACGTTATTAAGATATATACTAAATTTCTTAAGAATTATAAAGATATATAGAAGATCTTTTGTTGGTTTCTCCTCCACAAGGCCGATCATCCGCAGTGACACGTGACGTCTAATCGGCTTCATTCTGTTGTTCAAAACCTTGAGAAGAAACTTTCACTGTATGTTTATCATTAAATCTCTCTGTATCTACACCAGAAACTGCACTCGCTGTAGGCATTTAATTTCTGTGTGATGATGGATCTTCTCCAGTCTTCTGGAAGTCGAGGCCGGGCAGATGTTGTTGCTGGGTGATGAAGGGTTTTGGCTGAACTGCTGTGAAATGCCACAAATCTCCTCTACAGAGAAACTTTTACTGATGTTAGAGAAACTGAGACCAAATAAAAGCACATGCACACTGGGGTTATTCTTACAATTCCATGCAAATGTCAAGTTTACAAGGTTTTCATCATACTGAAAGCTCAGATGTCAGTATTTGCTGGTTTAAATCCTCATGTGAGGTCTCTACGTTTTCAAAGCATTTGGTTATGCTTAGATCACGATTTTTCATAGTCAGATAAAGTGCTGTTTCCAGAATTGTTAACAGTCCATATTCCTCATAAATGAAAATTTTTAAGTTTGTTTGTGCGTGTTGTTAGCAGGAGTCTTCATGTTTTTGTCATATAAAATATATGAATGTAAAGGCCTGACGAGGTGTTTTCTGTGATCATCCCGTCCACAGTTAATCCCACATGTTGATGTTCACGTTGTTCACGTTGTGCTCCTGCATTGTTAACGGAGCGTGTCAAGAGGATTTGCATTGATTTCCATGTTGTTACTTGAGAGATTTATGATAAAGAGAATAAAAAATCAAATGAGCCACAGGAATAAAAACATCCAGATCATTTAATCTTGAGATTCGAGTTGCTCTCATTAAGAACAGCGCTTTCATAAGATGTGAGATTTATCTGCTTAATATCTCTGAGTTTTAACAGTAACGCTGTTGTTCGGCTCTCAGACGGCGATATGAAAGAATTGTGCCAGCGACAATCAATGCTGTCCATTTAATCTGTTTTGCAGGTCTGTGTGACTACCAACATCTTATTTGCTTGAAAGTAAATGTTATGTTAAATGTAATCAATATCTCCATGTTTTTGGGACTTTTGCACATAAACTGACTTATACTGACAGTAGAAAATATTGCTTTGTTTTTACCCCAGGTTTAGGTAAAATAAGGACAATTAATGAACCCCTGACTGGGTAAGATTTAAACTTTATGGTTGGGTTTGTCTGTATATTACTCAACCATGGGTTAAAAAACAACAACATCTTGTTGCTTTTTGCCTTGTTATTTTTTCTCTAGTTGTTATTATTTACTTTTTTGTCATTTTTGTATATATCAGTATAGTGTGTAACACTGATATGCATTACAATATGTATTGTAGAGCTATTATGATATTTTTTATCTTATTAATTTATCTGACAACACGTGACCTGCATTAACATATACTGTACAGCGTAATGTTTAATGTTTTAATTATTATTAATTAATAATAATTAATATAATAATTAAAATAATTAATATTTTAGTTTTAATTGCTTAAAGAAGTTATTTTTAGGGTATAACTTTCTTCATTCCTTCCCTTAATATTTTTTCAGTGAAAGATCTGTTCTGTTTTAAATAATTTACATACAATTATATAACAAGTTGAATGTACAAAACAAAAAGCAGCAGTTTATTTATTTTAATTTTTCTCAACTTTAAGTCCAGACATTTTTTATATTAAACTTTCGCAACTTAGTTGTTTAGCAATTATTACCTTGTTTTTTGTAGTTTTTCCTGCTTTGTAGATTCTAGGTGGTGATGTCATGTTTTCTGTCAGGCCGGTTTATTACTGTTAAATACATACTGTAAAAACGTGTTTCTTTAATGAGCTGATTTTTGATAGACATCTGCTGCTTATTTTGGGCATGTAACACACTCACTGCTGTCTTTTTCTGTCTTCTAAGATGCATTTGAGAAAGTTTGTAAACGTTTCTTGTGAAAGGGTCAAAGTTCAACAAGCAGACTGGTTGCATCTGTCTGTGTTTGTGTGTATGACTCACTGCCTTTCAGTCTAAAGTACCATCAGAGTTTCTCTTATAAATCACATGTATGATGTATGTGAAGAGTCATGGTGTCATGCTGAGAGCTTTACAGTTTTGTCCTTCTGTAGATGATTCAGTCAAACACAAAACAAGTAAACAAGCAATAGATATACAGTACATGCATACAGTACTACTGTATACAGTAACTGTGTTGTGTATGTGCCTTTATATACTGTGTACACAGCAGTTTGTATATGTGGAGCATAAAGGACATTCTGTATGTAGCTTAAATGATGATTGTTATTTGATTTTTGATGTAGAGGATCATGCAACAATAATAATGTATTCAGTCTTTAAGGGACAATACAAATGTGCATTTAACTAGAGTTCAGGCAAGATGATTTTTTGATGACATTTTCATTTTTGGATAAATATTTCACAAATATCACGATTTAATCATAAGCAAGAGAGACCTCACGTGAGTATTTAAACCATCTGAACATCAGTATGATGAAAACCTCTTTTCTTTTTCATAGTATTGTGATATCATCCTATATCCTGAGCTGAGTGTATCTGTGTGTGTTTCAGTTGTGATCATGTTGGTATAATTCAAACAGGCTGTGAGACATGGAGGTTAAAGGTCATGTGAGCACTAGCGATGAGTTGCCATGTTTGTTATCAGTCACACACAGTTTATCCGCTGACAGTGTTTGTGTGTAACAGTTTGACCCGACCGGCGCTGATGTTAATGTCTGTTCATGTATGAGAGTCATTCTGACCCAGACACACGGACTGCCATTCTTAATCAAGCCAACGGGATAAAGAAACCCTGAAAACACACCACATCCACATCTAGTTTATTTCACAGATTTTTCTTACAGTTATGACCTTATTTTCAATCATTCAGTCATTGACACTTTTATTACTATATTTAATATAAATGTTTAAATAAGCATTAAAAAAGGATTAATATTATATAATTAATGCTATAAAATATACTATATAATTATCAATAAAGTTAATATTTATTGTAAAATAATAAAATTTTGTTACGTGCATTTATTTGTATTGAACATGCTTTCAATGTTTTAAAAAAAATACATTTTTACAACATAACACAAAAATTTAAATATAAGAATTTGACAAAACTAGAACTTTTTATCATGAAAATCCTTATTTGGCTGTTTATCAGTTGCTTGAATAAGAGTTAAGGGTTAATGTGAATCAGCATAATAACCCAGATCAGAATATCATGGATCTGTTTCTTTCTGTCAATGAGATAATCCAGGTTTTATCTAAATGCTTCAATTTCACTTTAATCCTGTTTCACGTTTAAATGTCTTGGCTGATGTTTGCAGCATAATCGACTGAAATAAGATCAGTAAATTGTGTGAGAGATTTTTCCAGCTTCATTGTTTTAAAGAAAATCAGCTTGTTGCTGTATAAAAGCTAATGAAATGGCACTTCAATCTGTGTAGTAGATAATCAGACGTGTTTGTGTGTGTGTGTGTGTGTGTGTGTGTGTGTGTGTGTGTGTGTTTGCATGTGTGTCTTTGCGTGTGTGTGTGTGTGTGTGTGTGTCTTTGCGTGTGTGTGTCTTTGTGTGTGTTAGTGTCTGTTTGTGTGTGTGTGTGTTTGCGTGTGTGTTTGCGTGTGTGTTTGCGTGTGTGTTTGCGTGTGTGTTTGCGTGTGTGTGTGTGTGTTTGCGTGTGTGTTTGCGTGTGAGTGTGTTTGCGTGTGTGTGTGTGTTTGCGTGTGTGTGTGTTTGCGTGTGAGTGTGTGTTTTGCGTGTGAGTGTGTTTGCGTGTGAGTGTGTTTGCGTGTGTGTTTGCGTGTGAGTGTGTTTGTGTGTGAGTGTGTGTGTGTGTGTGAAAGGGCAGTTTAAGATGCGTTTAGCACACAGATGTAATTCTTCATTGGTTGTGGTAAATGGACTTCAAAGCGTACCGCAGGAGTCACTTTAGACATCGCTATCCTTGGAAAATCAAATTATAGAGCCATTAATTTGTCAAGGTAATCCAGACTGTCAGGCACACTGGAGAATCAATCTCAGCGCTGTGCGTTCATCAAGTACGTGACAGCCGCTGAAGTGAAGCATTATCTCATTAACATGAGAGAGATTTACACACAACTGGTAATAATCATACAATCTCACCGCACTACTGCCTTATTCTACAAGTTGTGTTGACTAAATTGTCATTTCTTTTATAACAAGTAGTTTGTTAAGTTGCTAATCGAGCCAGTTCTAGCACATGTTTGTGCGTATGTATGTGATGTGTTTGTGTGAAGTGTAGTACAGTTGTGTGCTGGTGTTGTGACGGTGGTTCTCTCTCTCTCGCTCTCTCTCTCTCTCTCTCTCTCTGTCTCTCTCTCTCTCTGTCTCTCTCTCTCTCTCTCTCTCTCTCTCTCTCTCTCTCTCTCTCTCTCTCTCTCTCTCTCTCTCTCTCTCTCTCTCTCTCTCTCTCTCTCTCTCTCTCTCTCTCTCTCTCTCTCTCTCATCATTGATCTGTTAGGAGTGTTCAGCTCTGCATTGGGGAAACACAAGACTGCAAGAGGTGCAATTAGTAAATCCCAAGAGCACAAGAGACTGACAACCAATTGGCTGCCTGACCTGCTGTCATTACCTTGTGAAGTCATAATGCCCCATCCATCCCTCAGCCAATCAGATTCTTCCTGCTCTAATTGGTCCGGCATTGGCTATTTGTTACGGCATGTTGATGGAGCGCTCGCTAGGGACCACATCACATGCAAAGTTAAGTCACAAGTTTGTTCACTAAAGCAGAAAGATACAACTTTTGTGTTAAAACCACAATAATGAAATGCTATTGCTGTTATTCTTACAGTTACAGTCATTCAGTCATTGACACTTTTATTAATATATTTAATATAAATGTTTAAATAAGCATTCAAAAAATGATTAATATTATATAATTAATGCTATAAAATATACTATATAATTATCAATATAGTAATATTTAATATTTATTGTAAAATAATAAAATTTGTGTTTGCACTTGGTGTCAGACTGGCTGTTTCTACACTAACAAAATGTTTCTTTATTTATAACAACTTTGGTGAATAGCCACATCTGATATTGTCATATAGATGATAAAAAGTTACACTTAAAGGAGCCAGTTTGACTTACCAGATATCTATTTAATCTATTGTGTATTTGATTCAGATGTATAAAATAATGCTTTTCCGTATACAGTATTAATAATTCATCACTTCACTGATAGATAGATGTATTGTATCGTGCAAGTAAACATACAAAATGCAGAGGAAAAACCCAGAGAAAGCAGTGTTTCTTCTGTCAACACGGGTAACAGGATTTTGAAGGCAAATGTCAGTGTGCGGCTTTGCTTGATTCTCCTTGAAATGCAGCCTGAAAGCTTGTTTGGTTATTGTGCGAGTGAATGAAATCAATCCACGAGACTAAAGGAAAAGCACGCTGTCAGGATTTTTCTTCATGTCTTTTTGACACATGCTTGAAAGATGTCATACTGAGGAAGAGGGTAAACTGTGTCTCCGTCTTTTAAAGTCTAAAAATACTGTCGATCTTGAAGGTTGCACTGTGTTTATAATATTTTACATGTTAAAATACTCTCAGTTTATACTACAGTATTTACTAGTTGTTATGAATTCACTGGGGTTAAAACTAGCACGGCATCTTCAGGTATAGAATACATTAACAAAGTGTATACAAAACCACAACTTTTTATTCATCTGGGTGAAAGCAATATTTTTAAGATCAAAAAATCTTGATCTTAAACTATGACAAGTGGTTTTTGAGCAGTAAAGTTCGACCTGATCTCACAGGAATTTGTACGTGTTTTATGAATAGGCTGATTTGTATTCATTCATACAATGTGGATCGCACAGAAATGTTCGATTATTAGAAAAAAGCAATGATAAAAGCCCACCTCCAACTGTATTCATAGAAATAATATGTACAATTTCCTGTGAGATTGTGTTGTTATTGTGTTGCAGTCGCTGTTGTGTAATCTAGGTTTATTAACTAGATGAATTCACCTTGTTCTTCAGAGATGTCTTGAAGATTCAATATTCAGAAGCCAAACTCTTGTGCCAGCTGTAACTTATTCGTTGTTAATGGTGAGGAGAGAGAGCTTTAATGGTTTGATGGATTTTTAAGGGTTTGCTGGTCCGGATGGATGTTGAAAGTGGTGTTATGATCAAGAGAAAAACAGAGTTTTGTTTGCTTCAGTCTTGTGAGGAACATCCGTCTCTATAGACAGATTGATTTTCAACATGAAGACCAGCAGCTTGTGAAAGCACACATCTAATCTTTCTGGTGGATTGTGGTGAAGCTACTTTGAAATGAATCTTCCCATGTGACCGACTGCTCCTAATTTACTATAGTAAAACCACAGCATTTCACTCTTTAAACTACAATCTTATAAATAAAATGCTTCACGATGCCATAGGAGAACCATTTTTGCCTGAACGGTTCCATAAAGAAGCTTGAACATTCAAAAAACCTTTCTGTGGTGGAAGAAAAGTACTTTAGACTATAAAAGAAATGCTGTTATTAAAAATCTTGGGCAGAAATGTTCTTTGTTGTTCTATGGCATTGCTGTGAAGATGGTCAAACTTTATTTGTAAAAAGATTTACACAATATTTACTCCCGCTATAGACAAATACACAGACAGTATTTAAATAAAAAATCTTTCCAGTGATGGAGAGATAAGGGTTACTTCAGAGAAATCTCCATCTCCTTTTGATTTACAGTGAGAACGAGATGGATGAAAAACTGTACGACAGTTTTGCTTCTCATCATAGATGACTCTTGTGAAATTGACATCAACAGCAATGGTTTTATTTTAGTATCCAGGTAAAGAATAATAACTAAAATAAATGAAACGCAAGCGTTCAGAAGAGGCGCCAATTAAAACTGGCACGGTCAGATCTTCTACTTTTCCCGTGTGGCCAGCGGTACAATGTGAATTTGAGCGATTGGTGATAGAACCTGCTAGAAAATCCAGCTGTTAGCAGATTGTGATCTGATCTACAGGAATCATTTCACTGCCACTTAAATGATCCGTCTTAAAGTGTGACCACATCTGATGATCTGATCGTGCACATTTCTTCAACATTTTCGGTTTCATTGTAAGATGAAAATCTGCAGGATGGATTCAAAAAGAACACGGTGAGCATTTGTGGAGCTTTTTACATTCTATAACTCTCTCTGTGAAGTTCTGTGTTTGCAGGGACAAAAATGAAAATAAAACCATGTTTTGGAAAACACAGAAGCAGCTTCAAAGCTGAAAGCGAGCGATGGTCTTTATGGACCACGTATGGAGACGTTGTGTTGCATGTAATCAGAAGGAAATGCGGCCTGTATAAACGTGTGCAGCGTTCACACGCTCACATACACGCAAACACTGGCTGGCATATGTGCATTATTGATGTCTTCCGCTCATAAGACTGAAAGAGAGAAATGCAGTAATGAATAAATCATTTTCAATGCAGCACTATGATTACAGTCAGCAGAGCTCTGCACATCTGATCCAGTTTATATTCTCTCATCATTTATTCCCCTTCACTCTTCAGTGTAACACAAAAGAAAATATTTAAAAAAATGTCTGAATGGTTTCGTTTTCATACAATAGAAGTCGATGAGGGTCAGTGTTGTTTGATTATCAACATTCTTCCAAATATCTTCTTTTGTGTTCTGCAGAAGAAAGAAGGTCATACAGGTTTGACATGACGGTGAATAAATAATGAAGGAATTTTCATTTAATCTCTGTATAAAAATCATGCATTTATTTGTATTTTCGCAGGATCATCCCGTCATCCTCACTGGAAGCCATTTACCTTCTTCTTGGAGTTTTATCACTGTACAAACTTTCTCTAAAGGACGAACATGAATTTCAAGTAACCTCGTACAACAAAGGAGGTAATTGATGTTTCTGTAGACGTCAATGCAAATGAGACGGGAGACGTTCGGCTGTAATGATTCTTTAATTGAGCCGCACCTGATGAATCGGATGAGATTTAAGTTACTCATCAGTCTCTCTCTTGAGTACACACCAGATGATTTTAGACGCATTGTTTCCCGCATCGATGATGTGTCTCTTGTTGCTTTGAATGGGGATAATGTTAACATTCTGCATCCATCCATGAGCTGCTCGTCCAATCAGAAGTCTTTTCTGTTGTCCGTTTCCATGTTTGTTCTGAACAGATGGTGTGTGATATCTTGTCCTGCATCTTCAGGTGTCGGGCAGCGTCTTGTTTTATTATTTCTGAGCAGCTCAGGGTTTTGAGTCTAGAGAACATCTAGATAATGTATGACCAAACGTCTGTGTCCTATGACCCTCGTCCAGCCTGTCCTCCGTGTCTTCTGTTGCATTTAATCATTGTGTTTTGCACACAACAACAAAACATATTTAAAACATAAAGTGTCTGGTGCTTATTACAAGATCTTTTAATGCAAAAACATACTGTAAATAAAAACTTTTAAATGTAAAAATCTAATCCTCGATAAGATCTGTTTAATATGTCTTAATTCAATATGAATAAGATTAAATGAAAAGCAAATAGAGAGTTTTCTTGAAAAGTCTCCAGTGAAATAATGTGATTTGTTTTAATGCATGTTTTCTTATAATGTAAATTGACTTTTTTGTTATTGTGTATTGCTCATATTTTGTATTTCTTCTTATTTTATACTTTTATTATTAAAAAAAACATATTTTTAATTATATTTTATATTTCATTATTTTTCTTATTTTTTATTTTTAAGTATTAGACTTTGAATTAGAAACTATTAGAAACTAACTAAACTTTTGGACTGTATAACCATCCACAGCAACCTAGAACTCCATAGCAACACCCTGACAACCACTCACAACAGCCGAACCTCATGATGGTGAGTTTTGAAAAAGCAATCTTACATCTTCTTACAAAACAAATCATTCTAGTTCTACAGTTTTAAAAACTATTGACTACTTTAATGTTGAATTGTTTGTACAAACTTGCATTATTTGTTATTATTTGTAATTTGTTCATGTCTGACTTTTTTTTCAATTATTTGGTCAATCGTTTAAAAAACACCCATTAAAAATGTTATATTTTATATTTGTACACGAATAAATAAATAAGTATATTTTTGAACATTCAGATATTTCTTCAAATCAAAGATCATGATAAACATTTCAGTAAACTTTTGACCGATGGTGTATAAATAAATAGTATATGTTTTTTTTTTCATTCTTTTACATATGCTAAATGAATCATATTTCTCACAGCTGGATGGAGAGATGATCAAACAAGATCAAAGTGACGGTGAAAGTCAAAAGCACGCTGACAGAACAGCACGCTGGACTTTATCATCCTGCAAACATTGATTGTAAAGAGGATATCAGTGTGTGTTCACCTCCACACACAACAACAACACACACACACACACACACATCAATATGAGCTCAGATGAAAGCATCTTCATCCAGCTGTTATACAATCTCTACACTATTGAGCTGCCTACCTAGACAATATCTAAGATACTATACGTTCATAACATGAAGACTGCAGAAACAGAAACCAAGTGCTAAAGCAGTGTGTCCTCTTCCATCCCATAATGCATTGCAAGTATGTTTGTCCAAAACTTATTCATCTCTTTCTTTTTTCGCAGTCGTCTCCCTTTCCACTGTTCTTCACATCACAGGAGCTGCTGGGATTTGAATGGCAGGACAGTGGGATGTTATATACCATAATAATATTGGAAAAGTCATAAATCCCTGGGAATCGTTGATTGACGTGCTGTGGAAACTCCATCACACACCGCTGACTGTGAGCGAAGACACTTTATATTATATATTGTGTTGACGTGATTCTTCTGATTCATCTTGAGTTGAGTATAAAACTCATAAAGCTTGAAGAGAAAACAGCTCTGAGGATTAAAGACGTTGTATGTTTGGATATGTGTCCCGTGTGGTTTTCCAGCTGTGCATTACTAACATCATAAGACATTATTGTACAGCAGTGATTGACGTGATCGTTGTTTCTAAAGAATTGTGAAGTTAATGACAAGCCATCACTATTTCTGTCAATGTGCTTTTCTGTTATAATTATTGCTTATGTCGATTGATAAAACATGAGTTTGAATTGGAAAGTCTTTGAATTATCTTTCTGCCGTAAATCATTTGTCAAGATGAATTAAGTGGGTTTTAATGATAACAGCATGCAGTGAATGTAAACAACAAACAATGTAATGCCATCTGTGATTCCCGTGTTTTTAATTTAAAGTGAATTTAACAGAAATGTGTGTCGTATGTGTGACTAACTGAAGATGTTTCCAACAGTTACCAAACAAACATCTGGAGAATCTGTGGAGCATGTAATACATTCAGTAGCGTCCGCTCGCCGACAGAGATTTCATCTTTAAGTTTATATTTCAGTACCTTTAAATCAAATATTAAAACTTGGGAACAAACTTTAGCACAAAACCATCTAAAACACAATTTGTATTTGCACACAAAATTCTCAATGGTGCCTCTTCATGAAAAATTAAATCTTTCTTCATTTTATTTTCTAAATCAGTTCTGTGGCGCTTATTGTGATTTGTCACAATATTCTTTATTTTTTGGTGTTAATTTGTTGTAAAAGGTATTTTATGATCACTTCAACTCACTGAATATTGAATATATGATGTCTGTGTCTTCTGATGTCTTCAGGAGTCCAGCGGAACCCATCAGGAGTCCAGCGGAACCCATCAGGAGTCCAGCGGAACCCTTCAGGTGTCCAGCGGAACCCTTCAGGAGTCCAGCGGAACCCTTCAGGAGTCCAGCGGAACCCTTCAGGAGTCCAGCGGAACCCTTCAGGAGTCCAGCGGAACCCTTCAGGAGTCCAGCGGAACCCTTCAGGAGTCCAGCGGAACCCATCAGGAGTCCAGCGGAACCCATCAGGAGTCCAGCGGAACCCATCAGGAGTCCAGCGGAACCCTTCAGGAGTCCAGGTCAATTTCATCCCAGAGTCAACAAAAAAAGGTAAGAATTAAATTTTGCATAAAGAAAACTAAACAGGCCTTTATTATTTGTGACACTTTATTATTCTTACAGTATATAATGACTAATGCGACAAGATTATATATAATTTATATTATATACTCTAATAGATAACCGTATTCAAATAAAACCTTTAATATAAAAAAATTATTGTATTTATAGTAAAATGATAATTTACACTACAAAATATGGAGATCTCTGTAATACCGTAAGCTGTCATGGAAAGTGAAATTACTAGTTGAATATTGCCTAATTCACACTGTTGTGAAAATGCAAAAATAATAATAGATGTAAAGACAGGCCACATTTTGTATTAACATTATATATTTTCTTTGTTTCTTTGGTTTAATTTACACTGTGATAAATGGGCCAGGAAGCATTCACCACTGCGGTTAGTAACAGTTTGTCTCATTATTTAATCGAACTGACAACATGTTATATACAAGTAAATATACAAATTCTATACACTTTATTTCCAGTTTGATAAATGTATGTAAAGAAATCGTGTGACAGCATGTGCAACAGTCTTCAGTATGTTTTACAGCAGTGTTTGGATCAGGACGTGGCCGTAGGTTTGAGTATCAGTGATGTTGCTGTGGGTTTGAGTATCAGTGATGTTGCTGTGGGTCTGAGCATCAGTGATGTTGCTGTGGGTTTGAGTATCAGTGATGTTGCTGTGGGTTTGAGTATCAGTGATGTTGCTGTGGGTCTGAGCATCAGTGATGTTGCTGTGAGTTTGAGTATCAGTGATGTTGCTGTGGGTTTGAGCATCAGTGATGTTGCTGTGGGTTTGAGCATCAGTGATGTTGCTGTGGGTTTGAGTATCAGTGATGTTGCTGTGGGTTTGAGTATCAGTGATGTTGCTGTAGGTTTGAGCATCAGTGATGTTGCTGTGGGTCTGAGCATCAGTGATGTTGCTGTGGGTCTGAGCATCAGTGATGTTGCTGTGGGTTTGAGCATCAGTGATGTTGCTGTGGGTTTGAGCATCAGTGATGTTGCCGTGGGTCTGAGCATCAGTGATGTTGCCGTGGGTCTGAGCATCAGTGATGTTGCCGTGGGTCTGAGCATCAGTGATGTTGCTGTGGGTTTGAGCATCAGTGATGTTGCCGTGGGTCTGAGCATCAGTGATGTTGCCGTGGGTCTGAGTATCAGTGATGTTGCTGTGGGTCTGAGCATCAGTGATGTTGCTGTGGGTCTGAGCATCAGTGATGTTGCTGTGGGTTTGAGCATCAGTGATGTTGCCGTGGGTCTGAGCATCAGTGATGTTGCTGTGGGTCTGAGTATCAGTGATGTTGCTGTGGGTCTGAGCATCAGTGATGTTGCTGTGGGTCTGAGCATCAGTGATGTTGCTGTGGGTCTGAGTATCAGTGATGTTGCTGTGGGTTTGAGCATCAGTGATGTTGCTGTGGGTCTGAGCATCAGTGATGTTGCTGTGGGTCTGAGTATCAGTGATGTTGCTGTGGGTTTGAGCATCAGTGATGTTGCTGTGGGTCTGAGCATCAGTGATGTTGCCGTGGGTCTGAGCATCAGTGATGTTGCCGTGGGTCTGAGCATCAGTGATGTT
Organism: Beaufortia kweichowensis; assembly: GCA_019155185.1. NCBI lineage: Eukaryota > Metazoa > Chordata > Actinopteri > Cypriniformes > Gastromyzontidae > Beaufortia > Beaufortia kweichowensis. The sequence continues at coordinate 1,238,780 of CM032807.1, forward strand.
GCCGTGGGGACGGCTGTCACGCTCAGATCAGATCAGGCAGCAGTACAGGTGAGACTGTAGATGAGCATCAGATCAGCCGCAGGAGATGTTCATCTCTTTATTACACGCTTAACATCTGCTGGACTTCACATGTCTGCTCTGATTCTGACACAAACAATGTTACTCATCACATCTCACCACAAAGATGTGTTTTGTAATAATGAGACACTAATCATTAACCGTTCTAATAATATCATTCCATATCCTATATATAAATCTGTTGACATGAAATATTTATGCACAGTTTATTTGTAAAGATGACGCAGAGATGAAGCATTAGAACGGTCGTGTAAAAACAGAGAATCACTCGGTGTGGATGTTTTTTAGAAATGGATTTGGTGTTTTTTCAGAAACTTCAGAAACAATGATTAATTATTATCCATAGTTATTCAGGCAAATTTTAGCAAACTCGCCAATCAGTTTTCAGTATTTATAATCATTTTTGTTGTCATTGTTAATTTGTGTTACATTATGGAAGTTAAGGATGTTGTTGTGAATCTCTGGGAAGATCTTGAGTTTATTTCTTTGCTGTGTTTGTTCAGCATCAGTCAAAATATTGGAATTCATCACAGGTGGAGCAGAAAGAAAAAGATCTCTGAATCTCAATAAAATTGATTTGGAAATTGAAGGACATCATTATATTATTGCCAAATTCGTTTTTTTATTATATACTTATTTTTGGATTGTTCATGGACACAATCAGACCTTGAGAAAGATTTGTTTTGGTTGAAGGATTTCACAATAGTTTTACAATGAAGCCAATGTGAAAATGATTTTCTTTCAAGGATGTTGTGATAATTTACCAGGAAAGATTCAAGACATCAGTTTACCTTTATAGTGAGAATAAGAATCAGTCTGTGTCAGGACGGAGGTCAGTGGCCGTTTTAGATTAGAAAAGTGTTCAACCTTGTACAGGTATGTTAAAATCATTTTTATTTTAATGTAAACGGCATAGCTTATTGATCTTGAAAATATTTTTAAGTAATATTTGCATGTATTTCAAGATCATTTTTACAGTATATTGCCATTAGAGTTCAGTCTGTGATTTATTGAAATCAACTATAAATTTATTAATTTATCTGAAATTAACTCCAGAGAAAAATCTCCAGAGAAAGAGATGTGTGATGTTACTCTTTATCTATAAATCTCATTAACCATAAAATTTATTTGGAAATTTAAGGACATCATTATTTTTTATTTATTTACGTTTAGTTTTGGTCTCGGATGTTTTGTAAAAGCTTCCGGAGGATAGCATCTTTAGCCAGATATAAAACTGCAGCCTTGCAGATCTTTATGTAAAATAAAATGAGTGTCAAATTCAGTCCATAAATCTCACGCCGTTCATAACCGAACAGGATATGTTGTTGCTGAATATTCCAGAATGAGTTTGTAAAGTAAAATCTGAAGATGTGTGAAGCTGTGGATCTGATGATCTATTTATCACACGCGTGTGCTGGTGCAGTGCTGAGTACAGCAGTGTGGACTGTAATTAGGAGCCGCTCGGCCGAATGCTTTCGCTCGACTGCTCTCTCGAGGGACTCGCTTGTCAGATGCGTTCTGTTACGTTGGATCAGAAAGGGAGTCGCTGTTACCGAGTTTCCCGCTGTGCAGGATGGATTGGGATGAGATGTGTTATTCCTCTGAGGACAGAACAGAAATGTCTGTGCTAGAGGACCCAAAAACATAACTGTATAGACATCAGCTCTTATAAGATGTAAAAATATTGTAAAAGCATTGTGCACTGTATTACACAGTTTTCATATTTGTCATTTGATAGATTTAAGTTATCATTCATGCAAACCTAAAAGTGTAAAATATCATTTATGAAACAAAAGAGAACCGATGACGACCAAAAGAAGGAAATCGCAAATGAAATCTCCTTAATATCTCAGTTATTTCTTCTAGACATCAATGAGATTAAATGGAGAGCGAATGGAAGTTGTTGTGGAAGTCTCATGTGTGTCTCGGATATTTCTCCTGAGAAAAAGAGTCAGAAATCGGATCAGATTTGTCAAGTCTGACATCAATATTATTGAAGATTTGAATATGAACTCAAACATTTAACTAAATTCAGATTATTTTACCCGTTACACCTCCATACTCCAATTGTCCCATTTGTTTCTGTTTTATCTCTCATCTAGAAGTAGTTTTAGGAGAAACACCTGAGACGAAGTTGATACACAAATGAGAACTCCATCAGATCTCCTGAGCTATGAAAGAGAAACATCTCTGGGTATGTATGAATATTCACAAATGAGGTTTAAGATCTGTGAATGATGATTCATGTTTTGTATTAAGTGTGTGCGTCTCAGTAGCTTTGGTTGTGTTTGTTTTTTTGTGAAGAGAGACTACAAACTCCAGAGATCAGTCCTCTCACCTTCAGATTCTCTCGTGTGCATTTAAACCAGTTGACTTTCATCTTTATCTCATTTCCAGTGTGCTTTGCATCCCTGAGATCTGAACCCGAGGTCAAACCCAGTAAAATCAGCTCACAGAGCGACTGGAATAGACTGGAATCTCTGGAGAATCTGAATCAGTTTGGATGTATAAGTAATATCAGACCTGTGTCCCGCTGCTGTCGGCTCGTTTTATAAGGTCTCGCTCTTTAAAGTAACAGTGATTACATCTGGGAAGATATTAGCACAATGCAACAGAACATCATTAATCTCTCACTATAATGAGATGGTTGACATGTTTACTACCAGTGAGCTTATAAAATCAAGTTATCATATAAATGCAAAAGGGGCGCTGACTTCACACTGCACACAAGCTTTTATGATGCTCGTAAGATTATGTTCAGGTGAAGAGAAAAAAGCACTCGCATGTTTCATATTCAGTGAGGAAATACATGTCAGACGTCTTGTGTTTATTTACAAACAAGTACTTAAGTACTTAAAATAATGAAGTATATACTTTTATGTACGTATCAGAAATATACTAGAGTCTTAAAAATAAAGATGTTACAAAAGGATGTTCACAGTGATGCCATAGAAGAACCATTCAGTCAAAGTTTCTTAAATACACAATTTATTTGAATTTTTTTATAGTCTAAAAAAAATATTTTTTCTACAAAGAACCATTTGGTTCTGTGAATGTTTCTTATAGAACTGTTTAACCAAAAATGGTTCTTTGGCATCTTAAAGCACATTATTTTTAGTGCATGTACTTCTCAGAAAAATGTAGTTGTAAACGTAGTGTTTTTTTTCTACAATTTTCTTCAAGTATACTTTTTTGTAAGAAAAATGTATTCTGTTGCTGCTGTGTTCAGCCCAAAATATATTGTATTAAAGCATGTTATTGGGATGAAGTCACATTTTGTCAAACTGACATTGTACTCCACAGCTGAAATGATAAATCAATATTATAAGTTTACCATTGTAAATAAGGTGTATGAAGAATCTTGTTTTGTTTTGTTTAATCTTTTAATATGATATAATTTGAAGTTACAGTAGTTCGCCAAACAATATGTCTGCATTTGTGTATTGTTTTATTCATCTTTTAAGTTTCCAGAAAGATTTTTTCATCGCTAATTACATGACATACACAACAAGAATCTAAACAAAGTATTAGCCTAAGGTTTCTGTATGCAATCAACATCAAAGTTTCTGATTTTGTTCTCTCGATATGCAAGGCAATTTAGATCTTCCTGACCTCAGACGGACGTTTTTTATTGCATTGATGTGAGTATATAAGGTAAAATTTGATGTGAAAAGGAAAGATTTGAAATGCATTTGCCAAAAAAGCATTTCAGCTGCAACAAAGAGTCTATTGGAGACAAATGAGTATCATGTGAAAGTCTGTTTCAATCTCTCTCATTTGCATGAAATGATTTCCTGAGTGCCGTTTCTTGTGCTGTTTTGCCGCATTTCTGTGGCAAATAGCAGTGAATTTTAGTGAAACATCAAAAAGAGCAAAAGCACTTGAGCAGAGATAAAAAGAGGCCGTATCAGATGTATTCAGCTGGATTGTGTGCCGTGCAAAACAGAAGAACCCATTTTCTCTGCCCTATAAACATGGCTAATAAATGGTTTATTTTCAGGAGAGTTTGACGATGATTTAGAGCCAGAGGAGAAAATCAAAACACAAAATCCTGATGAATATTCAGCCTCAGGTAAGAAACTTTCCATATAGTCGCAGTCCTGATAGATAAAACTCTGTCTGGTCGAATTTCTTCTCGAGACGAGATCTGAATGTGGATCTCAGATGCTTTTAACGGCAGAACAGAAACGGAGATGAGCTGTCACTTCAAATAGACGTTGGAAGAAAATGCTTTAATGTTACTTCAGCTCCTGTAAATATGTCTGATTCTCATTTCTGTTTTACTCCGATGATGAAATGCCAGTCATGTGTCAGAAATACATTACGCCTGTCCATAATGACTAATGCAACATGACAAAATGGTGGAGAATTTCATTTTACCTTTTTTTCTATAAATTGCATTCTAAACCTGCTGAAAATCCATCTTAAAGGGATAGTTCACCCAAAAATCTTTTGTCAAACTAAACCTGAATATGATTTCTTTCTTCTGCAGAACACAAATATCTAAATCTCTCTTAATTTACTATAGTAAGGTTTAAAAATACTATAGTATTTAGGAATTTTCCTACAGTTTACTATAAATTACTATATACAGTTTTCTACATTTGTTGTCATGATGTGGAAATTTATTGTAAAACTCATATAACAGGAGTTAAACTTTAATTTTTTTTATCTTCATTATCATTCACTGGTGTGTGTGGTTCAGTGTGACAGAAGAAAAGCGATTACAATGCAAATGATTCGGGATGATTAAAACATTTCTCTGAAAGAGACATTGATTAACTGTGTTTATATGTGTGAGGCTTTAACTGTGTCGGAACCGAGCGTCAGAATCATCATGTATTCTATTCTGTACAATATCATGCAGATTACAACAGTATTGCCCAAAGAGAATAAAACGAGATAACATCAGAGGATGAGAGAGACTATAGATGAGCACATGTTAAAGTTACTCTGGGTGGTTGTTAGAGTGATGCTGTGTGGTTGCTAAGGTGTCCTGATGTGGTTGCTACCCACATGACAAAAGCTGATTGTCCATCTTCATATATTACATGTTAAATGTTTCAGTGGATGGATACCTCTCGTCTCTCTTAAAGACATCACACAACATCTCGGTGGACGCTGTCTGTTTCTCACCTTTACTACACTCCTCTCGGGTACCTTTAGCTTGATTAAAATCTATCACCTCATTCCCCGCTTCACCGCCTTCATTTACGGCTTCTTCATGGAACTTTGGCGGGACGTTATTCCCCAGCCGATGACTTTTCTTTAGCTGTCATATTATCAGCCCAAAGCCACATCTCTTTAGTGTGATGTAGTTTTACCTGTATAACATTAGAATATTCCTAGTCAAGCTCTGGCCATGAATTTCTGATGGATTAAAGCTCAGTTTCAGGATAGAAAATGAATCTGATAGAAAGAGGGGGATGCGAGCTTGAATATATTTTTCATGCGGGCTGGCTAGTTATATTGATGTCGTTTCAATAAATTAAAAAATGAATTTATGTTTCTAGAAAAGGAAAATTATTTTTGCACATAAAAGCATTTCATTGCAAACTTGTTAACATTGATCTCTGTCGGTCTTTTGGTCATCAGGTGGCATCTTTGTAGAATACTTCCAGAATACTTAAGATGGTCCATTTGGAATGTGGATGTTGACTAACAAGGTAGCTCCCTATATAGACAGTAAACATCAAGGCAGCGTCTGTCTCCTGCTGTGAAGTAGGTCATTTATTTCAATAACTTCTCATCAGTTTTCCTGTGTTGAGCATTACTTGTGTTTGGCTTCTGGCTATTTTACAGATTTTATGTCATGCTACATGATTTCTAATCATTGGGTAATGATAAATATTTGATTTCATTTGGCATGAATTGATTAATGGTGAGAAACACACACATCTGAGGAGCGTTTGGACCAGGACATGGAGACTGAAGGTCAGTTTCACCCTCCAGAACTCATTTTAAATAAGTATTTGTTGTCATAATCATAACATTAACTATCATTAAGGTCAAAGAAAGTCATTTACCTTAAACACCTAATGCAAAGTTTGTTTTATGAAGACATGAATCAAACTAAATATTGTATTTGTTTGTATTTGTAAATGTGTAAGTTTCTTCCTCTAGAGTTGATCTGCTGAAGGTCTTCTGTACATCATCATCTGTACAACTTCATCTTTAAATTATAACAAGCTCATTCACTTTTTAAAAGATACTGCAGAACTGGAAGGACCCAATAAACATTTATGATCCTGTAATTGTGAATCCATTTAGTAACATTAAATCATTTCATCCAAGGAGTGTGTGTGTGTCTGTGTGTGTGTGTGTGTGTGTGTGTGTGTGTGTGTGTGTGTGTGTGTGTGTGTGTGTGTGTGTGTGTCTGTGTGTGTCTGTGTGTGTGTCTGTGTGTGTGTCTGTGTGTGTGTCAGTGTGTGTGTGTGTGTCAGTGTGTGTGAGTGTGTGTGTGTGTGTGTGTGTGTGTGTGTGTGTGTGTGTGTGTGTGTGTGTGTGTGTGTGTGTGTGTGTGTGTCAGTGTGTGTGTGTGTGTCAGTGTGTGTGTCAGTGTGTGTGTGTGTGTCAGTGTGTGTGTGTGTGTGTCAGTGTGTGTGTGTGTGTGTGTGTGTGTGTGTGTGTGTCAGTGTGTGTGTGTGTGTGTGTGTGTGTCAGTGTGTGTGTGTGTCAGTGTGTGTGTGTGTCAGTGTGTGTGTGTGTGTCAGTGTGTGTGTGTGTGTCAGTGTGTGTGTGTGTGTCAGTGTGTGTGTGTGTGTGTGTGTGTCAGTGTGATCTGAGGGACAAACACTGTGTTGTTAAACCTACAGAAGTTCAAAGGCTTCGTTCATTTCAGTGGTGATGTGGTGAGATCAACACCGAGCCATCTGTGCTCCTCATAGTTCACATTAATCTGCTTTGAAAACCACTGTAAACCTTTCACAAATGTCATATTTCTATAATACACGAAATGCAACGTTGGCAGTTATGTAAATAGTTTGTTTTGAATTGTACATCACTGTATGGATTGAGGCCGTCTGGCCCTTTAGAAAACACAGAGAATGTGAACAAAAGGTTGTGGGGTTTTAAAAATACATTTAAGTTTTAATTTAATTCATTATAAAAGAAACATTTGACGTTTTTGAACAATCTTTGAGTAGACCAATATGATTATGTAATTTGTTGAATATGTGATATATTTGCTAAGTCAAGCATCACAAAATGTATTTTTATTCATTATTTTTAATCGAATTGGGATGACCATGAACAAAGTCTTTGAAATGTCTTCAGCTTCAGTAAGTTGTGAAAGAACTTTCCTGCTGAAAAACGATAAAAATTCCACTGGTTTCCATTATAGCAGTTTCCATTTAATTCCTTTATGTTTGGGGGATTTTATTCCAGTAGGTTTTAATGGTGTTCTATTGGTTCCCATCCATCAGATCGCATTCCAACTATACAACTGAACACATTTCCAGTAAAGACTCACAGAGATCATTATTAGTTCCATTAAAACCAATACAATTCCCATTATAACCATTAAATCCACTAGACCTTCTGTGATGGTTTCTATTGGTTTATCAGCAGGGTCGTGCGTGTGTGAGAGAGATCTAGACGTGTGTTTATGTGTGTACAGTTCTTTATAGAGATGAGGGGTGGGAGTCACGCTCTCTTTGACGTAGACTCACACCGGCTCAGTTTCCATAGCGCGCGTTATTGCGCAACGCGACGGATGATTCGCTCCGTTCGGCCTTGACGCGAACGCACTCGCCTCGGTTCGGTTCAGTTCGTCTTCGACAAAAGCACCAAAGTCTTCGCTTCTTCCTCCCACACTCGGGAGAGATCACGAACGGACAGGTGCACGCGCATTCCTCGTTCTCGGGCAGTTTGGGATGCTGCTGGTCCTGATGCTGCGGACGGACGCGCATCATCAGCATCACTGAAAGCGAGACGGACTTCGGGTTTCTGGGGCGGTCCGAACCTCTCGAACACAGATCGGATGGACTGGCAGCTTCGCGGAGCATCTGATCTCAGTTTAGGCTCATTTTGGTGGGAATGACGATCAACATGCAGTGAAGATCATGCGTGATTTGTCATCGTTAATGTGTCTGAATCCCAGCAGCCTGTGAATGGACACAGCTGTCCATCCGGATCACTTCATTTTCAGCTCCGTCATTGTCAGTCTTTGTAAGGATGCAGTTTTTATACTTAAACTGATGTGTTTTTCTTTTAAATCCATCATGCTGTATGATCCATAAGTCTAAAATCTGGTGATGCACATCTCTTTTCCACATCATCTTCCCCACCCTGGAAAGAAGTCCGACTCTTTAATCTGGATATGTTGAAAGGCACGTAAGGATGGATGGGATTATTCATATTCTGGGGGTCCTGACGCTGGTTTTCGAGAGCATCTCGTGTCAGGGAGTGTATGGTGAGTGACTGTCTGTTAACTCTCATGCATTTATATGCCAGGCGACATTCCATGTGTGAACAGGTGCCATTTCACAAACCAGTTCAACTGCATGATCTGCTTTAATCTCCCCGAAATCCAAAATCAACAGGGAGTTATGTTCTGTAAATACAAATAGTCTGATATGGTGCTATAGCATTGCAAATGTGTTCATTTCATAACACAGTTCACCTGTTGGGTATTCTTATTTTCTATTAAAATGTAAAAAGATAAAATGGAAAAACTGTGAATAAGTTGTGAATAATGGTGGAAATGTTGTTATGTTCTGCTTTGGGTTAAGAGTACACTTTGTAGTGCACTCTCTCCTGCATCAAAGACGTCAGAATTTTATAAACATTTCCATCCAGACTAAATCAATTTGTGCATTTCTATTGGCATGCACATGAAGGCATCAGTTGCTGGCATGCATGCATATCATTTGCTTTAAAGAGACATGGGCACATTTTTATTCTTAATAGACATGGGCACTTGCTCACTGCATACTATATTCAACTAGTGTCATTGAGTAATGCGGCGTGTGTTAGCCGGATCTCTGCATTACTGTGACTCATAATGTGCAAATGTCATTAGAGAAAACATCTGAGCTTTGTTTACGCCGGGCTGCTGTTTCTCAGGGCCGATATACTCGACCGCTTTGAGATGGTGGGCGTAATATTGACTAGATGCCTTGTGTTTTTGGAGTGAGAGGAACAGGCAGGAGAACGTGTCTAATGAGATCATGAAACCTCAATCCATGAGCATCCATGTCACAATGAGTTCAGTGTCGTTGGGGAAATGAGATATTAAAACGCTTTTAATCTACAGTCTGGTAATAATTATAGAGATGATAGTTTTAGCTTCGGCTCAGTTGGGTGTAAAGTGAACATCTGAAGTTGTCTTGTGGTTCATAGGGTTCCTATGTAGTGTTCACTGCCGCTCATATACTCAGAAGCATCTGTTTAGTTCACTTGACAAAAAAATCATTAATTTAGAGAAACGCAGAGATCATGCAGAGTATAATGATCGTGCAATCATGTAAGTAAACATTATATCAATTACTATAATTGTGTGTGTTTGTATTTATACACATACTGTATACACAATTAAAGTGATTGATTTTTATTTGTCACTGTATGTAAAACTATTCCAAATGAATCTGTAACCAGTAAATATTGACATCTGAGCTATCAGTATGATAAAAACCTCTGATAAAACTTTATTTTTGCATGGTAGGCTTGACATTTGCATGAAATTGTCTAAAGGTTGAATTCAGTGTAACTTCATTGTTAGTCTTGGCTATATGAAATAATTTCATGACACCGAGGTGAAATACTCAGATTTGACCTACTGTCACGTTCAGTCTGTCTTGTCTTGACCTCATCATTATTGGAGTTTTTGAGCGTTCGTATCGTCTCTCAACCCGTGAATCTTTCACTTTGGCTTGTGGACGTGTGATCAGAATAAAATCCGTTTGTTCTGATTTTATCCTCTCTTTTTCATTTAGTAACAAGCACGGGAAGTTTAAGTTTCACTAAAACGCATCGTGTGTGCATGAGGTGTATAATTGATGCTTTATCTGTGTGTTGTGCCTCCCTAGAGAATGATGGGAAATAAGTTTAGTCACATGACCTCATCTGCTCATAAACCAATTTAAAGAGCTTAAATAGCTTTAGTTCTTCTTCATCAACAAATCACTCAGTGTGTTCAAATTAAAATGTACAACACTGGCAATTAAAATGTAATTAAGACCGTTACCAATAATCTTCTGCAGTGGTTCTTTACTTCTCACTGGTTTCTTACTGGGTGGGTGACGGTCACGTGTATTTGTCTTGTGAATATGAGTTGTTTTTGTGTGATTTAAAAGCCGTGAATCAAAAAATTGCATGTAAATCAACAACAGTTTGAATGTAAATATAGCCAGAATTATTGTAGGTGAACCGTTTTCTTTTTGGGTTTAATTGTGCACATTTTTTGAAGGTCGTCATAGGTTATCTTAATCATAATATCAAATGAGAATAGACTTCATCAGGCTGTTTAGATTAGGAGCATCAAAATGTATTCATAGCCATAAACAGGTAACGTGTGTTTATAGTTGTAAATGATATTATATGATTTTAAGATATAGTACCCAAAATATTTATGAATAATACTTCATTATATACTTCATAAAATAATTCATTATTTTAAATACTTCAGAAGTAGTCTTCCTAAACATTGTGTTCAGTCTTTAAATAACCAATGAGCATTCCCTGTCAGTATTAAAGATATGAAGGTTATATTTTCACAGAAATGTGGTTGTTTGTAGATAATTTTATGTTGAGAACAAACTTTAACTAGATTTTCACAGACACAAGATCACATTTTACAAGGTGACTAATCTGTATACATTTGTAGGGTTGTACTAAAATGCATGAATAAGATAAGTACAAATTTATATAAATTAGCCACCTTGTGACAATAATTACAAATTGGCATGAGATTAGATGTGTGGACTCCTTGCGTAACATTGTTGCATGTGATGCTTGAGTTCTTAGAAGTGTAAAAACAAGGCAGCGGTTCTTTATTTCATCTCTGTGATGTCAGGGCAGCTTGAGTTGTAAGATATGCAAATGCATTCCAGCAGTGAAACTAAAGCGCTCTGTGTTGATCCTGTGAGCTTCTCCAGAGCTCTTTATCAATTCCCTTGGATCAGAACCTTCACATTTCCTACCGTAATGAGAACGCCTGTTTCAGCCGTACTGGAATGATGCGGGATTGATGCCGTCAACCTGGCACAACTGAGATTTGTTTTGTTTTACTAAATAAGAAATGATCTAATGGAACAGATACTGAAACATGGCTTTGTTTTAGATCCCAGAACATCTAGTGGTGATCCAACACAGTGCTGGAATAGTTCATCAAAAGTAAACAAACATTTGTTTAATTTAAACGTTGAAAAATATTAACAATAAACAGCAAACCCCCCACCGTATGAAAACATATTAACATGACATTAATAGTCTCTTCTATTTTTAAGATTTAATGTTTACGGCAGCAAATGTGAATCTCTATTTAATATAGTCGTGTAGTGATTTGTTTGTAGTTTTTGAGGATGTTGTCATCTGTAAAATGTGGAGGATTTTAGCAAGTGATAATATGTGACAAAATCTTAAATAGTTTGCTTGGGCACATGACCTGCGATGTCACCAACAAGAGAGAAGAAGAGTCTGTTCCTCCTTTTTTAAATGACTAAGTCTGTTTCGTTTGTGTTTATAACTTTGTACAGTTGTTTTATATTGCTTTATGTCCACATGAATTTAACATGTTCAAAAGCGTGTGATCACATAATTTTCATGTTAATCCTATGTAAAATCTCAGGGGATAACATGTCTTTCACATGTGAAAGACATGTCGTCACGTTTCACACGTGATCTCCAGGGTTTCACATGGGTTTTGTGATATTTTTCGCTCATTCTGAAGTAGAAATAATTGTGTGCCAGTACAAATCGCCATTTCACCGACAATTCTGGTCAATTGCTTTTATTGATTCTTATCATGAGAATATAAATGTATTCAGGTTGACATCAATCAACAGGATGACTTCTATATATTTTCCATACATAATCTATGGGTGTTCATATAGAAAGTCTATTAAGTTTCAATGAATTATTTAATGTGTGTATGATATACAGATATACAGTGTGCTGGTAAATTAAATGTTCTAGTCTTAAAAAAGAAAATCATCATAGGAAAACTTTTATTCATTAACAATCTTTAGATTTATATCTTTAACTTTTGATTGTGGATAAATGGAGGTCATAAAATCATATACAGACTCAATAAATATTGACATATTGGCCCAGTTTATTGTACACCGCCCTGGTTTATAATGGCAGAATAATTTCACAGTTTTTATTTGTGTACAGAAGACGTTGTGTGATGACACCCAGACTGATTCATTTGGCATCATGTAAATAAACACAACAAGAAAGTCAACATTAAGTCATAATTAAACAGAAAAAATGAGCTATTATATTAGGCATCATCGACTGCTGCTGTTTCTTTACATGTCTCATCCAGGTCCAGAGTCTATCATTGCTTGACATCCGGCATGCCCCTGTGAGCGAGAGACTGAACGTTTGCTATCAGACTCATTGGCAGTCTCATGATAATCTTTCTGTGTGTATCTTTAGCCACACACATCCATTTCAAGTGCCGCTCCTGCGTGAAGTGATGTCTGTTGTCATGGCGACAGCATCCGCCGAACACTTCTCGCATCCCGACTCCTCTTGTGTGCCAGAGAGTCAATCTCTGAAACAAATGTGAAGTGATTGCGACCCGTGAGCGCGCGTCACCGCGTGCCACCGCAAACGAGAGAGAAATCATCATTTTATCTCACAGGCGGTTCATTGCGGCTATTTATCTGTGTTGTGCGGGAGGTTTGATGGGGTAGGAAGAGGGTGACTGTAAACATGTCAAACGTGGTGTTGGCAGGTAGATCTGTGTTTGTGTGTTTGATGTGTCACAGACAGTTTGAGATCTTGATGCAAACAAACTTGTAATTGCTGTAAGAAATATAATGATGATCATGTGGGTAGTGTGAGATTGACTGGACCGATTCACTGTTTTGAGCTCGAGTTTGTCTGTGAATAAAGTGTTTTCAGCAGTGAAGTTTAGTCTGTCAGCGAGCAGATCAGAGCGGCAGCAGTTTTGGCCTCTTCTCCATTCACGGGCGTGCGAGACAGTGGATGTATGATGAAGCGGCTCTCTCTCCTCACAGCGTGCCTGTAAAGAGCTGCACGTCAGCAGTTGTCAGAAGCTCTGCTGTATTCCAGCATCACATACGCCGGACCTGACGGCTCACGGGAAACACTGAGATACGCTTTCATTGCTTTCTCACACATGTGAATGTTTCAGTCGATGTGTTCTTGTTGCCACAGAGACGTCAATATCTGATGGACAAATCCAACTTATGTGTCAAGATCTGCCAGGAGTTTGTGTTGGTGATTTGAGACACGCAAATAATTAAATGTGAGTTTGACGTGTGTCGTTTTAAATGATCTTTTTTATATTTTAATACTTTGAGGTGTGTGTTGTTAATCAGACTTATCAGTGATGTAAGTAAACAGATCTACTGTTTACATACATCATAACGTTTAACGTTTTAGGTTTAAGATATATAATATTATCAGTTATCATTCATTCTAAATGTACATTTTCATGTGATCATATAAGCGCTTGAATCTCATCTCATTAACAGTGTACAGGAGATTCATTACTTTTAATATAAGCGAACAAAAAGATTGTTCATCATTTACTCGGTCTACTCGGTCATTCTGTGACTCTTTCTTTAAACGTGTGTATTTTAGTACAGTGTGGATTTAAACCTTCATACAGGACAAAAGCACCATAAAAGTGTCATTATGTGCCGTTCTGAAGACATACGAGAGCTTTGTGATACTCCTTCAGTCTTCAGCTGTCAGAGCTTTCACGAGAGAAGAGAGAAAAACATGAAGGGTGAAGAAAGGTTCACAGTGAATAGTTCTTATAAAATGTGCTTTGTGTCGTGTTTGTGTAATATTTAGATTGAACACTTTCAGATTACACAAACGCTGGCTTCATTTTTAAAGTCATGGTTGGGTCAAAAAGGGACAAACCTAACCCTTGGGTGATAAAATAACATATGCTGAATTGGGTTTGTCCCTTTTTGAGCCAGCCTTGCCTTTAAAATAGCATTTTTATAGTAAATGAAAGTGTAAGAACATCTTTCTTTGCAACATCATTTTCAAATGATGAAGTTGTGAATTACATACATACAGTTTTTAGTGTTTCTGAGTCATTACAGTACTTCAGCACAATAGACATCATGTAGTTTTCTCTTTCTCATGCTAATTCCCTTTGGTTTGTTAAGCAGAGCCATGGAGTTAATTGGTTTTTTGGGACTGAGTAGTGAATCTCTTCTGTTAAACTGTCATACATCCAAATACCGTGTGTACTGATGTGTTTACAAACATCACATGTGAGATAGACTTCTCATTCCAGTTGAATGAACTTACAGGTTTAATTACAAACACTGATGGGTCTGTCGGGTATGAGATGCACATGTGTCCTAAATTAGTAACATATTATCTGGCGTTAAACAGCAAATCACATCTTTACCAGCTCAATATATATCTTTATGTCAACTTCATCAGTTGGTAAATCTTTGGGATGAAGGACGATGATCACAGAACTGCATGTACCACAGTATGTGCTGATGTAACATCAGCAAAATGTCTTTTAAACATAAAAGTGCTTTATGATGCTATAGATGAACCATTTTTTGCTGAATGGTTTCATAAAGTACCTTTAACATCCAGAAAGCCTTTCTGTTTTTTAAACTGTAGACCTTTAAGTGAATGGTTCTTCTGTGACATTACTGTGAAGAACCTTTTAAAGCAGCTTTATTTTTAAAAAGATCGTAAATCTACTTTGGACTTTAAACCCTTCCTGAAAAGAAGTATACTTTAAGTTTATTTTAATACGTATACTTAAGTTCAGATATGTTTTTAAAGTTTACTTTGAATGGTAAGAACTAGTACTAGTGTACTAAAAAGTATGCTAGAAAAAAGTATACAGTTTCAGTACTATTCCTTTTAGTTAAAAAAAGTGTTTGTTAAGTTAAATGTAACAGTAAAAACCTTTAAGCACACAATTAGTTGACATCTTTGTGTTTGTGAGAAGTACTTAAACTACATTTATGAGAAGACATAAAAATTAGATTGAAAGTAATATAGTTTAAAAGAAGAATCCTAATAGCACATTTTGTTGTTTGGGTAATTAATCTGCTAGTTTTGCATGTACATGTAACCGATCTGCATTCTGGTCTGAAATTCCTTCACTTCACCCAAACACTTTTTTTAATATGACTGATATTCATTCTGAATGGACAAGGATGTTGATGATGTGTTTTTGTGTGTTAATTTGTGAGAAGGGTTACTCTGATGACACTTTGTCTGAAATAGCTGAAAATAGCTCAATGAGCCTCAGGAGTGACTCCATAACAACACACACACACACACACACACACACACACACACACACACACACACACACACACACGCACGCCTACTTACTCTTCTCACGGGCGATGACGACTCGCGTCACTTTTCCTGTGAAGTAACGAAAGATAGAAGCAGCCACAGGCTGTGTGTGTGTGTGTGTTGTGCGCACATGCACACACACACACACACACACACACACGCACACACACACACACACACACACACACACAGGATGTGTGTGAAATCTCTGTATTTTGGTATTTGAGAAATGCTTTACCGCTATATGATTTTTTATTTCACAGAGAATCAGTGACTACAGTTCCCAGCATGCATTGCGACTGCTTGACAATCATTAACTGTGATGTTTAGTGTTATTTACTTTGAGGTATGTTTCATGTTGTGTTCATTTACAAACAAACACATTTTTGTAATCACTATCAAAACACTGTTAAAATCAGACTACAGCATTTATAAATCTTAGTTCAAGTTCATTTCAGTGTTTACTAATGCTTATTTGAAATGTTTTGAACAATGCACAATTAACTAAGATTTATAAATGTTGAAAATGATATTGCTCGTTGTAAGATCATGTGACCTATAATGTAACCTTACAGTGTTACAATCACTTACTTGATTTGTTTTTTTTTTTTGTATCTTTCCTGCATTTTAATTGGCTCGTCATGTTTCTTCACCGTTTGATTTTAAGTTTTAGTATTTATATTGTAAACATTTATAATTAAAATGTTGATGTTTCTAGAAAGACGTGCATTACATTTTCTATCAAAGAAGCATTTTATAATATTAAAATATTGTTTAAAAATGAACAATATATATATATATATATTGTATAATTTATGCAATATATTATATAATATATATTAAAATGATATTACAATTTTTTGATAATTTAGTTTTTTAGATTAAGACATTAAAAACATTCAACACTAACTTAAAAAATATTGTTTGTCTGATGTTTTGTACACAAAGCTACATTATCAGACCTTTTAGGTAGACTGGTTTCATAAAGCGCTGTTGTTCTCCGTTTGATCCAGCTGTCAGTGTTGTGTTGTTCTTGTATTAGCGCTGCGTGCAGTCGGTGTGGATGAAGGTGGCTTTTAGAGAACGCTGAAATGTTAGGTCAGGTTCTTTACTCCTACACAAATATTGTCTCGTATGAGTGAAGCGCTTTGCTTTACACTAAAACATCACGCTTTTCCTGTAGCCAGACGTGCACGAGTCAAACAACCGTCTCGGCTGATAGAAGCGTGTTTTTTATTGCTCTGTGCTGTGAATCATATCAACATGAAAGCCACTTATCACTGTGTGTTATGACGGCACGTAATCTCTGGAGGTGGAACATACGTTGGCGGTAACGATTGTCTGAAGTTCTGGCAGATCTACGGCTGGACCTTCCAGAATGGCAGAGACGGCCATAAAACTCTTTATAGTTGGAACTTTTATAGTATTTTTTGCTCTCTAAGGGCTCGTTTATTTTCAGATAGCCAAGTGTGGTGAAACACGTTTATGTGCATCTGTCAGACATGCCGGCGAGTTGTGCCTTCAATTTTTAATTTCAAGTTAATTAAATAAATTAAGCATTCTGCAAGTAAGCATACTTCAAACATCTCTAGACATCTCTAACAAATAATTTCCTATATTATGATTTATTTTCAAAGTGTGTTGTATGCATTGAATTTAAAGTGAGTACAGATATGCAGATTTACAGCCAATAAGTGGTCTCAGGTGGCTCAAACTGTAAAGGAGTAAATATAAATGCAATATTTAAGTGCAGTACAAACTTTCCTTCTATACGCACTTATAATGAAGATGAATGGTGCTTGCAGAAGATAAAGCACAACATTAAGATAAATGTGTAAAGTCTGTGCATGTGTGTGTGTGAGAGAGAAAACTGACGCTAATTTAATTCTTTCTCACTTCTAGAATGAATGTTTCATGAATTTATCTACAGCAGAAGTTTGGTTTGTTTGTCTCTTGGTGATTCTTATGCTATATACATGTTGTCTTTGATTTCTATAGGGCTTTGCGTCATTATGGATTGTGTATATGAGTGGATTTTAAATGTTTTTCCCAACAGATTAGAGAGATGAGAAGTGGTTTTGTTTTGATGGAGCGTGTGATGTGTGTATAAAGAATGAATAGAGTTTCGATATGATAATGAAAGACAGAGCGACATTATTCATCATTCTCTGTATGCTGAAACGTTTGCTGTTTGATTTTTTTTAAGAGCGTCTGTATTTAGTGTTAACACTAACACTGAAAGAGAGGAAATATTAAATGATTTTTGTGAAGGTGTTCTGTCGTCTTCACTGGACTGAGGCTGTTATTAATATTCAGAGACACTTGCATACAACCGCAATGATCCGGGATGTCTCGTCGTGGACCATAAAATCCCCCAAGGTGCCTTTTGCCCGTCTAATATTGAGAACCTCCTGTACCTGCATTATAAATCATATAGCGTTTCCATTATAAAAAATCTTTATTACAGAAGTACATTGAACTATACAAGTTGTGTCTGTGTGTCCATTTTAAAGGTTACAAGAGAACATGGCCTGATTTCTGTAAATAGATATGTAGGGTGTGATTTTACTCATATACAGCTTCATGTACTGTATAATCTACTGGCTGACTGATTTTGTGACTTTATTTATAGCTTCAGGTTTGTTGGTGATGTACTGTAACTGGTGCAAAAATCACACAATCCAGTTTATAAATCTTTCTTTGCATGTGTAATGTTGTGATTGATCTCAGAGGTGCTTTGATTTGCTTTAATAATCTTTATTAAGGAATGTTTTAAAGCGCTGTGCTGAATATGAATGAGACGGGGATGTGATGTGGATCACGGGCTGATGTTTAACCCCATTGATGCACAGATGCAGATCTCATTAAAATCATGAATGAGGTTAAGCGTGTCCCTGCACAGCCAGGGCTGTTTACATACTAATTGAAACTGTAGCTGTTCCTCCCTCTGATCATTTGAATGAGTCATCATCCAACATTGATTTTCACATGTTCAAGGCTATTTGTGTTTTATCATTAAGAGTTGTTTGTGTTTTCAGGGTCGCTGTGTGTGTGTGTTTGAGGTCATGCCGCCTCTGTTTACCTAATTTACAGAGATTACAATCCGATTATCATTTATTCACTCTCATGTCATTTTAAACCTGTTTGACTTTCTTTCTTCTGCAGAACACAAAAGAAGATATTTTAAAGAATGTGGATAATCAAACAACATTGACCCTCATTGACTTTTAGTGTATGAACACAAAACCACTTGAGAGACATTTCTCAAAATATCATGTTTTGTGTTACTCAGTCATATACAGGTTTGAAATGACATAAATGATGACAGAATGTTTATTTTTATCTAAACTAAAGGCTTGCTGGACTTTAACTGGGACGACTTAAACCTCAAATCTGCATAATGGATTGATGCATCGCTCGTGAAATCCCGAATGTGGTTAAATTTGATACTTTCACCATCCCGCGACCAAATAACCTTGACAGTAAACCCCCTGTGATGTCATTAGACGATTTTTCTATGGCCGTTTGCGAGCGATTTCATTTCTCTATGGGCCGATGGGTTTATATGATTAAATTATAGCTGTCATCTTTGATCTGGGAATCGCTGGTGTCGTTCGGAGAGGCTCTGAGGTTTAGCGGTCCAGCGGCTAGCTCCTTCTTGCCGTCTTTGTGTGAGAAAGAGCTCATTGATAAACATGCCATCACATCGGTGGCATCTGTAAACAAAGAGCTTCTCTGAATCCCTCTCGATCTGCCCGTCTCTCTGCGGCGCGTGTGCTTTGCTTTCGCTGCCCTTTGGATGCTAAATGCCGTGTAGATGTGCAAAACTATTGTTGATGTTTTTGTGAGGGTATTTAAAAGCATATAGTGTATGTGTCAATGTAGTTATTTCTCACAATAAAGAGATGTTTTCTAAATAATATGATCAGAAGGTAACACCTACGAAAAAACTGGGTGACATATTAACCCCTAAACTTTGACCGGAAGTGTGTACAGAACTAAAGATGTTCTATATACTCTCATTTTATGTTATTTTGATTGGTTATCATTGTAAACATGGTGATGTGTACATATAAATATACTGTGTATATATAAATATATATATAATTTATTCAATTCAATCAGATAATTGATATAATATTATAGTATTTTTCTTAAATGATTTTAATATAATATTTATTATAAAAAAAATGTATTTGATGTTTTAAAGTGAAGCATGGGGTGCTGCTTCCATCTGTCATGAAAATGAATAGTGCTCGTATTTCATATAACTGGTAACACTTTACAATAAGGTTGTATTTGTTAACATTAATAAATACTAAAACTATAAAAACTATATTGTTCATTGCATTTACTTTTGTTAACAAATACAACCTCATTGTAAAGCGTTACGGCATTTTCTCCTCTTTTGAATGAGCGTGTCAGTGCTTATCTGTAAGTGAGGGTTTGTGCCGAGTAAGTTAAACACCGAATCTGCAGTCAGCTACTTGTGCTGAGCTGTTGGGCCGAAGATTTATGTGCCAATTTAGCCTTGCTTCAGTTTTGCCTCCTGCATTGTTAAGACCCTCACAGGAACATGTAAATTACAGCGACCGTGAAGCGCTTCACCCGCGTTTAACCTTCATTCTGTACACAACATTCCCTGCGTTTGCCATAACAAAGCGTTACGGTAAACTGGCGTGCATGAATAATTGTTGCTGAACATGTCAAGTCTATAGAGCGCACGGCTGTCCCCACAGACAACAAGCACAATGTTAATCATTCCATGGAGAGTGTTGGGAATTGTTAGCAGGCGTTTCGCTTGTGTCAGGGCCGATGAAGCTCACAATTAAAGCCTCTATTAAGCGGATTGAAGTGTCCTGAAGGTACAGCCGTCTATTCTTCAACATCCGGCTCATAGAGGAAAACAGAAGAAGGGTCAACTGTCTGTAATATCTGTGCCCAGTATCAACACTTTTATTCCATGTCAACAACACTAATAGATTTTTACTTTTGCCTGAAGAAAATATGTGAAACTAACAGCTACAGATGCCAACAGCTAGTAAATTAGCATAGATTATCATAATTATAAATCATAATTATGCATTTTAAATCAAACATATCTATGTTAACAAAAAGAATTTTACTTTTGAATGTTTTGAAATGTTTTATTAATAGTGTAAGAATAACATTTTTATGCCAAGGTTTTAATAACATTTTAAGGATTTGAATTTTTAGAAAGTTTAGCAGTGCTTTTGATAACTTTGAAAGAACCTTTAGAAAACGTTCTCCCTGTTAGCTGGAATAATAAAGCACATTTATTTCTGTCTTTGTGAATAGCAGAAATGCAGATTTACCATAAACATATATATTCAGACGTGATAAAATTCTCTTTTTACAATGATATATCCCCTGCATGTTCCTCTAAACTTTAGGAAACATCATTTAGAAGCGAGACGGTGAACTCGCTCAAATGTGTTCAGTGTAGTTTTGTACAGTTCTGATCTATCTTAAAAATAAATGACCCGTGAATCCATATCCGTTCTGTCATATTGAAGAGGATGAAAAGGGCTTTTGAAAGATTACCCGGCTACTTTCTTTCATTCTTGTTGCAGAGCTCTGGAGGAACTTGTCCAGGGTCAGATAAGCTCCAGCAGAAGCCATTAGTGCTTTTATCACACTGACAGGTATCTATAGATGCTGTTGACTTGAAATTAAAGAGGAGCGTATCGTGATCAATCATACGTGTACAGAAGATGTGATGCACAGACCTGCTGCTTCAGTCAGAACTGAATTAATCCAGAGATGAGAAAAACCTTCTGTGGATTCAGGAGATAGTCAGTCATATATATCCTCTGGATCGGTTTCACTTGACATGCTCTGTAAGTACAGACCAGATCACATTTTAAATGCCATAACTTGTTCTGTAGAAAAACTACAATAATTCACTTTTACTAATACTGTATTTATTAGTATCTTTGTTCTAATTGAGGATCAATATAAGTTACTCTTTATAAACAAAATGAAGAAAAAAATAGCATGTATGATAGGAGAAATAAAAGCAGAAACTACAATTGTTAAATCAATGAAGAATATGGAGAAGTAAAATAAATGTAGATTGTATTGTAATTATAATTTGATGAGAAATGTTTGAGTTCAGTTTGTGTCATTGAGATCTCTTCTGAAACTCTAATGACAGAGACATGTGTGAGATTTCTGACTCTTTTTCTCAGGAGAAATATCCGAGACATACATGAGACTTAAGTAAAAGTTTCCATTTGATCTCTATTTTAATCTTATACAATCTCATAGAAATAATAAAAAGATATTAAAGAGATCTCAGCTGTGATTTTTTTTCTTCTTAAAAGACAATAAAAATGTTGAAACTTAAATGTCTGTTTAAATTATAAACCAATACATGATCGTTTAAATAATCTTAATTTTCTTTCTGATCAGCATCTGATATAACACACAATGAACTGAAGAATTAAAGTAATTGTGATTTTCTGATTATTATGTATTTTTTGATTATTATTTTAGGATTTTATCTGTAAACAGACATAAAAACTTAAGTTGTGACTTACTCATGTACAGAAAAAGCCTATATATACTGTATTTAATTTAACAGTAAGTATTTCTTTGTAATGTCCATTAAATATACTTTGACCCGCCTGTACCCTGGACCTTGTGTGTGTTTGTATTTTTGCAGTGAAGGTCGAGTCGTCCCATTTGTATTGAAATGACTGCGCTGGTGTAGGTCAGGAGAATCATGCGGTATATTACAGTACAAACCCAACATCAATTTCCCTCTTTCTGTCCTCATCTGTGCGTCTCTGCTCGTCTCAGTCCCTCTTTCCTCCTGTTGTCGACCTCTCAATTTCACGCTCGCGTGACTCTCTGATTGTTTGAGAGCAAATCAAAACACTTCACGTCAGGTCGGTTATGGAGAAAGATCCATTTCAATCACGTCTCTGTGTGTCAGCTGATTTGGTTTCACAAGACTCAGAATTTAAAGTTTTTTTTTTTTAATAAAGTGAGCACGAGATATGAGAAAGCCATTTTAGACATTTTTCAATCAGAGACGGTGTCTCTTTCAAGCGTTCAACAGAGAAATATTGTCATTTTAAATCATCCATCCTGGAATACAGCCTTATTTCAACATATTAAATTTAAGTTTCAGAAATATTTTACCTCCAACTCTCCCATTACAGAAAACACATTTATTTTACATTTTTCACATGTGATTCTGTATGAAAATGTATTTTTGTACATGTGAAATTCACACAGCTTGTCTGTAAAGGTCAACCATATATGAGTTTTGCATATAATGGTTCATTTGGCATCTTTTTTTTAGAGATAAAACAAGCCAGCAGTTTGTCTTCGCAGGATCTTTCTCTGTCTAAAACCATTCTGAATGAATGAAACTCTTAATTGGGTGATGCGCGGCTATATTCACTTCACATAACATCTCTAATGTGAACCATGTATCTGCGGGGGTAATGTGTCCTCACAACAGCTTTCTGTTATAAAGATAAGAAGGAACTTTTAAGACTAAAAGAGTTGAAAACTTGTTTCAATCTGATGAAATAAACTTTGTTTAAAGTTTGTCTAAAACTGAATAAAACATTTATTCAGTGTGACAGATTGTCTGACTGTATTTTAACAGTAAGGGGTCTCAGTTAAATAAACAAAACTTGAAATGAACAATGTGTCCAGACTCTTTCAGAAGATGTTTCATTTGGTTTCTGTGACCTCCACAGCTGTGTAACAGTCATTATCAGGCTCTAATGTGCTTGCCGACATCTTTCACGATCGTCCCCGAGCAATTACGCTGAGTTTGTGAGGATGTAATTATTTCTCAATAGATGTAATTATATCATCCTACCTTTGCCGTGTGTGCTGTGTGTTTCTCGTGGATTTCTTCTTCGCACCGTTCTTCCTTGTTTACCAAATAAAATGGCAAAAAACAACACGTGAGATTTTACCTGCCATAGTGTCATGTGTAAATTACACCGTTAATCATGTTGTAAAGTGGAGTGTCGGCACGCTACAGTAGCTTTTAATCGCTGCTTCCTGTGGACTGTTTCTTTTCATCAACATCACAATTTGTTGTAATTGAACTCTTGTCAGTGGCAAACCCCCCCACCCTTGAGTAATCGTGACTTTTAGTAGTTTAATTGATGAAGGATGGGGAGGGAGAGATGGTTATTTATGTGCTGAGCTCCGGCTGCCGGCAAGGGTTACAGCATTACACTAACACTGACAAAAACAGCTAAACAATATTATTATGTAGTGTTTAAACCTTATGATGTTTAATCTTTATATACATCTGTTCTTTTTCCATTGTTTAATAGAAATGCAGGGAAAATCTAGTTAAAATCATCATATCTCACTCGTAAGTATTTATCTATCTGTCTGTCTGGATTGCAGTTTGACACACATTTTGCATGTGGCAGATCCTTTTATCCAAAGTTTTTATTCAGAGAACATTCAGTTTAGGGGTGTCACAATATACCAGTATTGACAAAAACTGTGATATTAAAAGCATGATTATGAATATTGTGTTATTTCTACACATACACATATATTGTGAATAATTCAGGATCCAGTTCATGTTCAGGATTCACAATTCAGGATTCACATTTAAGTGTGATTCAATGGCCAGAAAAGAGAAAAATGCAATTGAATTTTTTAATAAAAACATTTCAATAGATACTGAAATAATCAAAAATCTGATGACAGCTCTAATAAAAGCGTCTGATCCCATGACCTCCCTTATGTTTGACTACACAACACTTTGTAAAAGAGATTTTTGCACAGCTGTATATGTTGGTGTGTAAAGCTTTATCTTAGAAACACCATCAGATTGATCAGATCATGTTTAATCAGTGAAGACGAGACAGTAATGATGAGCAGGTGTTTCCGTCTTTCGTTCTGACATTTTCTCCTCTCTGCACCTGATTGTTCTTCATTGGCATCATCACCTTCACGATTGTGTTTCTCTTTAGTTTTTCTCATTTTTCAATCCGACCTCATCTGTCTCTCTCCGGCGCTCATCAGACGCCAACAGAGGAAAGAAACGAACAGCGATTCTCGCTTTTCAAATGAGCACCTTGTCACGGGTTCACATTGTTTCTGTTTGTTTCTGTGCGTCTTTGGTTTTGCTTATGTTTGACTAATGACTTCTAGCACACGCCACTGAAATGATTTCTCACAGGTGTCACCTTCACAGAGCCTGTCGTTTGATTTACAGCCGTTTAAGATTCATTTCATTGGCATGGAGACGTTTGACGCGGCACAGTTCTTCTTCCCGAACACATTTATCAACACGGACAGACCGTAGAGACTAAACAGATTATTCCAAGACTGTGGTGCAGAGATAATACAAAGCTTTAAAATGAATATGGTTTGATGAGACGTGTTTATTTTTTGTGTCTGTGTGTAGATTCAGCGAGACAGACGCACGAATACAACAGGCCAACACACAGCGAGGTTTTGCCGTATCGTAATCCAGGGTTCGTTTACCTAAACAATACCAATTGCACATCTGACGTGACAGATAAGAGCCGTACTGGAGGAATGAAGGTGATAACTTTAAGAGCAGCGATGGCTTTCTTTTTGATGAATGGCTGTAGAAAGCCATCCAGAGCTGAATTAAGAGCGGACCGAAGTTGTGTCTCAACGGAGAGCCGGCTGTAATGTTGAGGGCCAGACATCGCTCATATGACAAACAGCAGCTGTTCTTATGAACTGAAGAACTGATGGCTTTGCCCACGGCTCGCCACATATCCTCCAAACAGGCCACAGCGGGCACGATCCTGCCAAAAGACAAAGATACTTCATTTTCACCTGCTGTGAAAGTGTCGATTAGTGGCAACACTTCAATCACACTGTAAACCCATGTGCATTTGTTTGGACCTGATATCAGCGCTCTGAATAGATATGTCTGGCTTGTGTAAGTGAATGACTCAAACTTGTCTCATAATTTTAATTAAAAAACATGGTATTTATGCTGGGTTATTTTCAACCCAAATTACCAAATCCGGTCTAGGTTAATTTTATTTTGTAAGTCTAGGTTAACAAACAGTTGGGTGTTTTCCTTTTTCACCTATAACCATGGGTTAAAAATGGCCCAGCATTTTTTACATATACATTTCAACCAGGTATAGAAATTTTATTTAGCTGAATAACAAAATAGAAATCAAAATGGACCTTTAATACTGTTTTAATAAACAATCTTTCAAATTAATTTCATAGGTAATGTAGCAAATCTTAACCATTTTTAATATGTAATGCTGGACAACATTACTATTTACATTTATTCATTAAGCAGATGCTTTTATCCAAAATGACTTGCATATAAGGGATTATTGAACATTTTGTCATTAAGCATTTTAGTGCACAAACATTAACATATTAAAGGAAACATTTTTTTAGATTGATTACCATAAGGGTATGTAGAGATGCTCTGGAGGATAATCTTAAAACACTGCTCAAAAGTGCACAATGCAGTGCAAACTCACATTCAGATCTGACTTTAATCTGATATGACACATCCGCTTTTCACCATCCAATAAGTTCCTGATAGATAAAAAACCTGCATTAGAAATGAAATGAGTTTCATGTTGACTTTACAGAGAGACCATAAGAGCATGTTTAATGCTTGAATAACAAAACAATTCAGAATGCAGAACATTACTGACCCAAACCAGCACCAACATCTCCTGTGAGGCAGAATATTTAAAGGGCCCTGACGGCTAAAACTGAATGTTATCTGTGTTCTGAGATGATAATATTACAACTGAAGGCCCGAGGCCTTGAAAGGACATCCATCACGTTGTGTTACTCCAACTGCATGTGAAATGTAAAATGTGTTTCAGTTGGATTAGCTGAACATATACATGTATCAGTATGAACATACTTCTTTGATCTCTGTGATATATAGCAGAACATCTATATAGTTTAACAGTAATGGATTATGTTTGAGTTGTGTGCAATGGGTTGATAAAAAGGAACAAGGAAAAATAATGGATAGTTGAAAATAACCTGATTTTTCATTTACATAAAGGTTAGATATGGTGATTCATGTTGATGTGTTCTGTGTCATTACAAAATATATAACATATGCAAATAGATTAAGAGGTCACGCTGTATTCCAGTTTAAAGAAATAAATTAATTTGAAAATACAAAGAATTCAATTACCATTGACCTTTTCCGAGTGGCTGAAGATGTGTGCTCTCTGTATTTTTCCTGCTTAAATGTCAAGCACATAAACAAATGAAAGGCTTTTTAAAAATTAAGTTCATAATATAAATAACTTTAACCCTGTTTGAAAGAAACTGTTTATCATGTCAATTCTGCCCAAACAGAACACATCTGTGTTTATCTGGCAATGTAAAAATGAGCAAATTACAGTACCTACTGCTTTTCTGATAAGACTGTCGTCTTTTGGAGATGTGATTTGGTAAACTTATACTGTATTTTTACAGTTTTGTTTTCACATTTGCTAAAGACTAAATTGCGAGTGAATCTATCTGATAGATTCATTATAGATAGAGACCTTGCCTCACAGAAAGAAGACATGAATTTCACATGAACTTCACATGTTTTTCACATGTAAAATTCATGTGGTTTTTCTGTAAAAGATTTTAGGTTGAATAATACATGCTGGCTTAAATACATCCCATCTGACATGAATATTTCATCTAAATTATATATTTAAAAACTAGTACATGAAATCACAGACCTGTAATTGGTCCTCAAACATAGTTTAAAAAATGAATCACATCTGAGTTGAGCTTTTGTCAATTTCCGTACTGTCATTAAACACGCAGAGCAAACGAATAGTTAATAGGTTTTCCAATATGACTAAAATAAGAGAAGTTTAAAACAATAAAAGACAGAAAAGTTGATCCAAATTGAATGTGTACATTTCCAAAAAACAGCAGGGTGAAAATTTAATCTAATGAAAGCAGATTCAGATCATTTAAATGTAAATTTAAGACATTAATTTTGGCTGAAGAAATAGCTTTACAATCTAAGGATGAAGCAGAATACTCATATTTGAGTGTAATTATCTCATACGCAAATTAAAATACCTACAACATTTCCTCTTAAATTCCACAGAAAACCTTTCTGACAGAACTCTTATACAGGGAACTGGTTATATAAACATGCTGCATTATTAAACATTACATTTTCAGTGTGAATAATTCCATGTGTTGGTGAAAAACTGTTTAGCTTAATATACAGTATTTTTTGTGGCCTTGGAAGCATACAAGGCTTATTTCTCTAGAGGGACAAAAAGCAGAATAATTCAACCTTTTCTGACCTGAGAGATTCATAGACACATCCATCATTTTTCTCTAATCTTTTCTGTAACCTACATGTCAAATTACTTATTATTATTGATACTGTATTCAAACACACACTTCCATCAAGCACAGATGTCCTCATTTCACTTTCCTAATGTCATAAAATTTAACACGTACAAAGTAGGATTGGACTTAATTATTATATACTGTATAGAGGTTATTGCATTTTGATAAAAGATTACAAAGACATTTTCAATGTACTAATTTATGAGCAATAAAAGCATGAATGTGTAGTACTAAGGTAAATGGGGTAAATGTAGGAATCTTGCTGGCACACATGACTGTGCGTCAAAAAGATCGCTACAGATTTACACTAATGCATCTCTTTTACAAGCATTTTCAGCTTACAGACTTTATATCACTTGATTATATTTTAAAGGCTTCATGTTTGTTAAATTATTTAACATCAAACCATCTTCTCTCCATCCAAGAAGCATTAAACTATTTCAATTCAATAAAATTTGAATCACTGCAAATTCGTATGGTTTTTAAACATTTTCTAAGCATAAGCATCTAAGCATTATAAGCATCTAAGCATTTAATAAAACTAAACTCAATCTTCATCAGAAGATTATTATGACCACCCACATTTATATTACTGCATCTGATCTGTCTGATGGACTCTAATCGACCTTATTTGACTCAACACACTGTGTATAAATATTATTTTAAACAGTGCAGTTGCAGATGTTTCGGTTTTTATTGGGATTCTGCATGTGCACATGTTGATGATGTTAGAATTAATGTTATTTATTGTAGCACTGGCGAACACAGGATATATCTGGTGACCAATATGATGTCATTGTTTTGTTGATATATACAGTAACAACACATCATTGTTTGTTGTAATGGATGTAATTGTGGCCCATCATGCTGTAAGATGACCTGTTGCATAGTATCCTGTTGGTTGCTATGATACAGTTTGCTCTCAAGTTCAGCATAATATAATACATTTCTGTTCACTGTCGGTGTAAACGCTAAGAATAACACTACGCTTTTGGGGCAGCTGATTTGCTGCCACAGTTTTGCTTGCAAATTAATATATGGATAAATAATCCTCCCTTTTGGGTTTGAAATGTAAATGAGGGAACTGAAGCAGGAGAAACATCAAACGTCAATTAGCCTGTGAAAGGCATGAAAAGAACCTGCACCTTTATGCTCAAATGACTTCATGTGCACTTTAAAAGAGAAGGATCAAATGCCACAGTACACACTCAAAAACATGTCTTCAGCCTTTGCATGCTCTCTGTGTTTTTACAGTGTTTTCAGTATTAGGCTAGGCTACATTTACATAGGCTACATATAACTGTCAGTCATATACAGTTATTTACATTATATGCATGATATATACTGAAAATAGAAAATATGTATAAGGAATAAAAAAAACTGTATATGACTGACAGACCTTTAGAGATGATGTGACAGTTTCTATAATGTGGTGATCGGCTGAGTCCATTTTATGTTAGGGATGTCTTAACAATTATTAAACAAGAAAAATAAGCCAAATCAATGCTTGAAAATCATGAGTTCCTACAATACCAATTTAATTATTACAGTTGTAAGTGGACACAAAATGTTGGTCTTACAAAACGTAAACCACTGAAATCTCTTGAGAAATATAATCATTCTTCTGCTTTAGATTTATTAAAAGCTCCACAGTTCAGTTGTCCTTTTTTATAGGGTGACTTTGCCTTGTCCAAGATGGCGGCGCCGTTGTCTCATTGCAGCGTCACACCGAAGAGCTCAATGTGTACGTCTATGGTTCCACCCATTGAGTAGCAGTGTTCAGCTTAAATGGCACAAAAATAAAATAAACACACCTAAAAACAGGAAGTAATAGCGTATTTTACATAATATATAGAAAACGGAAGCAGTAACAACTGAATCCTGGAAGGGAAACGCTGTTTTTTTCCACTTGTCATTTTGCCACAGTGTCATCTTGAATTCTATTCTGAGGTAAAATTAAGTACTGACCCTTTCCTGTATCTTTCGCCTGTATGTTAAATTACAATTCCAAATTCCAATTCTTCAGTCGCACTTTCACGTGTTTTGGCTGCTTGCAGGGGCAAAATACCTTAAAAAAATTAAACAAACAGGTGTTACATAATATAATGCTTTAAAGACTTATCACATTTTTGTTATGAATAATTTTACAAAATGTGAGAAAAAATATTGTGTAAATCACTTTTTCTTAAAGAGTCAGAAGGTGCACCTGAACTTAGCGCACACGCTTCAAGTACAGGCAATCACGTGACAGGTGGTGACGCTTGTATCGCACTGTGATTGGCTGATTCGCCTGTCAGTGAGATAAGGCCCGCCTCTGAGGCGTTCACCAGTTAAAAATGAATGACGTGATAACAGAGCGGCAGATCGCGGTTTAATCCTGATTCAAAACGAATCTAGTCATGAATTGAAGCGAATTAAACTTAAATAGTTATTACACCTGCGATGTTTAATACGAAGGATTGGATGACAAAGACAAGATAACTGTCTGAGGTAACTCAATATCACATTTAATGAAAATAAAAGCAACACGAAACGGTTTGTTTACTTTATTATTATAGTTATTTTGGAGGCATATATCGCTAAATTTTTCAAAATAAAAGTCATTTCAAACACCTTAAGATAAAAGTTTTTTAAATATTTTTGTCAGATGTGTCAGAACTTTTGACTGGTACAGATGAAAATACAGCACTGTATATGCAATTAGCATAAAATACACCCATGCTGTAATATAATAATTAATGTCATGAAAACCATTTGGACATATAGTTGTTTGACTGTAGTTTAACTACTTTAAATAATGAGTAGCTTATACAATATTTTTGGCCCTCCTGCAAAGTGCTTATTTTATGGCAGTGTTTTTGAGGAGTTAATGTACTGTGGAGCGATGTGAGATGAGACTGATGACCTTACAGCGGTGCTCTTCAACTCCTGTATGGAGGGGACGGCTGTCTCCATGTTTCCATCTGTCTCAACTTCACTTTTCTGATGAGCACATATGCCACCTGCTCCACGATCACGACCCTACATCTACCTCTGCACCTGTCGAGCCGAAAATTGAAAACCTGTTTCATTCGTCTGTTATTTTTCAGTCCAAAACAAATAACACATTACATTATATTTATGCATTTGGCAGATGCTTTTATCCAAAGTGACTTAAGCTATATTCTCCAGGGAATGAACCCGTGACCTTTGCGCCGCTAATACAAAAAACTTTAATGGAATCATTAAAAAAGTTGTTTAGTGGAGCCGAACGTCTAAATTCTGTACTATCTCAGGTCATTTCAATATTTTATTTTTAATGTCATGCTGTGAGTCTGATGGTAGCGAATACATCGCTTTCTTTTCCCCATGTGGTTCACAGCACGATATTCAAGATACTGCGCTGCCCGTGAGGATTTGACATTTTGGGAACCAGCATAGTTTTCTTCAGAACACATTATCATAGGTGTGTGTGGGTTTTCAGAAAATTGGGCCATTGAGTTTAACAGAAACGAAGCAAAGCTATGAGCCATAGTAAGGATGAACTCCGTTTCAGATAAGAGAAACTGAAAATATGTTTATGAAGAGTGCCTATTAAAAAAGCCTTCCTACAGCTCATAAATGATCGACTGCACTATAATAGAGATCATGAATCACTCTGCTATGTGTGTTCTGCATATAGATGACATGTTCCTCTTGTGTTAAATAAGAGTCTAAGTCTTGAACACATTGAAGTTTATTATACGTTATGGACCTTTTAATATGGGTCTGCAGGAGGTTCAATTGTCATTGCCATTTAAAGTGATTAAGACATTGTGATTTATTCTTTGCAATTCACTAAAACAATCAAATTGTGAAAAAGACATCTATTCTTTTATTTTATTGAGCCTTAATACCATACATGTATACCTAGTTCAATATTCAAAGTGTGAGGAAATAATTTTTTTGAGGATTTGCAGAGCAGGTAGGATCTCTTTGTCTTGTTGTTAAATGTTTATTAGTGGTGAAGGAAGAGAAAACCTGGAAACAATTTAACTTTGAAAGGTTGTGATCTCATACATTTAGGGAATAGAACATTTCCTGTAACAACATTACCTTTAACTGGAATGAGAGACTGAATATTTTGGAGATGTGATGTTTACTGTCATCTTTTGCTGTCTTCTCGCAGCGCCCCCTTCCGTGCGTATCGTGCACTCGGGTCACGCGTGTAACGTGGAGGAGGAACGCTACTCGGAAAGAGTTTACACCATCCGTGAGGGCGAGACCCTTGAACTCACCTGCCTGGTAACCGGACATCCACGGCCACAGGTGAGTACTGTGATACTAAACTGACCAATCACAGCCCACGTCTGACGATGATGTGACGGTGGTATATGGCATAATCCACACATGATGTCCCATGACTTAAAATACTTTTATATTTTATTAGTAACTACAAAACAGCATTTGATCCTAAAACCAGCTAGATGTTACTGAATGACAAGGTGTACATTTTGTAGAAGACAATTGTAAGTCTCATATCAAATTCATAGCGAATAAAAGAGCTTATGTAGCCTTAGTTTGACCTCTCGAGGTGAGGTATAAATGACAGTTCCTGAAGGCTAAAGACTTCATTTCCGTGACCCTGTGTTGAAATAGAAAAACACACTTTGTACCCTGTTGTTGGAGGACGTTTTTGTTCAGACGGTTGGTTGACCATCATGGATCACTGCAGCTAAACTTTAGATGTGAATAAAGTCCTGTGAACTATACTGTACCTCTGTTTATAATCCACCTCCCCACTAAATCTTCAGTTAAGACATTAGGGAAAATGATGGTGTCAAACTTATTTATTAATGTCTTAATTTAGTCTGCCGCGCTTATAGCGTTCAGTCTGTCCCACTTTCCCCTGGAGACACCCGCGGAGCCACCGAAGAGAAATGATTCTGTGCCGTAATCCATTTTTGTGCGGTGGGTTTGCTCCTCACATATTTCCCAGCTGGATATGGCCGCACAGCCGAGCGGATAAACAGCACTAACCCAGAATAAATCCATTTGCAGGGGGCTAAATCAAGCGGAAGACTTTTTTTTGGCTCGGTTGACAAATACTGTACTTCTCAGACATCAGAGGACTGATGCTGTTGTATTCTGGCTTTCAAGACGCAACCGTAGACACACAGAAAATCAAGACAGATTTTTTTAAACGTTCCTCTTAATGTGGTTATTTTATTAGAAACTTTTCAGCCCAGAGTTGCTTTCCTTTAAAGCTTCAGATGGTAAATCGTTCAGCAAGGTGAATATTGTTACAAACTATCATTATTATTCCAGTCGTGTATTGTGTTATGTAACTTTTGCAACCTGGTAATTTCATACATGATGTCTAAATGCTTAAGGTGCTAAAAGGGTTCTCCAAAGAACCTTTCAGTTTCTTAAAAGAACAATTTCTTCCTAACATTGTTATAGTCTGAAGAACTTTATCCACTAAAAAGGAGCTTTTGTACAACAGAAAGTTCTCTTGATGTTAATGGTTTTTTATTGAACTGTACTGCCTGACGAAGAACTTTAATATTTTGTTTCATATTTTGTAGTTACATAATGAAGTTATAGTAATTCTAACATGATATGAAGACTGGATTTATGTCGAGGATTAATCTGTTAAAAAAGTTCTTCTCGCTCTTCTTGCTTTGTTTATATCACTGAAAGCCTTGACTATGGGCTTGATCCTTACCGAGCTCATTTTGCTGAATTGGATAAATCAAAATGAGATTTGATGGTATCTTGGGGTTTGCCCATTTAGCCTAATTAATATTTAATTCCCCTTTGATCAATATACAGCCCATTAATTTGCCCGGTATGTTCACACGCAGCCGGTATCGATTCCTATATTTCAATTGAAAAGGTGATGCCCCTTGAATTAGTGAGACGCACTGGCTGAGATTTATCTTGCATGTGCGACACGCTGCTTAATTAAAATTTTAAAAGGAGAGATCAAAGATTCCTTGTGTCTCCTTTGAAATGAAATCATTAGGATATGTGCTCAGGTCCAGCCACAGGGAAGCTCTCGGCCTGTCACTACAGATCTGGAAACAGGGGATTCTTAGACACACAAGTGTGAAGTTTTCCTTAGAGTAGAGATGTTAATGAGATCTTAAGACTTGGTGGACTTGGTAGTTGTGGTATTTGAGCACTTCATCTAGTTTGATTAAAAAGTTTCTTTTGGAAGTGGAGAGAAATATGAACTTTAGATGTTTGGTGCATCTGCAGTGTGTTGTGGGGTCAGACAGTATGACCCAAAACCTGTTTTATGGTATGAGTAATTTTATTTATGGTTACTGTATATACCAAAATTTAGTTTTTTTCTTATTTTATCTTTATATCTTTTTCATTTTTAATATTTTAATCTAAATATCTTTTTTATGTTTTTCTATTTTTTTCTATTTATGTTTTAATAATGAATATGCTTTTATATTTTTCCATGTTTCTATTTCTGTAGCACTGTCTGTATTAATGCAATTCTGCTTTGCAACAATGTGCAAAATGAGAAAAGCGCCATAGAAATGAATGCGAATTTTCTTAATCACTACCTACATTTTTCTTTCAACATCCTCACGACAAGACCATTTTACTGGAATGGCAAAGTTGTGTAAGATATGAGAGAATATATCTTGAATAAAGTGAATGAATGGTGGGCGGTCCATCTGTGAATGTTTGACTTACGACTCCATTTCACAACATCATGAAGCTCAAATTACTTTAAGACAATCTGGTATTAATAACCTCCATTCATGTTGGTATTAGAGTTTATAATCCTTCATTTTGCCCTCATCACTCTCTGATTATACCACCAGCCTGAGCGATCATCCCTCCGGACAGAAGATTTACCCAGATCTCTCTCTGTCTAATGACATCAGAGGCACATGTGGCTCGGGGGCCATTTGTGTCCTCGATGGAGCCAGGCTTGCCAGTTTCAACAGTCTTTAATTCCTCTCATGTCTTTGGCTATGCACATGGTTTATTTTACCCACAATCCCTCTGGTCGCTGACTTCAGAATGGAGCTTGTGGACATTATCAAGTCATTTTTTAAGTTTCCAGCAACATGAAACATGAATTTTTGTTTGAAAGTTTTACAGTTTTGGTTTAGTTGATGTGCAGGAGCTCAGGGACACAGTGGTACTAGTTCATTCACACGCTGCCCTTTTCTTTAATATATTACATATGGATTGTGATGAAAATCCCTAGTTAGCTGTCGGTGTAGCTCTTACACTATTTCATAGTTTTCAAACGAGAACCGATATTTGTATGAAAGGGTTTTAAATCAGTTTCTGATAGTTGGGATGTCATCTCGCTTTAGAGATTGGGGTTTATCTCTGTTTAAAGCAATTTAAATACCACTTGGAGAGTTTTTAAAAGATGCTTTGTGCTTCTTATCATGTATTCTTGTGTTGTGTTTGTTTCACATACCAGACCTTTATATCTGGTCGCTGTTGATTTCCTATATACACAGTACTGCATCAACACTTTAATAATGTTTATGGCGTATGTGATTGTAGTCCAGTGCATAAGATGTAATTGATGTGTTTTAATTCTCAGATGTGAGCTGGAGTTTGAGTCTTTGCTGGTCGTCAAACGGCTTTTAAAGAACATATGGATGTTTTACACACACGTGGTCGCAATTCAAACTAGCAATTAAGGAGGTAAAGTGTAAAGTTGTAAGAGGAGTAGTTCCAGCAGGTCGAGAGAGCGATTCGCTCGGCAGCCGTGAGTTGGCATACATTTTCAGAATCGTGACAGCTGTGCTCAGCGTGTGAATCAGAGCTCGTGGCCATGACAAACCTGAAACTCACCAGTACTGCATAAAAAAAACTCTCTGATACTCATGAAATCAATCAGTGTACAGTAAACAAAAATTTGGGTACGAGCAGGAACCTTAATTCACCTACTGCAAAAATCACTTTCCTATTCAGTATTTATTGTCTTCTGGTGAAAATATTTAAACACCTTCACTAGGTATTAAGAATATTGACTTCATAGGAAAACAATAAACCGATAAAACAAAAGATTTTGACTTATAAAGTAAAAGACTTATAAAGACTAATAAGTGGAGAATAGAGCAACCCAATTACATCATTTGCTTCATAAAAGTGAGCGTTAAAAGTGGCATGATTTATGTTTCCATGGTAACAACGACTTCTCTGATTAGTTTTTTTCTATTCAGAATTATGGGTAGTGGGGTGTAGTGCATTCTGGGAATTGCTTTGGGAATTATTTGATGGTGTGATGTGTATTTACTAATAAACTAGAGAACAGATCATCTTCACATCTGGGGTTTAATTGGCATGTTGTGCTTTAGTTACGTGGGTTCGACTCTTCCCTCGCTTCTGTTTTCAAGAGCGTTAGAGCCCACGGGCTTAAATTAACATTAAATTTGAGTTGGTGTGAATCATTTGACTCTGCATTGCCATGGTGATGGTTTCAAGTAAGTTTAGGGAAGTGATGTGTCTGATTTATGAATGATTTGAATAAGTTGATGTTCCTCACCTCAGACAGGGAAAACAGGGACGATGTAAATGTTAAAGGCATTTATTTGGGCTACAATTTATGCTTTTACACTCAACAATATATTTTGTTGATGTAGTAAAGCCTCAGAATTGCAAAGGTTTCAGTGGGAAATGGTGAATCCTGCTGAGCGTGCAGTACAGGAGCTCTCCGAGTGTTTTAATGAGAATGGAAAGCTTTCTACAAGTCACCAAAACCTGATTTTCAGCTCGAGTTCTTATTAAACTTTTGCAGTGTACTGTATATGACTTGGATTTGAATCATTTACATCTGGAAAGACCATAACAAAGTCTGTTTTAGTTTTATTTGCAGCTTTGACAAGCACATATATTTAAATCAGAAAACCACATAGTCAACAAGAGACAGAATTGTTCAAGTGTAGCTGTACGTTCTTGCTTTTATATTTTGTGTACAATATGTTTTGGGCATTGTGGTAGACCTTTTATCCTGAAATGTTTTACAGTATACTCTATAAATAATACAGTATTACAGTATTATTTAGAATCAATAATAAATACTATAGAGTCTATACATGATCAATAATACCCAACAAAGGCAGAGATGACTTTTCAAAATACAAAACATTAGCTATATTTCAATAATTCCTGTATATCTTGCAGCTCTGTTACATTTGTGAGAGCATTTAATCTGTACTGATGTAAACAGCCCCAATAGACAAACACACTGAGGTTAAATGTATTGATGTAATGAGTTGGGTAACCCGGAGCCTGACAAAAGCAGATCCTCCTTCCTCGTGTTTGGTCTTTCCCTCGGCCCCATGACTGGGACCAATC
The DNA here is from genome assembly GCA_019155185.1 of Beaufortia kweichowensis. Classification (NCBI taxonomy): domain Eukaryota; kingdom Metazoa; phylum Chordata; class Actinopteri; order Cypriniformes; family Gastromyzontidae; genus Beaufortia; species Beaufortia kweichowensis. Next base: position 1,276,019 of record CM032807.1, read on the forward strand.
GTCCCCCTCAGTTCCTCCCCTCGCTTCTAGTGAAACACGACAGTTAATCCGTGTCTCGAGCGGATATGTGGTAAAATAAAGAGAACACTATTCGAGCAGCATGAGGTAACAGAGAGCATGTCACTTTATTCCCTCTGTGAAGCGCAGAACAGTTGCGGTGTGTTTTAACATTCGGGCTGAATTGACATTGGTGGAGCTGAGACAGAATGGCAGGGGGTTCCCAGAGGACTCGCCGTGGCATTTGTTTGACAAACGAGCAGCGCTGCCGTCTACACTCCTGGAGTGTTTGTGACATTGTGCCAAACTGCATCTTCTGCATGCGGCATGCAGCAGAAACATGCGACTCAACCAAAATGTCACGCTGCCACTGATGCTAAAGCACATAATGGCCTTTTTCATTACAAAACTATAATTTGATTTATTACAATACAAATGTTTGTGAAATGGATGACTGGGACCAAATAATGAGCTCAGAATGTGAATTTCTTTAATACTGTTTAAAAGCATCTCAGATTGAAACTGCTTAAATAAAATGATAAGAAAGCAGTTATGCAAATAGTGAAACACTGAAGATGATCAAATATTTTGATTTATTTAATAATTCCTAAAGTTACATTTGTGCTATTCAATAGTTTTCATGAGTTTTTCTACTACTATTCATGTGAAACCATCCACGTTTTCTAAAGTAGTCCCCAACACTTGTGATGGGAAAACATACACAATGTATAGAGTCAGTTTCATGGCTCATTATTTCTTAAAGCTTGTTGACTGTTAATTATTTCTAGGTTAGGTCATTGAACTGTTCATCGTGGTGTGTATTGTCTTGTCAGTTTATCTGTTAAGATGTGTTTTAGAGGTTCTTCAGACTAACAAGCTTTAACAGGCAGTATGGCATGTGTGATTGTATGTGGGTGGTGTATATTAATACCGTATGTTGATATAAGCACTACTGCACTGTACATGCATGATAGAGTCGTGAATTATTTCTTTTGCAATTACAGTAATTATACGTTTCTAAAAAGATTTCTTATTATTAAAACATTTGAATTCTTTCATTAGTGACATTAACCTTGCTGAAAAAAAAACAATTAAATCAATTAGAGAAGTGCTACTGGATTTAATGGTTATAATGGAAATTATATTTCTTTTAATGGAAACTATAATGGTCTCTGTGGGTCTGTACTGGTAATTTGTTGGGATCTTATCTGGTGGATGGGAACCAATCGAACACCATTAAAACCACTGGAATAAGACCCAAAACTAACACACTATAGTTGTTTTAATGGTAGTTTGTAATGGTATCACTGTTTCTAATGCTCAGGTTAAAAACGCATCTCTAACCCATGTCTTGTTTTTATGCAGATAAGATGGACCAAGACAGCAGGCAGCGTTTCCGATCGCTTCCAGGACTCCAGCGTATTCAACGAAACGCTTCACATAGCTAAAATCCAGAGACATCAGGGTGGACGATATTACTGCAAGGCTGAGAACGGACTGGGTTCACCGGCCATTAAGTCCATTAGAGTGGATGTCTACTGTAAGTCACTCTGAAAACATGTTTAAGTTTAATTAAATTCCCATTAGATGCTCTTCACATTAATACACCGCAGCTCAGAGTCTGTCTACATCAAATAAATGAACGGTTAAATTGCCCGGAGGAAAATGTTATTGCTCATTGGTTGCTCTTTTCTTGTTTGTGAGATTGCATCCAGCTTTGTTATGTTGCATTTGAGTTTCAACTTCATCTCAGAGAGATAAAAATACATTAATGTAGTGAAATGTAGTGATTGTAAAGCTATAAAATCAATGTGAAGCGCAGAAGATCATTTAATCTTGAGAGTTTTGTTTGCGTACTTCAGCATCACAGCTTAGATTTTAAATGCAGGACACTTAAACAGAAGTCATGTTAGTTAGTTACGTGTAAAATAAGCTTATAAAGGTTTATTATTGCTAGGAACAAAATGTGTTTCCATCCAGCGCTGGTTATGATATATATGGGAATGATAAATGTATGTCTGGTGTTTGAGGAAGGACAGAGAGAGTTTCTCCTGATCCTCAGAGTCGGCTGTTGTTTTAAACATGCGCCCAGCCTTGCTGTACCTGCACTATGTGTTTTTCATTAGCTGTGTGTCGTGCCGTTTCTCTTGAGAAATGTTAAAGCTGTCCCCGCGGGCTCAGCGCGATTGATGGGCTGATGCCAGCGCTGGTATTTTTAGCGCACTGTAGCCTTGATTGTTACTTAGCATTGAAATTGCTGCCGTGGACTCGACCGCTCCAAACACCTTCAGCATGGCAACGTGAAAAATTGCATTCGGTGTTTAACCCTTCGGTGTCGGGGATGCTGGAATGGGCGGTTCCATTCGACCAGGAAGGAGGAAAGATGAGGTGAAATCAAGCTGCCGTTTGTACAAATGAGGAGAAGTGTCTCTTAAATCAGAAGTTGTGTTGATGGTTTATTCATCATTTATTCATATTTAATCATGAGAAGAAAATGAATCTGATTTATTTCTCAGTTGTATTGTCACAGACAGCAGCGGATCATTGCGTTTTATTACTTCATATTTTACGACTTCACTTTTCAGTAAAATCATCTTAGATTGAGTAATGTTGTCCTATAGAGCGATATTTATAATATTTTAGTTTTGTAGAGTTATTTAACAGCATGAAATAAACATTAACCCCATTTACTTTCTTATAAAAGTTCCTGATCTCAATGTGCAAACGTAAAAATAAAGGTGCTACTAAAGAATCTTCACAGCGATGCCATAGATCGAATGGTTCCAAAATATTGTTCTTCTAAGGTTTTTAAAAACAACATTTCTTTCTAACCTTTTTATTGTCTTTAAGAACATGTTTTGTGAAGGTTCTTCATGGAACCATGTAGCCAGAAAGAGTTATTCTATGGCATTGTGAAGCACCTTTATTTTCAGGTCACATTATTTTGCAACTGCTTGCTTTTACATTCTCTTATACTTTCTTTCTTATTTTCCTAGCTTGTTTGCAGAACGCCGAGGTAAAAAGTTTAAAATCTGATTTTGTTTGGCTCTGTTAAGATCAAACACATATGTTTGGCGCAGGATTGAGACGCTGTGACCTGCTGTAAAATCATATAAGCAGTGTGAAGAATCGTGCAGATCCACAGCATCTGTACAGACTGTAAATGTGTTTTTTGTATCGGTGTCTGAGTCAGAGATCAGACGGAGTCATTCATCTTACAGCTCGAGTGTCTGCTTCAGAGATCACACTTCTTCTGCATTCGATTGCGAGAGAGAGACGGTACAGACGAACCCTGCTGTTACATCTAAAATCATCCATTCATGCAAACACAATGTTTATCTGATGACGTTCATTCTGTCAGGGCTGAAGAAACGCGGCCCCATCTGAAACAATGTTGGTTTTAGGTGTTGTAGAAAAATAAGGAGTTGTTACTTGTTGTGCACTTATGTTTTCTTGCCCAAACAGAGACCATCAGCTGTAGGAGGTATTTATTTAGTTCGGTGCAGTCTAGGGTTTGGTCTAGAGAAGCGCAGACCACTGTTTGATTTCCACAGAGATGAATTGTCGAGGTGATGAAGGCGGGCAGACGCCACTGTCCCGGACAGAAGCTGAGGAAGAGATTCATTACTCCTCTGACTCTTCTATTGGCTCTCATTATTTCCTCATCTTCATCTCCAGGAGAGAGAGTAAAATCTGTCTCTGCCGGCCGACCATTCATCAGCCCTGGCGCGGCGACCCGGCGGGCCGGCCAATCGAAAGAGAGCAGCACCTGTCACTGATGAAGATGAAGGTGTGAGAGTGAGCAAGACCGATGCAAGGCGGGGTGGGGTTTATTGCTTGTTGCTTTACTGCTGTTATAGGTGGTTTTTTCTCTGGTTGCTATGATGTTGAGGGTGGTTGCTAAGTGGTTTCGCCTAGGTGTGTTCATCTTTATGCAGATCAATCTGTAATCGCTCTTACAGTGCATGTCATAGGTCTGCGCAGCTCTGCATGAAGTCAAACGCACCTGCTCCTGATATTTGATTGGTTGACATGGCAATCACCATTTTAGTTGGTTTTTTTGCAGTCTTGATGTAAAACTAATGTAAGGTGCAATGTGTCCGAGTCAAGCACAGAATAAAACGCTCTCCTGCATCACATCTTTAAGGTGTAGAGTTCTGCTGAATTATTCACAACTTGTTTTGGTGCAGCTGAACAGCATGTCAAGCAGGAACAGGTTGACACATGTTAATGTGTCAGAATGTCCTTCTGGAGCCAACACACACATGTTAGGTCTTTCCATAGACATTCTTGTGTAATGTTTACTATGTCATTTCATTTATTTATTCAATTAAGCATCACAAATTTGATTAATTCAGTGTAGCATCACTGACGCCAATGACTTGTGGGCTGTTGACGTGTGCATGTGTCTGCACTTCCAGGTTTTACTGTAAATAGTAGATCATCCGGGTACTTTAATGATACATTTCAACATACTATGATTTGGGACACACTGCTACTAATTTTGAATACTATTTAGGATGGATAGCATGTGAGTTACCCAATAAGCACATAATTTGTATACATATCATATTTGTGTAAAAGCTATCTCTTATAAAATGAATAATTGGTTACAGAGCTGTTCAGCAGTGTTTCCCGCTAATGATGTAAACACATTACTTTAATAATATATTCTGTCTTTTTGGCAATATCAAGATTCATCTGAAATCATTTACCTGTGTTGTGTTTGTTTTGCTGTTGTCAGGGTCACAGTTTCAGCAGCCAGTGGTAATGTGTGAGATCATCCATCAGCGTGAGGAGAAATCATGTTTGCTGTTCAGCAGGGCAAAGGTTCTTTTCTCTATTTCTTTTCTCTGTGTGGCATCCAGTCGTGGCCAGCGGCTGTTTTTAGATGTGGCCATTTGACAAGGTAATGACAAAGATGTTGTCCAACAGGGTTTAGTAGCGGGTAGGTTGATAGTTCACCACCCAAAACTCTCAGAGATCTTGGATTTCGGCAAAAAGTGGAATTATCGTTTATAAGTGCTGTTTTCTGAATTGAGCAGCGTTGCTACTTAAATCATTTGTTGTTATTTTTCAGGGTATACATTTTTCTGCAAGTTGTACCTTTAGCAAGATGAAACAAAAAATAGCAGGTTATTTTATGTACTTATCTTTACATGGTATGAAGTCAAATCTGATATTTCCCTTGAAATCATACCGACAATTCAAATGATAAATTAGCCTGCTGTCCTACAGATTGCAGCTTTTATGACTTTTAAGCCATAAAACTGGGTAAAGATGTAACTTTCATTGCAGGAGGTGCCTGAGCCACCTTAAGAAACCTGATGATTATAGAGACTTGTGGACTGGCACTTTAAACTAGAAGGAACCAACAACTATTTCATAGAAATCATGTGAAAGTAGCTATCACATCACACATGAAATTGGTGTTGGGAGCAGGAAAAAATATAAATAAAAATTGCCTGCGCACCCAATTTCATAGAAGGTTCATAAGTTACAGTAGCTATCTGTATGTCATTTAGGAAATTGGTGTTGGGAACAAGCAGGAAAAAATATGTAAATAATAAATTTTAAAGATAGACGCACCCACCATCATCAACCTTTTTGCTGCGGCATGCAGTCATTTACGCAGTGCAATTACCTGACTGCAATTACTCTCTCTCTCTCTCTCTCTCTCTCTCTCTCTCTCTCTCTCTCTCTCTCTCTCTCTCTCTCTCTCTCTCTCTCTCTCTCTCTATCTCTCTCTCTCTATCTCTATCTCTCTCTCTCTCTCTCTCTCTCTCTCTCTCTCTCTCCTCTCTCTCTATATCTCTCTATATCTCTCTCTCTCTCTCTCTCTCTCTCTCTCTCTCTCTCTCTCTCTCTCTCTCTCTCTCTCTCTCTCTCTCTCTCTCTCTCTCTCTCTCTCTCTCTGTGTCTGTCCATTAGATCCCCATCAAAACAGTGATGGCTCAGGCTGAGAGTTTAATCAAACACACTGTGATCTCCTGCTGTAATCTATACTGGTCATTATGGAAACAACACCCATCAGACCCTTCAGTCTGTCAGATGTGGGTGTTTCAGGGCCAGAATTAAATGCATCCCGACTGGGCGGCACTAATCACAGTCATGGTTGGGTTACATGTGACCCGGGTGACATTTGCGTGGTCGCTTTCTGTGTTAAAATAGTCACGTTGTGTGCAAAGATCAAACACGTGTTTGCATTAGGGGAAACATGATAGAGACAAATTACCATCAAGCAGATGTGTTTTGCATTTTCAGAAGAAAGTGATGCATAATGCACAGTGTGTTCTGCTGTTTTGGTATAATGCTTGGTTACTGGTGGTTTTTACTTGTCGTTTTGTATCCACAGCAAGTTTCCTGGTAGATTACTAACCGATCTGAGTCCTGCAGTGTAAGTCTCTGATATTCTTTGATATGAATGAATTTAACCAAAGCCACCATGACAGAGATAAAGTAAGCAAAGACTCCAGATGAGGTTTGACTGTCCAGCACGTCACCGTAATGAATCAGTGTATTTATTTAGAGCACCTGCACTGCTAAAATAGCCTCACTCAATCGCTGCGTTCTGTGAGCGTTACGTCTTCGTAAAGGTAATTGCTCCTACCTGCGCAGCTATAATGGATCCTGGATGAAGTATTGACCGCCTCTAGATTTTGATTAAGGGCCTGCGGGGCAGAACACGTCTTAATGAAAGTGAGGAATCAGTATTCAATGTGGTCACTTGCACTCTCCGATTAACTTTGGATCTCGGTCGGATCCGGGGCGGTGGGGGAGACGCTAAATTAAAGCACATTTGCCGATAAACATTTTCAACGTGTTCTATGTTTCCACTTGAAATCTTAATGGTGTAAATAGAGGATGTTATTAGATCGTTATGGGCTGGTTACCGCTAATCGGTTTTGATTTCTGTCCAGAATATCTTGCTGTTTTCTCTAAAGAGCATGATGCGTTCATCGCATTTCACGCTGCAGATTTCACTCAGCAGGTCATTGCATCAATCTTTAAAGAAGTATTAGTAGGATATAAATATTAGTAAGAGAAATGACTTTGAATTATGATGAGCACCATTTGGAGAGGCTTGAGAAGATTATACTCTAAATCTGTTCAATCCAAGACTTTAGCTGTCGGATAAACTGTAAGAAAGTAAGTTCACAAATAAGATGTCTTAATTAATGTTGTGATGAGATGGATGTATGTCCACAACTAAATCATTTCTGCTCTTTTTGGAGAAACATCAAAGTTAAAGTTGATACAATGTAACATAACTCTCCATTGATCTTCTATAAGATATGAAAGAGCAATACAGTCTTCCCCTGAGCATTCAGAAACACATTCAATCTCTCCAAGGGAAATAAAGGTCGGCTAAATATTATTGCAAGGTCTGATGGGAACAATCTGAGTGTTAGTAGAGGACATTGGTGGTTCATTGTGAAGGTCAGCAGGTGTGAGTTTACTGCTCCTTGCATGAGGGATTGTCCTACCAGCTCATTGATCAAGAACGTCAATATGTCCTCCAGAGGAAAGTTTCTTCTATAGAATGAATCTGGCAGGACCTGAAATGATTTTTTCCTCCTCGTGGAAAAGCCGATGAAAGTGTTGAGTGTTTCAATATTTCTTTATCAGTTTCATATACTTCATGCGGTTTGTGTGACAGCTCGGTCTGTCTGTATCCTCTCCCTCGATCTGGTTGTACAGATTCAGAAGCAGTTGTGTTTGAAAATATTTTCGGTTTTGTAAACATGATGTCCTTGGATTTATTATTTATGAAAGCAATATTCTCATCTCTAAGTTTTGATTCCTTGTTCATTTTTACCAAATGTTGGGTTATTTTTAACCCATGGTTGGGTCACAAAGAGACAAACCCAACCGTATCAATGTCTGACCCAAACATAGATGGCATTGATTAATTTATAAGCCAAAGGTTGGGTTTTTATCTTTTTGACTCAAACATAGGTTGAAAATAATTCAGCATTGTTTTAGTTTTAAATGCATATTTTAGTTTTAAATTTATATTTCATATTAGTTTTAAAATGTATATTTTCAATTTTACATTTTTAAGTGTTTGAATAGTCTGTAGAGTTAATAATTTGTTTACAATGATTAAAAAGTTGAAACATGTTGTTGTATTTTTTGCTACTGTAACAATTTATTGCCCGTTCATGCCAAGGGCAATAACAATAACTATAAAGAAAATAAGAGAGAAGCAAAACCCACACCACCATAACAATAAAGATTTCAGAATAGCACTTAAGTACCTTCTTTTGAACTGCTGATGAACAGGCCTCGATACCAAATGAACACGAAGAGTAATCATCTTTGTTGTTTTCTGTAAGCCGGTACAAAATGAAACGTTTTTCTTGATTTCAGATCTAGATGATCCGGTGGTGACGGTTCATCAGAGCATCGGTGAAGCTAAAGAACAGTTCTACTATGAGAGAACAGTGTTTCTGCGCTGTGTGGCAAACTCAAACCCTCCCGTCCGCTACAGCTGGCACAGAGGACGAGATGTTCTCTCTCAAGGATCTGATAAAGGCGTTGAGATCTATGAACCCTTCTTTACCCAGGTAAGAATGTAACTCTTATTAAAAAGTGGTTTGCCACACATGGTACCATGGCAATGGTGTGTTTTTCATATTTTATATGTATATTTATTTGTGGAATTAAATCAGATTTATAATATTATACAAATTTGATTTTCATTGCAATTAAAATAAAGAAACACACTTTCTGTTTTGTTGAATTTGTTCTAGTATCTAATGGTTAATGTTTTAGACGGTATGTAAAGTAGGTTATGGTCAAGTAGAGCAGATAAATCCCAGTGTTTTTACCATTTTTTAACAAGGCATCGTTTGAGACCCAGCGTGAGGATGACGCTTGTAATTAGCACATGTATGATGAATCTTCCTCCGGCACTCCCCACAGAGAGCACACGCATGCACGCACGTCACGAGCATTTCCAGACATCTCACATTCGTTATGTCACTAAATGTCAACTTACCATTTCACACACTTCAGGCCAGCGAGAAGAGAGAGAGCTAACGTCCGTCTCACGTGTGTCAGACGGTAAAGCTCTGCTGGAGTTGTCATGAGAACAGCTGGATGAATCGTAATCGCTTTCGTCATGAAACTCGGTCTGTCTTGCAGAGAAACAGACAGAAAGAGTCTCATCTCTGTGTCTCCAACACGGTTTTACCATAAATTCGAGCTTGTAAACGTTGGTGTTTGCACATGTAAAAACTCTTTAGCATGATAGTGTTTCGCTTTTCAACACACGTACAGACACATTTCTCTGCCGATAATAAGTGGATTTCTATTGAAATTGGTTTCCTATCAAGGCCTTGACAGCCGAACGACAATAACTGCATGAACAAACCGATATCAGGCAGACGGATACAGACGGCTAATAAAATTACTTTTGAATGATCATTGGAATAAGAAAGCGATGTAGACTCTCGGGCTAACGCGGTACGATCCGTCTGATATTTTAATCTGCTGTGAAGAGACGCTACATCAAAGATCGCCACCGTCAGCTCGCCGGCCGTCTGACGGCCTAAAGACCCCCCGCTTCTCTTTGCAGTAATGTGGCGGCGATAAGACGCTGCCAGCGACGTCCTGAGAGCAGTTATCATTCGCACAAATTAAAATTCCAAAGGTCGTCTTTGAATGAGGAACACAGCTCAGTCGCTTCATAGTAAATGAATTTGCTGCAGAACGGTAATAAGATGGAGATTAATGATGAACTCATGTCAGCAAATCCACCTGTTAGAGAGTTTTATCTGTGCTTTACTCATAGTGTTTCGTTTCAGTATTGCAAGCTCAAGCTTGACGTTTCTGTGGTGTTTTAATTTTGATCTAAATTTGACCAAATTCTGAAAGCCCTGCTAATAAAAACAATCTCTAATGGTTTCTATTGCAAATAGCATTATGACCCATCAGCTGTTTACCATTAAAATTAGTACAAAATGTTTAGATTGTATTCCAGTAGGATTTAATGGTGTTTTCTTGGTTTTCAACCGCCAGATAAAATACCAGTAGAGTCCCACAGAGACCATTATAGTTTACATTCTAAACCATTAGCAGGGAGTAAAATTGTTTTGAGTATGTATTTACACTTTTCAGAAGAGTGTCTCTGCATGCTAAGAAAAGATTTTCACTGAAACTTTTAAAAGATTTGTAACGTTAGAAAAGTCATTATTTTTTTTAATTGCTCTGAGAGATAAATGACTCTCATGTTGCTGAACATTTCTAAGAGAAACTTTGAGAAGGAAATTGTAAGAATTATTGAAATTATTAGTGTCACTTCTGCATCTCATGATTCTGTTTATAACCCACTCATTTCTCACACACTTCATTTCTCCTCGAGTTTGGGTCAGACGGGAAATGGGTCATTTGATCACAATACAGCTGTGAAACTCACACGCTGAACATGGCACTTGATTTCTGAAGAGATGAAATCACAGTTTTCCTCTTGAGAAATTGGGTTGCGCTCAATCACGGCACTTTCAAGCAGGTCGACTTTACGACTCGTTTTGAGTTCATACAGTAAATCCACGTGTCTGAATGTCGTAGCACACATTTGCATGCTCCGTTCTGTCTTCTGCTCTGAGCTGCAGGGGGAAACGAAAATCCTGAAGTTAAAGAACCTGAGACCCAAAGACTACGCCAACTACAGCTGTATCGCCTCCGTCAGGAACGTGTGCGGCATCGCTGACCGCAGGGTCATCTTCAGACTGACCAATAAAACGGGTTTGATTGATCTTTCTTATCCACTGAAATGATCCCAAACGACCCAACACGAGTCACAAGTTTCTGTTTTTCTTTCTACAGCCTCTCCCTCCATCAAGCTGCTGGTGGAGGATCCTATCGTGGTGAACCCTGGACAGACGGTATCGCTGGTGTGTATCACCACAGGTGGAGAACCCACACCGGACCTGACGTGGAACAGCAGCTCGGGCGCTTTACCTGAGAAGAGTGTGGTGAAAGACGGCACTCTCACCCTGCCGGCCGTCTCTTCGGAGGATGCCGGCGTCTACAGCTGTGTGGCCAGCAATAATGTGGGCAACCCGGCCAAAAAATCCACGACCATCATCGTTCGAGGTAAATGACTGACGTTCTGTTAACTTTTTGCATTGTTGTATTGTGATGTTCGGAAGGGTTTTTATATTTTTATAGTTTGCTTTTGGGTATTCAACCAGATATGGATCATTCAACAGCCAAGTAGATAGATGGGATATGTTGCAAAGCATTATTTTCCTAATTTATGTTCATCTTAATTTATAATTGGGTATTTTTATTAATTTACAATTTATGAATTCTTTTATTTATAAGTTCCTTTTTTTGGACAAGGAACGGCAAAGAACCTTGATCCAGGATTTGAACATTAACATAATGTTAATGTAGTTTACATGTCAAGGGCTGTATTTTCTACATAAATGACCTATAATGTTGTTTCTCTGTGGCTCAAAACACAATGATTCTCTCATTCTTTAAATTATTTGCACAGCTGGTAGCAATGTTATAATATAGCTGCATTTGATTGTAAATAAAACGTGAAATGTGGCATTTTAATAATCGGCACATTACAATGATGAGATTTGTGTGAATCTCATGAACAGAACTTGTGCAGATAACATTTCACCTCAAAATTTAATAAACTAAATGTATTGATAATGAAGCACATCAACCCCACATGTTTTTATTACACAATTGTCTTATTGCCGTTAGTGAAATCGAGTTTTATTTTTTAATTGTGCTTTACAATTTAAACCATAATTACATTTGGCTTGTGGCATTATATTCATAACCATTAACCTTCACTTCTGTAATTATTTTTATGAAGATTAAAATAAATTGTCACGCATATAATGTCACAATGTGAAAATCTTAATGGGCCCAAATTTTTCTCTCAAATGTGGGATATAAAACAAACCTGAACACAATATCATGAGATTCACCCAAATGCTGAATTACAATAAAATCATAAATGCTTCTTTAACCTGTTAACATCTGTCAGTTTGGTTAAAGTAAAGATTTATGTGACGCCTCCTAAGTATGCTAAGAATGCCAGGCAGTCAGCGTAACCGTCCCCTATCGAGTGTACACGCGTGTGTTTATGTGTGGTTGTCACATTAGTCCTTGAAAAGCTTTCGTATATAGTCGCTCTGCCAGCGGGCGTGATTGTGTTCGGTCAGATCTCGCCTCAGCAGATGGAGGCTTTTCTCTGCAAGCTTCCCAACAGCCTGGGATGACTTTCAGTTTGGCCTGTTCCTCCAGTATCCCAGCATGCTCTTCACATGCCAGAAGCCCTCCATCATCATCCTTTCTGCGGATTAAAGGATCCTGTTTCTTCTCCAAATTCAGGTCAATTTTCAACACTCCCGAGAGTGTTTTTATGGATCCTGAAGGCTTTTTGTAGGAGCTTTTATTTTCCACTCAGCGCGTCTCAAAGCGACACTTCATCCTGCGTAACAGGTGTCCATCACATCTTATTAAATGTCTTGAGTTTACTTTATAGTATGACAACGACATATATTTTAATAATATTTTGTGTCTTTTAAAATCATCTTTTGCTTCTTTTTTCTATTTATTGGCTTTTACAGAATGTCAGTTTAAAATGAGTTTCCATTTTGTCCATCTGAAAATAAAGTAGGACACTAAATTATAAAAGTTCATTTTTTGATGCACTGCTCCTTAAAGGCACATCACATGTGTGAATACGATCACATATGTCACAGCATGTCTGTCCTTCTTAGGCGTTTCTCGTCTCCTTGACTGGTCACGGATCAGATGCAGCAGGTGGAGCTTCACCATCTGTCTGTGTGAATCATGTGATGCTGATTATACGCGTGTGAGGTCACATTAGAAACGCCCTCATCACAGACACACAACCGTTAAACAGATGAGGTTTGGTAAATCTACACGTTACACCAGTAGTACCGACATTCACAGATCGATAACTATAAAGATGTGAGATTATAAAACATAATCTTATAGTCTATTAAACCCTTTAAATTTAAAAGTGTTCCAATTCTCTGTTTTGTTCTTTATCAGCTGGAACAAATCTCTCTGAAACTGATCTTAAACATATCGTTCCTCTGTATCTTTATTGTTATAGTCGTGATGTGGACCTAAACTGTTCTCTTAAATTTAGAGTGATGTTTAAAACTTTATTGTTATTGTCCTTTTGTGTAAACAGGTCTTAAAAATGTGTCTTAAGATGTGTTTCAATTTATCCCCCATGCTGCCTACCTAGGCAATGATTTTAGGCACTGTGAACTCCTGGCTTGAGAATTTTAAATAGACAACAACACTAGGTTTGTAGATTTCTAAAGAAAGTGTCGGTGCTGAAAATCATATTTCAAAATGCAAAAGTGTTTCAGGTGATTGCCAACATGTTTTTAGTGCTTGTATTGTGTTGCTGTGCGGTTCTCTTTGGTGTTTACTAGAGAGTTAGTAAATATGTATTTCTGTTGTGTTGTATATGCTTTGTGTCTTTCTGTATATTTTTGTGAAAGTAATTGGTGGAGTTTCACAGCACAGAGATGTCTGAGAGAGCGTCCGTGCCTCAGGCGATGCCTCTGTGCTAATGCACATCATGATCTAATGCAGTTAGAATGAAATTTAACTCTCGCTATTTGATATCAGTTATTTGTCCTGACACATGCTGGATCTCATAATGAATAATAATGTACATGTCATGAATAGCCTGCCATAGCTGCATTATGCATCTAGAATATGCAAAATATTTCATTTATTTATTGTATGACAACTAATCATGTCTGAAGATTAAAATAGATGGTGTGTGTGTGTGTGTCGTCTGTCACTGTAAGTGTGTGTGTATCTGGTCTGTATGAAATTGTCACTGTGGCATCAGTAGTGTGTGCGTGTGTCTGTCACTGTGTGTGTGTCTGTCACTGTGTGTGTGTCTGTCAGTGTGTGTGTGTGCGTGTGTGCGTGCGTGTGTGTGTGTGCGTCTGTCAGTGTAAGTGTGTGTGTGTGTGTTTGTGTGCGTCTGTCAGTGTAAGTGTGTGTGTGTGTGTGTGTGTCTGTCACTGTGTGTGTGTGCATCTGTCAGTGTAAGTGTGTGTGTGTTTGTGTGTGTCTGTCACTGTGTGTGTGTGTGCGTGTGTGTGTGCGTGCGTGTGATGCGTATGTGTGATAGATCTGTCAGTGTAAGTGTGTGTGTGTGTGTGTGTGTGTGTTTGTGTGCGTCTGTCAGTGTAAGTGTGTGTGTGTGTGTGTGTGTGTGTGTGTGTGTGTGTCTGTCACTGTGTGTGTGTGTGCATCTGTCAGTGTAAGTGTGTGTGTGTGTGTGTGTGTTTGTGTGCGTCTGTCAGTGTAGTGTGTGTGTGTGTGTGTGTGTGTGTGTGTGTGTGTGTGTGTGTGTGTCTGTCACTGTGTGTGTGTGTGCATCTGTCAGTGTAAGTGTGTGTGTGTCTGTCACTGTGTCTGTGTGTGCATCTGTCAGTGTAAGTGTGTGTGTGTGTGTGTGTGTGTGTGTGTGTGTGTGTGTGTGTGTGTGTGTGTATCTGGTCTATATGAAATTGTCACTGTTCCTCAGTGACAGAAAGGGATGAAAGCGGCATCAGTAGTGTGTGTGCGTGTGTGTGTGCGTGCGTGTGTGTTGATTTGTGTGCAGACGCTGTGTTTGCAGAAGACTCTGTCTTTGAATGCAGATTCTGCAGGTCTTGCATCGGAGGGATTTTTCATTTCCTTTCACAAGCCGTTCGTGTCGTTTTGCTTTCAACTTTATTTCCATTTTCTGTCTGAATCCTCCAACATGACACAAGCTCATGTGATATATATAAACTGTGGATGTGTGGTGATGACGAGAACATGCAGTCTGAGCAGGTAAATGGGAAAGTTCTGTTTCAGCTTTGTGTCCTCATGGAAGTTTAACAAGGTTTGGAGATGTATTTGTGAGGGCAAAGCAGAGGTGCAGCGGCTCTTTGTCTGCTGTAGTGAACATGACACACACAGTTACTTGTGAACCGCAAATCACTATTTGATGTTCTTTGAAGAGTCATGGCACGTGGCTCTGATGTGTGTCTGCAGGGGGTGTGTGACATGATGAAAACATGCATCACGCATTAGATGCGACGTGATGTGACACTGATTTGTAGGATCTCATAAAACTGATACCATGAATCTCTGTCTCGCACATTCAATTTCCTGTGCTTGAATCTGACAGCCACTTTTTGTTTTCCTTCATCTGTTTTTTTCTGTCATGCTCCATATTTCAGCTGCGGAGAAAGATAAAGACAAAGAGATAAAATTCACCATCAGCATCTGAGAAGCAGAAACGGTCTGCATGCGAGACGAATCGAGATGGTGTGCCATCTAAATGCGCATATTTGTTTTTTGACCTCTCCTTTGTTCTCGGTTTTGTCGTTTCAGCTTTGAAGAAAGGGCGTTTCTGGATCACTCCAGACCCGTACCACAACGACGACAACATCCAGATCGGGCGTGAGGTGAAGATCTCATGCCAGGTGGAAGCCACGCCGCCCGAGGAGCTGGTGTTCAGTTGGCTGAAGAACGGTCGAGCCCTGCGAAGCTCTGAACGGATGGTCATCACACAGACCGACCCCGACATCTCCCCTGGAACCACCAACCTGGACATCATCGACCTCAAGTTCACAGATTTTGGCACGTACACCTGCGTAGCGTCACTGCGGGGCGGTGGGATTCCAGAGATCAGCATCGATGTAAATATCTCGTCCACCACTGGTGAGTCTCACACACATCACGGGAAAGTTTAAACATGTTATTCAGGACATATGCCTATCACATTTCAGTGTAGTGTAAAAACAACATCATCTGTATGATCTGTATGAGGTTTATACCTGAAGATATGAACTGAACTTTTAACAAATCTGTTTAAAAGGAAGTCAAGCTTACAGTTTAAAGTTTACCCTCCACAAGCTTCTCCTTGTGTATTCCAATAATCATATTTTATAAATAATGTTATTCTTGAAATTATAAATTATTTTAATTATTCAAATTTTACTCGAATATTTCATAACTTTCATAATTTTCTCACGTTCATGCCATCCCAGCTGTATTTGACAGTTTTTTAAATACCATTTAGTAATATTCTGAGTATATTTTGGAAAAGTAAAACCCATGAAAGCTCAAAATATGGCAATACATCGATAACTAACTTTAAATCTCATTGGTTCTCGTGTCTAGAGACTTTTGTCACAAGACATGTTAAAACCAATAAGATTTGAGAAATGTATTGTTTCACTTTAGAAGACTTTGATTTACTTCAATGATGGATGTAAATGCTTTTTGCAGCTTAGCACTAACGGATATAAAGAGACTTATGTTTTTAGAAAAGATTTGGGTGTTACTAAAGAAAGGAAGGCATATAAAGCAGGGATGGCATAAGTTAAATTAAAATAAATTAAAAGGTAATTTTATTTTTCTGTGAACTTTTCACAGAATAAACATGAACATTGATCTGTATTAAATTATTGTGTTACTATGAACACATTTTTTGGAAGCTGCTTTGCTTACAAAAGTTGTTTCACATATAGAGAAAGTTTTTACAAACCCCTTTTGACCGGACTGTTGTGATTGATTGTTCATGAAGGGTAGATGCGAATTGTGTAGTGTAACATTATGACATCATATCCTGAGTCACAGGACTCATCAGTACATTTCCATCCTGCTGTCTTGTGTCATTTTTCATTACCATTCCACCATCAGACAAGCAGGACCCGAGCGGATCGATACACGGCTGGAGGGATCTCCAGCGGACCAGCCCGTCTTCACACGCCGGGACGTCCACCCAGCGGTGATTTACTTATGAGAGCCACGCTGCGGTATATCCTGACAGTTTAACATCTGTGATGACTGGAATTAAAGAAAGCACAGCTAAAGAAAGTCAGATAAACATTTGGTTCATATGTTTTCATATGAGTTGATGGTGCAGATATATGATCATATTATTGTTTAAAGTGTGAACATCACACAGTACAGATTGCTTTGAATAAAATCAGGGAATCGAAAACAACAATGTCAGGATTCGATATGACAGGAAGATTCGCCTTGGTTTAAAGCGTGTTCATGGTGTTTTTGCTGAAGGGAAGTGAAGTACATCTTGATTGTTTGTGAGATGTTTCTTTGCTGGAGTTTTGTCCAGGACTGCGGCTCTGCACATTAAACATTCAGCCGTTTTATCTGCTTCACTGATTATGCAGAAAAGTCTGATAATCCTGCGAGCATCAGTCACACCTGCAGCGTCTCATTATCTGCTCAAGTTGCACATCTCAGATCAGTCGTGTGCTGTTACACTGAGAAAAATTAAAGTGTCTTTTGGTTTTTAGATGAGGCTTTGAATATGAAATTTTCTTTGATGAAAGGAACGGTTTCTTTATAGATGTGGTTTTGTTGTTCTGGTGTGAAATGGAGTCTGTTAGATCTTTTCTGTAATGGATTTATTTGTTTTAAAGTGGTTTGTGCTGCTGTCTTATATGATTCAGTTTCAGTATGTGAATTGTTTGCTGTAGAAATATACCTTTTAAAACCCTGTAAGACACTTTGGATAAGGCGGCAGTGTCTGTCAAGTAAACTTTACCGTACATACCCTATGAAGAAGAACATTTCGATTTTAACGTCTGAGCTGCGTTTAAAGTGCAAATATGGCAGATATACACAATTTGCAAATTACATGAATTAATATTAATTATTAAGTAATGATTTATTGTGTTGTTGTTGTTTATGATATTGATGTTACCGATTTGTAAAAGTAATTTAAGCTGTGCTTGAGAGCTCACCTTTACCGCCGTACATTTACTGTAATGCACATCCTCTCAAAGCTTTTTGCTTTGGCGTAAATTGAGATTTTTGCCTTTTAAATATAGCAGTATAGATTTATTAGTTTTTAAAAGTATACATTTTTAAAAATAAAGGTGCTTCATGATGCCAAAGAAGAACCAATTTTGCTTGAGTGGTTCCATGAAGAACCATTAACATCTGAAGAACCTCTCAAAAAAGGTAAAAAAGGTAATGCAAAATGTTTTTTTGACTATAAAAGGATGAAATAGTAATGTTGCTTTTATAAACCTTTGACAGAATTTGTTTGGGGAACCTAAAGTCTAAGGCATCACTGTGAATTTTACCTTTATTTTACCTTTATTTTACAAAGTGCAGTACTGCCCTGAGGAATTTTACATGAAATTATTAAGTCACTTTTAACTAAGTTACTTAGTTAGAAAAATACTCAAACGTCCACATGTTTGTCATGGAAATAATGTTACTATGCAAACATTTTGATAGTCGTTTGATAGTTGATGATTAAAACAGGCTTTGTTTTCTTTATACAAATGTAAATGTTTTTCTTTTGACTTTGGGGTGAATAATGACCTGGACATGTTCTTTTGTGTTATTAACAGAACTCTGTTTATTGTCTCTTGAGTTGTTGTAGAGCAGGTGTCGTGCCGTCAGCGCGCTCGGAGCTCATGATGCACCTGCGAGCCGCTCTCAGGATTAGTTGTTTTGGACGGGCTGCGGCGCTTCTAAAGGACCAATTAGAGCTCTTAATAAAAGCATTTAGAGGAGATTATGCGGCATGTTTGCCAGCAGTTCACGCTGTGGAAATGTTTGGATTGAGATTCAGGCCAGAACATTCTCTGTTTGAGTCCAAACGTACCTAAACTAGAGTCCAGCGCCAGTCCCATCATGAGTTTTACTGCGGTAAAGAGAGCGTGAGAGATCCTCATCCAAACAGTGCTAATGTCTCCATCATCACTCGCTCATTAAACGCTAGATTCTGTTCTTCGTTTGAAATTGCGCAGCTAATGATTTATTCATGAAACGTGTTGATAGCAGACGGATTAGAGGATGACGGAGCGTGCGGATAGACGACTATCCTCCATTCTCATTCCATGAGTAAAACACAATCAATCTTCATTGTGCTCACTGGCTTTAATGAAGCTGTATGTGAGCTGGACGCTTCTGTCTGCCCAAAAGCAATTAATCTTTGCATTAGTCGTTACATTTAAATGCGGCGTGATAATGAGAGAGGGCGAGATAGCTGCGCTCGTACGCGTTCATCACCCTTACGCTCGCTTCGTCCTTCAGACTGACTCCTGGACTTATCAGAGCTCCAAATCGAAACTACTTCTCTGTGTGAAACTTCACTTATCTGTGAATGACCTGCCGGGATACAGAGAAACCTCGATGATCGGGCGATTGTGGTCGATTACGTTCAGTTGATTCTTAAGCAGATACCAAGATAAGAGAACAGTCCATTAATGAAAGTCTTAACTAGTTGACTAGTATCTTGAAGTGAAATGTTTTTGTGATTTAAACGCTGATTTATTCACAGATCTAAAACGCAGTTTGTGAAGTACAAGGTGAACAGACGCAGAGTGACATTGATGGCATGATGTTACCATGGTGATGCAGACGTGATGTCATCGCTCTCGTCTCAAAGGACGATGGCACGTCTGTGTGTTTGTCCTGTCACACACTCATCTCTTAAGTTCAGGGTGAATGCTGTTCAGAGCTCTTTTATGCTGACGGTTGAATTCTTTTACAATCTACTGTTTTGAAGGCATAGAAATGAAAGAATAAAAGGCTGTAAGTAGATTATTTCACGTAAAACCTTCAAACTGTTGTTTATTGGCAGCCGAGACTTTTGAGTTAATAAAAAGCCAGTTTGTGCTGCATGTTTGTAAGCTTCATTCTGATCATCTGCTTCAATAGAGTTCAGTTTTGCAGGTTTATATATCGACCCGTTCACAACAATGACAATAACTATAAAGATTTATTTAGATAAATAAAACAATATTGACAGCCAATCAGAATCTATTAAAATTTAACCGATGATAACGTCACTGTACATATTGGGCATACACATGAAAACGAACTATATTTTTTATGTATTTTTAAAATAAAATTTTTTATTACGTATTTTTGCTTTATATTTATTGTTATGAAAATTTGTCAAATATTTATTCTTGAGACCTTCAATTCAATTATGAAATAATAAAGTGAATAGAAAAAGTAATAGAAATGTACTAATGAATATAAACTACTAGTTAAGCTTAGAATAAACATAATCTTATTATCTATTGTATATAGTTATCATAATAGTTATTGTCTGCTAATACAGTTATCATTATAATTATTGTCTATTGATGTAAATGATAATATAGTTATTGGTGTGGACACTTTTATATAGTCGTTTTTATCGTTATTATTATGGTTGCTGTCTTTGGATTCTAATGTAATTATAATTTTAGTTATCATCATTCTCTATTGGTGTGGTCACAAATATAGTTAGCATTATAGTTCTTGTTAAAATGACTGTCTGTTGCTGTGGACGCTAATAGAGTTAATATTATAGATATCTTTATAGTTATTGTCTATTGGCATGGATGATAATATAGTTATCATTATAAACTTTGTAAGTTTGTTGGATCAGTTGAAGACAGTAGACGGTCTTGATCCATACACTTTGTTCTCTGAGTTAAACTGTATATGACATACATATTGGCCAGATGATGGATCGGGTAAAATCTGACGTTCATTCGCAATCTCTCACAGGGTCTATAGATGTTAGAAAGCTGAATTTTATTACAGTAATAGCAGCACCTTTCACTAACAGCTTTAACAGCCGCCTGAGATGCATTTACACACTGTTTATGACACAGACAGCTGGTGTCTAATGTGCCGCCGGTTGCTGCAGGTTTCACACTTCTCCATTACCTTAAAAGCCATTCATTAGAGCTTGTTTCTCTTTCTGATAATTCCATAAAATAACATCTATTATTAATATACACCCTGATATCGAGCAAGTCCACAGAGTCATAATAGTAGTTAAAAAAGTCTTATTGTGTTGTGATGTGTGTGAAATATTCTGGGTGAGGATGACGGCTGTTTCTGGTTCATTGCGTTGGGTTTTGTGGGTTGAAATGAAGCCGATTCTTTCATCTGAGCAAGTGCTGAGTGTTTCCTGTTTCGGATTGATCACATAATAACTTTCGTGCACACTGACTCGCAAACAACACCGTTGACCACCGCTAACGACCCCGTCTGCTGCCTTTCTAGAGCCCCATATCAGTCCCTCCTCTGTTTTTCTCTTTCTTAGTTCCTCCGAACCTGAGCGTGCCGCGGGGGAAGTCCCCGCTGGTGGCACGGGAGGGCGACACTGTGGAGTTGGAGTGCCTTGTTTCAGGGAAACCCAAACCCATCATCCTGTGGTCCCGGGCGGATAAAGAGGCGCCCATGCCGGACGGCAGCATGCAGATGGAGAGCTACGATGGCGTGCTGAGGATCGTGAACGTGTCGCGTGAGATGACCGGATCCTACCGATGCCAGACCAGCCAATACAACGGCTTTAACGTGAAGCCGCGGGAGGCCGTCGTGGAGCTGATAGTGCAGTGTAAGTTCTGTTCAGACTGTGTTTGCATGTGCTGTGTGATGTTTTCCTGATGGAAAGCTGTGTCAATTACAGGATCGGCTAACAATATGGTATTTGGTGGTTTTTGACTGGTTATGATATTTTATTTCTGTTTGTTTGGTTTCAGGTTTATTTGTCATGTACATGGCTATACACAGTACAACATATAAGGAAATGCTTTGAGTTTAAGATGTAATCTGTAACTTTGTCTCTCTATATTACCATCTCTGTTCCATATAGATATATAGATATAGAGGTGGATATATATATAGACATAAATATATAGATATGTTAAGATATAGATATAGGTGGATATAGATATGGATATAGAGATGGCTGTGGATGTAGAGATGGATATAGATATATAGGTATAGATACAGATATAGAGATACAGATAGATACAGATATAGATACAGATATAGAGATGAATATAAATATAGATATAGATACAGATACTGTATAACAATGGATATAGACATACAGTAGATATAGAACATAGAATATGAATATAGATGTATAGATTTACTGTAAAGATGGCTATAGATATAGAGATTGATATGTATATATATAGATAGATATATATATATATATAGATATAGAAATGGCCATAGATGTACAGTAGATATAGAGAAGGATATAGAAATATAGATATGTATATAGATGGATGTATAGATATATCAGTAACAGATTTTTGTTTATTTTCAACCCAAAAACTTAAAAAAAAGTAAATGAACTGCAGCTTTTAGGATTAATGTATTTACACAGGCTTTGTTTTAATGCAGAATTTAAAGATGTCGTCTCTGGCGACTCTTCTGTTGTTCATGTAAACACTCAAAACTCGGCGTGTTTTAAATTGTCTGGCACAAATCTCAAGATGCCGCATGTTATCGCTCCGGTTATTACAGGAAAATTAAACCTCGTGTTTAAGGTCTGTCTATTTCCTCAGAATATCAATATCTGTTTGGTGAAGGCTTGATTTAAGGAGAAGTACTGTAGTGTAGTTTGTGAAAGGCTGAAGCGAGGAACAGAGCTCCACTTTAGACGTCATTATTCCATCCGGTTCTCCAGCTGAAGAAGAAGAATCGCTCTTCAGAGATATTCCCGGTGCGCTGATAACAGCGGGCAGCGTCTGTGCGGTCAGATGGGCTTATTAGAGACATGCTGAACTTTCATTCATGCAGGTGCTATTGAAAGAAAACCGTTACCCTCCTTTTCTGCTTCTTCACGCTTAGATATTTCATGTGAATGTTGAAGAGGCGTGTTAGAGACACGTGTCTGCGCTGTTTAGAGAGCGAAATATCACGCTGAGCTCAAAAGCGTCTCCTGTGAGACATTGTGGAGATGGTGTGAACACAAACAGAATGACTTTTTTCTGTAGGAAATGTGCTAATGCTTCACGGCTGGATATTATTCTTCATCCAGTCTTTCCAGCCGCAACAGAATTGTGGATTTTTGGTTTATAATACACTTGCAAGAAACACTGCTGTGTGGTTGCTGTGATGTTGTTTTACGGTTGCTAGGATGTTCTGAGTATTTTTAGTGAATTTCTGTATGTCTAGGTTGTCGCTATGGTGTTACTCTGTGGTTCTGCGTGGATTTTGATTGGCTGTTAATGTTTATATAGATATATATTAAAAATGTTTCATATCAAAAATTGCTCTGTTGATAATTATACCAAGAATATAATTTATTTTTATAGTTAAAGTAATGTGAAAACATTAGATGTCTTAGACAAACACGTCTAAACACATTTTAGGATTTATGTAGAGAAAAGCTTAAGTCATTTTGCAAAATCACATTTCCTTTTATGTTTGATAATAAATACTTTCTCAATATCAGTTCATACACTGTGATTTCTCCTGTAAGTGTTTGATTGACACTGTTAGTGGTGTTGGACTGAGATGCTGTTCAGCGCAATTACACAACATCCTGAAAAACTGAGATATTGTCACAGTTCTGATGTCTCAGTTAAACCTGTCGATTTATCAAGCCGTAGTAAATATCATAAAAGTTTCATATATCTAGAAATAACAACAAAACACATTTGTTGGTAATATTTATTTAGTATTTGTTTTTCATTGGCATTGGTCTTATTTTTATATTGTGTTTTGTGTAATAAGTACTAAAGAACTGTGAATTATATCTCTCTGTGAGACGGATCAACATTTGCTTCAGATGTGTCTGAAGTGGTTTTGTGGGCTTTTAATCTGGTAGCAAATACCTGTTATTATATTTCATTGATACTGTTTTTTTATTATTATACTTTCTCTTTTCTGTCTCTCTCTCTCTCTCTCTCTCTCTCTCACAGATCCGCCCGCTGTGGAGCCGGTTTGGCAGGAGGTCCGGCAGGGTTTGGGTCGGCCGGTAGTGATGAACTGTCGTGTCTTGCGGGCACATCCGTCACGCGTGTTGCGTTACGAGTGGAGGCTGGGATCTCGACTGCTGCACGCGGGACATTTTGACTCACGAGACGAGACTGAATACACCACACGCAGCCTCACGCGAGAGGGATACGGCGAGTATACCTGTGACATCATCAATGAGGCGGGGCCAGGACGCTGTACCTTCCTGGTCACAGGTAAGATTTTTGTGATGCTGGTAATGCTTTTTAGAATTGTCACATTCATAACAGTCCATATTCCTCATAAATATACACATGAAAATTATGCTTCTGGTTCAGATGGTTCAGTATATTGGTAGGGTTAGGGTTACATTCTCTGAGAATTTATATTTCAAGTTATGATGGACAATTTTGACATCCATACCGCTGGTATTGCCCACAGCTTTTGCTTCAGGAACGTAAATAAAATACTGTCTATGTAGGAAGCTTCCTCTGTTTCAGAATAAGGCTACAATGCTTCACTGACATTGATTAACAATAATGTTTTTGTAGGAAAGGTATTGGGAACATAATGAATTATAATGACGGTTCTTGATTCATTACTCAAGGTAGTTTGTTGAAAGTCTGTTGATCTCGCAAAGAACTCCTCTTCTTCAAAATACGTTTGCATTTTAATGTGTCACAGTGTTTTTTGAGAGAAGTTAACAGAACAGATATTTCAAATATTTCAAACACTAGATGAAAATAATGTTTTTTCCTTGTGACCTGTAGAACGTAACTGCAGAGTTACATAGAAACACTGAAAAATAATCATTTGCTCGCCTTTTGTTCCTCATTTTTCCCAAATTAAAATATTCAGTTTGCTCTTTACTTTGTACAAAAAAAGGGTGAGGCAAACTGTGGAGTAGATTACCATAAAATGAAAGCAAAACTTATTTTAAAGATGATAAAACACAAAAAACATCAGTGCGATCAAACGTCAGGAACTAAAAGCAATCGGAGTTTGATCTTAGAAAAGAAATGTGTGTACTGACGATTTAATGATTTATTCATCATTAAATCTGATGCAATTTCACCTCAGTGACTATTGGATATTCTGGATATTCTCACTTTAAAAATCAATATTTGTAGTTTTGCTTCTGTATTAACTCTCAGCACATGAATATTTCTAGGAAACGGGAGACTGAATGTCACTCAGATGAAGGTGAAACGTCAATACATCAAGATCAATACACACTCAGTTATTTCTGTTAAACCAAAGTCCAAACATAGAAGAAACTGAGAATATAACAGCAGTTCAGATCAGATTTGACTTCACAGTTTTGAATTATACATGTCAAATCGTGAGGTAAATATCAATGTAATGGGCCAGTAAGTGATGGTTTTGGCAGGTTGTTCAGGGTTTGAAGATCACGACAGAAGCATATGATTCAGTGTCTTGACTTTCTGTCTTCAGGCTGTTAGAATAAGAGCTTCTGATACTTTGGCTTGACTTTGGCTTTGTGGATGTGATTGTTATAAGCGTGGTGGGCATCAGTAGCGGGTATCTCTGAGCTCTCTGGCCTCCAGCTATGTGCTTTTGTGCAGACCGTCTGACGGCTAATGTGCCAATCGTTCAGAGCTCATCTCTGTCATTTCTGCCATCTGGTCATGAAGTCAGAGCCAAAGTCACGAGGTCTCTGTTCTCCAGAGAGAATCAGTCGTCCAGCGTCTGATAACCTCTGAAATCTGGCTCAAACTCTGTTGGTATAATGGTTTAGGGTTTAGACGCACTGGGAATGAAGTAAAGAGCTACAGTTTCACTTAAACGTACAGCTGCTGCTTTCTGTAAGTCATAAAACAAGTTTGTTTTGCATCTTCAGATCCAAACGTGATGTACTGGTGAAGTTATGAGACATCATTTTTATGGGTGATGGTTTTACCTTTTTGTTTTTGTGTATCATAAAGTATGAGAAGGAACATTAATCAGGAAAGAAGCTTTTATTACCTACAACTTTTTTTTTCTGTTGTCATGTCTCAGACCATTACATATTCTATGTCTGTTTTATTGTACTATTCTTTTATTTGTATTGTACACAACATTGGTCAACTGTTGTTGTTTTTTATTGCTCTTTATAAGTTAACTAAGATAAAGCTTGATCTCTGGTCATCTTGAAACAATATTGTGCAGTTTGTGGACACGCAGACCATTTGGCATTTAGTGCCGTCCTGACCCAAATTTTAATTTTATATCACGGTAATTGTATAAATCAATTTAGTTATTTCTGCAGGATATTCATTAAAGAACAGTTTATATATTAAATATATTTGTATATATTATCTAGTAAAATAATCTAGTAAAATTATTGCTTTACAGTTTATTCATGTAATATGATTATTTTCTTTTTATATGAAACTCGAAGGGCTCTGCCATCCCAGACCCAATGATAAGACATGTATTATACAAGAATTGTAAGCAAGTTTATTAATGTTTAAACTAGGTTAGCGGGTTACATTTAAAGAGTTTAATCGTTTTCTTAAACGCTGTATGATTGTGTCATTTTGGTCACACAAGAGAGAATGTTCCCTACCGTTCTCCATCTTGAATTGTGAGTTATAGTGATGTAGACCATGATTAATATCATCCTGGTCATTTGTTTTAAAGCAGACCAGAGGACATCTGCTGAAGATGAATCCTGTCCAACATTACCCAGACTGTACCAGTCAAACCAGTGGATGATAGATAGACGTGTAAAACGATCTTTAGCACAGTGTCAAAATTTGACCTTGACAGAATCCATATGTGGCTTTAGTCAGTACCTCATTCATTTACCTCCATATGCTCTTTCAGCATGTGATCGCTTCAGCCCGGGAACTGAAATCCAGGCGACGTGTCGTGTGGAGAAATGCTCGTCTGCTTCGCTTTGTTAGCCTTTGTTTTATTGGAGTGAGTTTAATTTAACGCTAGAGTAGTTTCCATTTTAAGGTGAATTACTGATAATGAAAGACATGCGCTACTGAATGTTCATACCGAGATTATATAACAATAAGTCAATAGAGCTCTCAGAACGGCATGATCGTGACATGCTGTGCTGGAAGAACGCATCCTTCTGTCTACAACACGCTTCATCGCTCTTATACCGCTGTCCTTGTGTTCATCTTCACTCTTTCTGTCCTTGTTTTAATAAGATACACGTTCAGACAGAGTTTTAGATGAGATGGGATGAAAGTAGCTTTTAATGCGAGTGTCAGAACGATGTAGATAAATTAATGAAGCATTTTGTTTGCAACACAAAGGTCATGGGTTTGATTACATTTTTGATAGTCAACATACTTATAGGATTTCTGTGAATTAAAATACACAAACCAGAAGCAATAATACCCAACAAATGAAGAAGAGATGACTCTTCAAAGAATATAAAATAGTTATTTTAGTTCATTTATGAGGAATATGGACTGTTATGAATGTGACAATTTATCTGACTATGAAAAATCATGATTTACACATAAAGAAATGCTTTAAAAACTCTGAGAGAGACCTCACATGAGGATTTAAACCAGCTAAACCAACACATTTGAGGTTTTTAATCCTCCTAAAAACCTTAATATCCCCCAAAGAATGGAGTTTGTTTTGAGATTCTCATTCATACATTTGTACATTGACCTCACGCTGTTCAACAAGGTTTACAGTTGCAATTTTCTCTCTAAGCTTTACTCAAAATTGAGCGTTGAGCCAGTAAATCTGCTGGAACAATAACATGTTATTTTCTGCGGCGTGCGCGAGGAGCTTCAGCGCTTTAGAAGCTTTTGCAAAGCTCGTAAAAATAAAATGTTTTGCTTGAGAATAGCAACTCTATTGCTAATTCTCCTGATGAACATTTAAACGTTGGAATATTACATGTAATATTATTGGATATTAAAACATTAACCTGATGGATGTTTATGACATCTGTGTGCTTGTAGGTCCTTTGTGATGCTACAGTGTTGTGTTAGATCTTCTGAGTGCTTGATGGTGTGTGGTTGCTAGGTGATTAGTGTTCCTTTTAGCACATTGCTGTGTGGTTGCTAGGGTGTTGTGGGTGGTTGCCAGGGCCATGCTAAGTTGTTGCTACATTTTATTTTGGGTCGTTGCTAAGATGTTGCTAGAATAAGTGCTCACTTATACTGGCCCACATCAATCAGTTTACAGTTTCTAAAATTGTTCCTGTAGCTCAACTGATTATTTAAGCGTTTAAATAACATTGATCTCATAAAAAATGTGTTCTTCACTATTGTAAAGTGAAATGTTTACTAACTATTTCTTCATGGATTTGTCACTTCAGCAGTATGTCTTTGTGTTTCTTCAGCTGTGATTGAACTGTATGCTGCCCTAAGAAAACATCATCATCTTTCAGTAATCATTTATTTAATGTCCTGTAGGTCTGAATAAAGCCATTGAGCATCACTTCATTTTTCCCATGATCCATCTGTATCACCGAGGGCTTATCCAGCACTGTTGGCTTTAGTGGTTTTTGTTTTCTCTCATATATCTGCTGTTGAATTGGCTGGTGATGTGCACAAACAAACCCCCGGTGAGATTAGGATGGTTCGGTTTTCAGCCCGCGAGGTTAAATCTGTACATCATTAAACGTGACTGGACCACCGCAGTGGTGTAATAAGTCACATAGCAACAGCAGGTTTATGAGGTGTCTCACTGAGATCACTAACTTCTCATTCCCCAGCGTCAATACGGCCACATCTCTGTCTCATCAGAGAGAGAGAGAGAGAGAGAGAGAGAGAGAGAGAGAGAGAGAGAGAGAGAGAGAGAGAGAGAGAGAGAGAGAGAGAGAGAGAGAGAGAGAGAGAGAGAGAGAGAGAAAGACAGAGAGAAAGAGAGAGAGAGAGAGAGACAGAGAGAGACAGAGAGATCATAAAGTATGAATCAATTCAATCAGAGAGAAAGAGAGTGAGAGAGAGAGAGAGAGAGAGAGAGTGAGAGAGAGAGAGAGAGAGAGAATGGTCCTAGAAATAATTTATTGTTTGTACAATACTTTTTCCACATATATTTCTAATGTAATTTTATCTCTGTTTTGAAGCACAGTTTATAATATGAGACGTGATGGAAATGGCATGAATTGTGAAGAGAAGGAACTGCTGTATACCAACTAAAATAACCCTGTATACCATAAGAAAATACCTTTCCTTTCTATATTAATGTGTTATTTTGTGTAAGTTTGTGAACTGATGCTGATGTTTTTTATCATCTTGCAGGAAAAGCATACGCTCCTGAGTTTTACTATGATACCTACAGTCCTCTGTGGCAGAACAGACCACGTGTTTATGGATACAAGCTGCAATGGACACAGATGAATCCTAATGCTGTGGACCGAATCATGGCGTATCGCCTGGGTATACGACAGGTAAAACTTCACCCAATCATCTTTAGTTTGAAAAATATGAAGGAGAAAAGACTCGAATCAAACCAAGAACTATAAAGATATGATGGTTTGGATGCTAATATAGTTCTTGGTGTGAAGGGGTCTTACCTGTAGGCTGTTTACAGTTGCCTAGCAACTAGCAACATCCAAAGAGCATTTTTCACATAATGCTTCATTGAAATTAAGATGAAAATGACTAAAAGTGCTGTAAAATATTTGTTTAAATGTGTGTTTCTCTCTTACTGCACTGAATTTCCATCAGGGTTGCTGAATTTGACACACATTATGATAAATCACAGGAATCCTGATACATCTGCTGTAATGAGTCTGGTTTGCCCTGCAGATGTTTTCATACACTATATCATTTATTCGAACCCTGAAGTCACAAACGGCTGATTTTACTTTCCAAAACCGAGTTGATGATCATCATGAAATAATCTTCAGATAGTGTTAAAGTTGGCCATTTGCAGGTACAGTAAATGATGTGTTTCTATCTCCTAAAAAACTGTTACGGCAGAACGTGTACGATCAAGAGCAGGAAAGACAGAGTTTCTTCATAAATAAATGAGCAGACCCCCGGATGGCCAGGATTGTGCTGCAACACGTCGAGCAGAAGTCAGAGATGTGAGCTTATTTTTAGCCGAGTGCCGTGGACTCCTCGTCGTTCCCCAAAATCATTATCATTTCCCCACAGCTCTGCCTTTGAATTAATACTGAAGCCTCTGACTTTCACAGCTTCACCAGAATAATTTTCTCCAGCTCTTTAGAGAGACAAAATAAAGCTTTAGTTGAGAAACGAGAGAATCATCATCACACAGGTCACCGTCCTCACGGATCATTCTTTGCATTATCTGCATCTCTTCTCACAGAGATTTAAGAGAGATTTGTGAGATTTAGATCAGTGTTACACACGTTATAGTACAGGATGAAGATATTGCAAAAGTTCACAGTATTTTTTCTATGTGATATGTGTGGCATGAGTAAAGTATTAGACACGAAATATTGATTTGAATGACTTTTGTAGCTTGTACTGAATATAAACCTTCCCAGAGGAAAAAATGTTGACAAGACACAATGTGCTTTAATCGTTTGTAATATAATCTCATATATCTTATTAATTAGCCATATTACTATCTGATTTATTTGTAAGTAAATTATTTTCAAGGTCAAGTTGACCCGGATGAGTCTGTGTTGAGCGGTTGGTATCGGGGAATAACATACCTTAGAATGTCACAACCGACCAATCAGAATCAAGTTTTCCAGTGCACCAGGTAATAATTAATTTAATCAGATAAAAAACTGTAAAAACTCTATGCCATCACGTCCTGCTTGTTTATGAGTATAAGTCCGATGTGGATGAGGTCATAGGGTTCACGATCAATACCGCACAGACCGATCACACGTGTCTGATCTGTTTCAGTGTCAGTATCTCTCTAGCATCTCTTTTCTTCAGATCTTGAGATATCTGCTGTAAAGATGACAGGAAAGACTGTGAAATCTTACATTTTCAATGAGAGCTGGTGATTTGAGGAAACCTGGAAGAAGCGTTTGAACTCCCGAGACTGATGAAAAATTGTTTACTCCCGAGAAGCTTTTAGAGAAGCAGACTAATAAGGTTTGTTAAAGGAATAACCCAAAATTGCAAGACAGCTTTTCTCACTAAATTGGTATTTAATGAAAGAATGCCAAGTTTGACATTTAATAAAACCATCTGCCTCCGACTGCTGCGACTCTTCAGCAGAATCTGAGCTGGTTTAGTCTCATGCAAGTAAACAGAATTTGGCATCTTGGTTGGTGACAAGGAGAGCGGTCGCTGAATAATGCCAGCCATTACTAATAACAAAACAGCACTTTCCAATTTACCGCTGGGCCTGAATTAACCGAAGCTCTTATCTGCCAATAACTGCAACTTTCAACTTCAATTAAAAGTCTCTTGCATCTTCTCCATCACAGATGACTTCAAACTCCCACATACTGCGTTTGATCAACTTTCTGCCAGCGGTTTATAAAGTTTTATTTATTTCATCACACAGCTTGTGATGTTTTTAGCTGAATCAGGGTGCCGACTGACAGGAATGAATGAGAACGTGATCGAGCAGGACAGACTTTGTGTTTCGGCTGCTTCAGAGACGTTGACAAATCTGCCATCTTAGAACAATCAGAGTCATCAGTTTTTTAGGATGTGGCAACATTGCACAGTTTCTGCTTGTTAAAATCTTTTAATCCGTGAAGAAATTGGAAAATAGAATGAGAATGTGTATTTACTATGTTTTAACTTTTTTAATGTGGTGTTGCAATACAAATGTTCTCTTCTCTCCGTCACAGTTTGACTCTGATTTTCTTTCTTTCTGAACTTAAATACTGTTGTCATTTGTATAAAGGCTCTTGTATCCTCGGTTGACAGAGAAACGCCTCTCTGCATGTAAAACGTTACACCGTCTTACCCTTCTGACAGAACACAGAAGCCATTTATTTTTTCTGAAAACAAGAAGGTCCACACCATCGACTTTCTCGTCTGTGCCGTCAACCCTGACTGCGGTAAAAATGTCAGGTCGTCTTCCTGACACCGATTTGAACACTTTGTCTCATTAAATTACCCGACAGACCCCTGCGAATGGACAGCGACAGGTGTGCGGAGGTCCAGACAGCTGGTGTGACGCTCATTTCTCTCTTTCAGACTGGACAGCAGAGATGGTGGGAACAGGAGATTCCTGTGGATGGAAACATTCAGAAGGGAGAGCTGATCACACACAACCTGACGGAGCTCATCAGACCCGAGGCGTATGTGGTTCGACTGACGCCCATCACGCGCTTTGGAGAGGGAGACTCCACCATCAGGATTGTTACATACAGTGGTGAGTGTGAAATGATGAACACAAAGTGTCATTTTTCAATAGTTTTTATTAGATGTCTAGATGCTTTGCCCAGTAATTGTAATAATGATGTTTATTCATATCTTGTGCTTTAGTATGTCAGTAGAAAATCTGTCAGTCTCTCTGTCTAGATCTATCTTCATATCAATCTGCATAGATCTATTGATCTAGATCTGTCTGTCAGTCTATCAATATAGATCTATCTATTTTTAAACATCCATCTATTTGTCTAGATCTATCTCTATATCCATCTGTCTATCTTTGTATGTGTCTTTGTAGATCTATCAACCCTGATCTATTCATCTACATTTACCTTCATGTCAGACTATCTGTCTGCTTGTCTGTTTTTAAAGATTTATATATCTATCTGCCTATATACGTCTATCTATCCATTTACTACAGCGCAGAACTGTTATTTTCGTAATCTATAATCTGTTTCATAATCAAATTTTTATTTAATAAATCAATTAGGGTTTAGTCTGTCCTGATGTACTGTTGTAGTGACACACTTGCCGATTCAACTTCAGGATTTGTGAATTCTGTGCATGTTTGTTTGAAATATTAATTGAATTGTCTAAATATAAACTCATTAATCATTCAGCTGTTCCGTTGCTCAGAAGAATAAAGAGATGCAATTCAAATGTTCATTTCGGTAAACATTATGAATTACGATGTCATTTTTCTCAATCAAATAGGTTAGACGATCATTTATACACAGAAGTTATTTGCGAGAGCAAAGCATTTGTGTTAGTTGACTGTGAGTGAGTGAAGTTACGTTTTTACTTTAATGTTAATTGAGGCGATTACCAGGCGCTTGATGTTTGGAGATTTTGGAGATTTGGTGATGGGTTGGGAGGTTTGAGAAAAATGCTTTTAATGTCACAGTTCAGTTAGTGAAAGTCTTGTTTTCTGATTAATAAAGAAGCTGTTGGTTTATTTATGAAATATAGTCAAATGATAAAATGGGCAGAATGTTGTTTAATGGGTTCTGACTGGACAGAGAATAAAGTCTAATCGACCTTCAACTTTGTCTTATGGTCAATATGTTTAAATGGAGTTTTTCTGATAAGACTTTTATGTCACTGTTGGAAAATGTTGTGTGTGTTTTTATGCAGCACTTCTAATCTGACCCATATTTTACAATGTAGATTTTGTCTCACCCGTGAGAATTTTCTTTCCCGCACAAATCCATCAGGAACACAGAGACGACACAAACCTCTTCTTGTTTTCCTTCTCAAACACAATCAAAGAAAAAGAGCCTGTCCATTTCACAAAGACCTGTTTTGTCCTTGACTTGTGATTTTGAGAACAGTGTTTGATGAGAATATTGTTTGATACTTGTCTAATAGTTTTGTCACCAGGTTTTCTCTCAGATACACAGCATGATCCTTTAAAAGGACACGTAAATCCACCTTTAGAAAGCCACTGGTGTTTTGTTCTTTATCTGAAAGCTTTTAGCTGAAGTTATCTGATTGTAATCTGCCGCATCAGAAATCAGCTTTGACATCAGATGGTTTTATTGTGAAACGGTGATACCACAAGATTCATCTGTCAATAATGAAACTTAACAAGCTGAAGGGTCAGATGGAAAAGGGCTAGTCTTGTTTTTCTATTCTCATTATTCTCATAGACAAAATGAATTTATGACTGTATGTGTGTGTCCGTGTGTGTGTGTCCGTCCGTGTGTGTGTTTCCGTGTGTGTCCGTGTGTGTGTGTGTGTTTCCATGTGTGTGTGTGTGTGTGTGTTTCCATGTGTGTGTGTCCGTGTGTGTCCGTGTGTGTGTTTCCGTGTGTGTCCGTGTGTGTGTGTCCGTGTGTGTCCATGTGTGTGTGTGTGTCCGTGTGTGTCCATGTGTGTGTGTCCATGTGTGTGTGTTTCCGTGTGTGTGTGTGTGTGTCCGTGTGTGTGTGTGTGTGTGTGTGTCCGTGTGTGTGTGTCCGTGTGTGTCCATGTGTGTGTGTGTGTGTGTGTGTGTCCGTGTGTGTGTGTGTGTGTGTGTGTGTCCGTGTGTGTGTGTGTGTGTGTGTGTGTGTGTGTGTGTGTGTGTGTCTGTCTGTTTTGTCCACCTAATAAGTAACTTTAGGACTTTAGCAAAGTGGGAAGTTGTAATAGATTTTTTTTATTATTATTTCAGTTAATTTTGAGCTTGTATTCATTTTTTGTATGAAGTGCTCTGATAATGTTTCATAAAATGTGCATTAGCACTGCTAACTATAAAAACAATTGTCTATAGGATTGTAATTGGACCATTATATTCAAAGATGCATTATAAATGTATGGTGGATGTTAAAACTTATATATGTAAAGTGTCTTCTTCACATAATTTCTGGGCAAATATTCTTGCACACATTTGCTTTGAGTTGATTTAAGATTAGTCAAATTAATCGAGTGTGTTAAAATCAATTCTTTCAGAACGCAGAACATTTGGTGAATCACTCGTCTGTGACTCGGTTTGGTGGTTAGGCGGATGCACAGTATTTATTCAGTGTGACAGAAATCAATGATTGAAATGCTCATGTATTTACCCAGTGCTGGAGATTACCATGAGAAAAAGATGTTAGTTTCTCTTGACCTTGGTGTTTTCTGCTCTGTACATTATGTATAGAGACATATATACTCCTAAAATAAACTACAAGCAGTTGTTTTCATCTCTTAATGTCACAGATTGATGCATTTCTGTGGATATTTAATGTGTAACTTATAAATCTTACATACAAACATTCATTCATTATTATTATTGCTCAAAAATCTGCATAAATTTGTGTTTAACTTTTAATGGCTTTTAAGGTAAATGTTAGAAAGTTTTGTGTTAAATTCGAGAGAGTCGTGGATCACTAGGATAAAGAATCTTTTATTTGAAGCAAATGGGTTTTTATTGTGAAACCGGATGCAGTTGTTTTATTTTGACAGTCGTTGCTCCATTTTTAAAGATCATCAGGCGGAAACAGCACAACATCTGCTGTCTGTTTAGGGATTCACCGCTGTGCTTTTGTTTACAGACTCCTTACATCAGTTTGTAAGACGAGTTAATGTGGAAGGCAACATTTCATAAAATTACATCACATCCTCGTGTTGACGGTAATGAATTCATGTTCCTCTTAAAGATGGCGGTCAGCTCCGTTTCACAATCCACGACGGGTAATTGAGCCTCAGGGAGTTTCAATCCACTTGTGTGACATCAAGCGCTGGGATTGGAGGAGACTAAAAGCATTTTTGATCTTGTTGCTTTTAACGTTCGTGTTTTAAGATATTCTTCTGATCATGGTTAAAGATGCATTCCTGTGGCAGATGAAATGATCTTAAACAGATCTCATGATGAAAAGTGTTTAAGTTAGTTCATATTTACTTTTTTATTTGTTTACTGTTTATGTTTATCTGAATAACATCCCATCAGGACTCTCTAGCGCCACCTTGAGTCCACATCTGTGTTACTGTCATTGCAATTTATTGACCAAACGTTCATATTCATGTTTGTGTGTATTGTGTTTCTGTCCTAACACGTCAACACACTGTTGCTCAGATTAGCCAATCACAATGTACATCAAGTTTTAAAGGAACAGTAGCAAAAATTAATGATATAATTCTATTTAATATATATCTATATACTATATATCTATAATTAATATATCTAATTAAATGGGTATATAATTATGACTGATTATCATACTGTTGACTAACACAAGAATGCAAATTATGAAATATTATTTGTTTTAGTGTTAACATGTTTTTACCAGCTTTTGATGTTTAGTAAATGCTTTCTTCTTTTCTCCTTACAGCTCCCATCAACCCACATCTAAGTAAGTACATCTCTCTCTCTCTCTCTCTCAGTAACTGATTTTATTATTTGGTACTCTCTCTCTCTCTCTCTCTCTCTCTCTCTCTCTCTCTCTCTCTCTCTCTCTCTCTCTCTCTCTCTCTCTCTCTCTCTCTCTCTCTCTCTCTCTCTCTCTCTCTCTCTCTCTCTCTCTCTCTCTCTCAGCTGTCTTGTTTTTTGTTTTGGGCTCATGAGGAGCTCTCAGGCTCTCACAGTTGAAGTGGCATTAGCTCGGCCGCTGGGGTAAAACCTCCATTTAAATTCTCATGTGTGGATCGAGTTCAGGAGTCGAGAGCCAGCGGCCCTCTGACGCCCATAAATCCCACTTACTCAAAACACTTCAGAAGCTCCTGATCCGAAGGTCACGCCGCTCCGCTGCTCCAGATTTTAATAAAATCAATGAATATTTATCAACAAACAACACCTGCTGAATCTCAATGACTCAGACAGATCAGAGGAGATTTCCAAAGGGATTTTTGTGTGTGTTGTTTATGTTGGTCATCGGTTTGACTTTGTGTTGAATATTTTGTCATCAAGTTGATTCAGATTTTTTACTTTTGTCTTTGCCCGATTCTTACGTAATTATAAATTTCATTTTCTTTTTTAAATTTCTTTTTTAAAGCTCAGCAGCATTTGCTAAGTTTCAGTGTTGCTGTACATTTATTTTTAGGTTTGCTGTCCCTTTAATTATCCTTTCTCTTTTTCTCTCAGGGGAGTTTCATTGTAGCTTTGAAGAAGAGCCCATTTGCATGTTCACCCAGGACAAGAACGACGACTTTGATTGGACGAGACACAGCGCGGCCACCCGTGACACTAAATACACTCCCAACACGGGTCCCAGCGGGGACCGCAGCGGCTCTAAACAGGGTAGGTAGCTGGTAGCTGTCAGCCTGACACTCCAAACCCATTATAAAATAATCATTTTGTCATAAGAGGTTTATCTTCACACAGTTCCCGGTCTCATCGGATGAAAAGTTGTGGAATTTTGCCACCGAGCAACTTCTAATCCTCATGTTGATTTCAAAACTTATCTTAAATTGCATTCATATCCGCCCGAGTTCCAATTACCGCTCCGAGCGATTTCATTTGGCTTTCCAAACGAGGTTGTCTGTTCCCAAATTGAGACAATACCCCCCCAGCAGGCGACGGTGCGTGTAAAGAAACAGGACGAGCCGAGCGTTTCATCGACACGTGTACAAAGACGCTTTTGATAGCGAGAAGAAACTCCGCAGGGACGGAAAGCTGGTTATCGTGTCCTCTACGGGAGAGCTGCTCGTGTAAATAATACATTCGCTTTAATCATCCTAATGCCGTCCGACTGTCGGCCGTTTCATTACCGTCGAGAGTCCTACAGAGAGTTTAATTATCCGTCATCAGATTCAAGAGAGGAAATTCTGTTTGATTTCGGCTGGAGGGTTTTCACAGGCAACCTTTCAATGAGCTCATGCTTTAGACCATCATCGTACATGTGAAAACGTGTGCTCCAAAATTTAAAGTAAGAACATGAGATCCATGTCAAATCGAGCCTTTAAGATCGTTGTTTTTTAGGGAGTGAGCCAGTATTGTAAAATTTGGAAAAGGTAAATTAAGAAAATCTGAAACAAATTTCTTTGCTGTTTTACACAGAAGTTTTTCTGATTGTTTTGATCATGTGTGTCTTATATGATATTGTCATGATGATGTATGTCTTTGTATTGTTCACAGGTTTCTATATGTACATTGAGACATCCAGACCTCGGAAACAAGGCGACACGGCTCGTCTCATGAGCCCGGCGTTTAACGTCGCCCCTAAAAACCCTCACAGCATCAGTAACCCTCCCGAGTACTGCTTCAGTTTCTACTATCACATGTACGGCAAACACATCGGTAAGACTGAACTCGCTTTTACAGTAACGGCAGATACAGCATTATATTGTAATGTTAAATAATACGATTGGCGTTATGCAAGAAAGCTGTTTAAATGTCATAATTTGAGCATTGGATGTAATGTGTAGCAGTCCATTACCACCATTTATCATGTTAACCGTTTTCATCAAAATCCTAAGTTTTTTTTGTCATTGTTACTACAGTAAATTTGTGGTCATTTGCTTCTATCGACATCAAAACAAGAAATTGCCCTAATGTTCCTGTAACTCAATTTGTAGATCATTGGGTTAGCAAAGGGTTCGATCCTCAGCATGAAACTGTACGTTTAATGCACTGTAAGTCACTTCGGATAAAAGCATCAACCCAATGTGTTAAAGTGTAAATCCAAAGGACAGAAAGATCTAATTGAAATGAGGTGCAGATCTAATAACATACAAACATCACAAAGCTGTTGTAATATTTCCTACTGTCCCACGAAAGCAAAAGATATTAAGAAACATCTAAATACATTTCTGAAAAGTTTTTAATCCTTGTGATTGTATTTTCTTTGTCTCAGCTTAATGTTTTATTGGCTGGAATGTATTGAACATATTTTGTGATTATTTGATAAATATTGTTTGATGCTTTAGAAATGCATTTCATTGTTTTTTACATTAACAATATATTTATATGACTAGAAATGGATATAACTAAATATAGCTACATTTATTTCCATTAACCTTCATACGCTAGATTTGTATCAGCACGTAATGTACGTGAATACATTGATATGTATTGTACATATTTTATATATCATGTAATATTTGATGGTTTAGAGCTGTCTGAGCAGTACGTGTCGATGGCCGTTATCATCTCTCCTCATGTTATCTGTTCTTTATGTGGCTTTACCTGTGATGAGGTTAGAGCTCATTAATGAGACTCGCTTCGAAGTTTGTCTTTGGAGATGTTTCTCTTTGAGTTTGTTTACCAGGTTAAATCCCAGAGCTCAAAGCAAACACTGATGCGGAGAGCCGTCGTCCTGTTAGCCATGAGGAATAATGCCGTTCTGTAGGCAACACACCGCTTCATCATGTGCTATATATGTGAATAACTCAACACCTTATGAAATGAGACTCTTTATCCCCATGGGCGGTCCCGGCAGAACGTCTTCATTTGTTTTCTTAGGTGTTTGGAGACCCTACAGCTGGTGTCGAACAGACCACTTTATCATCTGTAATCATCTGTTTTACCTCATGATGTCAGGCAGGATGGATTACATTTACATGATAGCATTTAAAGAAATAGTCAGTGAAACCTGAATATGAGTCTTTCATCTGGGAAATGTCTCTCATGTGGTTTTGTGTTCATACAATGGAAGTCAATGAGGATCAGTGTTGTTTAGTTATCAACATTCTTTAAAAAAGAAAGTCATACAGGTTTGACATGACACATGGGTGAATAAACAATGAAAGATTTTTTCCTTTAGCAGATGCGTTCATTCTGAGATGCTTACAGTGCTTTTAGAGAATATATTGGAGAATAAGAGATTTATATATATCTGCTGAAATATATATATATAAATATATATAGAATATGGAGAAGAAAGAAATATATATATGTGTTTATGGTATGCATATAAATGTGCAACATGATTTCAATCAAGTCTGTCATGTATGAGAGTGATTCTGTTAGATTATACTGACGTCAGTGAATTGATTGAGTTGTTTTCACAGGTACACTGAATGCGTTTCTGAAGCAGAAAGGCGTATCGACATCAGACGCCGGGCCGGTGTGGTCCCTCACCGGGAATCAAGGGGACCGATGGAGACAAGCCAAAATTACTATACATCCAACTTCATCTTTCCAGGTCTGTCAATTATGATTCTCTTCTGATTTATATATCAGTATGTGTGTTATTTATAGTTTTATGCATATGTCTGGTTACTGATTTGTCAATTCATTCACACAAAAGAAGATAATTAACTTTCACTGCATGAACCACTGAGACATTTCTCAAACTTCATTTGTGTTACACAGAATAAAAACTCTTTGAGGTGAATAAATGATGAGAAATTTTTATTTCTCTTTAACTATCTCTAAGGAACAGTTCCTCTCAAAAATGAAAAGCCTTAAAATAAACATCAACCTTTAAATTAAACCTTTAAATAACATTTAAATCAATAATTTCAAGCCCTTCTATCATGTTGTTTATGTGATTGTATGATGATATGAACTGTTCTCAGGTTATATTTGAGGGTATTCGTGGTCCAGGGATCGAGGGGGACATTGCCTTGGATGATGTCACTCTCGAGGAGGGGGCGTGTCC
The DNA here is from genome assembly GCA_019155185.1 of Beaufortia kweichowensis. Lineage (NCBI taxonomy): Eukaryota > Metazoa > Chordata > Actinopteri > Cypriniformes > Gastromyzontidae > Beaufortia > Beaufortia kweichowensis. The sequence goes on from CM032807.1 coordinate 1,316,031, forward strand.
TGACCCTCCATCCAATCGTACGTATTAAACGCACATCTCCATGGTAACAGGTCCGTAATTGCGTGCACACCGGCAAGCACAATTTTGTCCAGGAGAGCTCGGTAATTACACGGAGAAACAGGCAGAAAACACAGAAATAAAGGTGGTAATTGGCTGAAATTGACGGGGATGATGGTTACAGTTTTGGGGTTTTGTTTTGTGTCAGCCTGAAAATCTCTTTTCTAAACTAGTGTTGTAATTTGTGAAATGACGTTATTTTTAATCATTATTATTAGGCTGAAGTAATGCAAGGCTTTTCATCATTTTCTGTGACGTGCAGGAGTATTGATTCGACTCCTGACGTCTTCTAGAATCACACGTCTATAAAACCTTGTTTTTAATCTGTATATGAGAGGAAGTTGAATCTAATATCTGTCTCTGTGTTTTCTGACAGCTATCAGAGGAAGAGCGTCACATAAAGTCTTCAGTATATGGCCATTGTGCGTCACACTATTTTTTACCCTGTTCTTTCGTCAGAGGTGACGTTCCTCATGGGAAAAGACTGAAGATGCGTCCCTTAATATTTAATCACCAAAGATTCATGCTTTCAGACTGCTGAGAGCCGCAGAACCGGCTTGACAAGGATTAAACACAAGTACAAACCAACACTGAGAGTAATAAAGATTTGCTCACGTCTATTTGATGAAACAACAGGATGACGATTGAGAGATGAACGATGAAACTGACCTGAGAACAGTCAGAAAAGCACAATGATAGCTTCACCACACGACTGTAAAGATTTACTGTGTGACGAGAGGTGATCTTCACGAAAGAGAAACTCTTTCTTCCTGTCCTGCGTGATATCCTCAGATGAGGATTTCATCCTCTCTTTTACTTTCTTTGACACCTGTTACACCGTCATCTGCTTTTCCTTTGGCTTGGTGCTTACAAACGCAGATAAAACTGATAAAACATTGCTTTATACCCCGACACAAGTAGCAGCCTGATTTCACGACACTGTGCACACGTTTCCCAGCGGCAGATCGAGAGGAGAACCGCCAAGTCCCCGGAATCAGTGAGAGATGATTTCTGCCATTATAAGAAGTGCCTTCAGGTAATAAACCCATCTGTGAGCCTGACCATTGACCACCAAACATCAATGTTTCTAACATCATCTATGGGCTATTTTATACGCGTTTATATTGCCCCTCTGGGACACGAAAGGAGCGTGACGCTCGTATGTGAACGAACGGCTCGTGTGTTGGGACTAGACGCTTTCTGCTGTAGGAGTTCATCGCAGAGACCGCGGCCACCGAGCAATCCATCTTGACGTTCCTATAAAGAAATCAAGAGATAATCAATAATGGAAAGCAAACAGGCTTTGGGAGTAAGAGATGGAGACGGATCTGCAGTTTATAAACTGATCGTCATCACTTCTGTCATTTATATACAGTACTGAACAATGTGCTTTCAGAGAGAAAAAAAAACAAATATTCATAATTCTAATACTATTTTATTACTCTATCCAGAATGTGTTTCAGCTTTTACACACAAACTGTGCTGTCGTCTACCCGAGTGCTCGACCAGGCGATTTTTACAAAGCGTGTTGTAAAAAAAAAGAAAAGATTTACGTACGTTGTGTTATGAAAATGTTTTGACAAGCTGTGTCGCGTTATTTCTTATTTACGTTACAAATGTTCGACTGATCTCTTGTTGTTTCCCTTGCATTGCTAAAATATGGAAAACAGGCAGAATATACTGCGGCAGTTTGTAATCGTACAACTTGTATATGTGAAGCGGCTCTGTTCATCCAGATTTATATGACATGTTTTATGTATGAATTAAGGAAGCACAACATTTAGGATTTAACCGTTTTAAATGCAGTTTATTTACAAATCATATACGTGACCGGTCCCCTGCAAAGCCAAGGAAATTACATTTATTTTAAGAACGGAAGTGTGTGTAACATTGTGTCTACATCAGCCTGAGATCGACCAATCAGCTGAGGCCATATTTAAAACAAATAACATTTTTATTTTAACATTAATAAAGCTGCAATCCATAACTGTCTTTGGTTAAAAATAAACATAAAAAACACAAAAATAAATGTTGGTTATTGAGCAAGTACATTAAAAAAATCAGTGTTTACAATTTGTTTTGTTTTACAAATCATCTTTTCCATTTTTAGTTGTTTTATAAAATATAAATATAAAATATACCCTTAATAAGTTGGTACAATTTCATAGAAAATGTCAGTTTCACATCATTTTATTTTATCTAAAGTACTTTAAGTAACCTACAATTTCATGTTTTAAACGGAGATGGAGATAAAAGCTACAATCATAATCTTTGCATCTTTAAGTTGACAGTGCTGTATAATTTACATCATATAGTTTAATATAATGTTGAGAAGCTGTTTAAATATACAACGAACAGACAAGACAGTAAAAGTAAAGAAAGTAAAATGGAGAGAATAACAGCAGAAATGGAGATTCACAGCATGCACATGGTTGTCCATTATTAAACGAGTTGTTTAGTGCCACAAACAAAGAAACATGTATTATTCTGTCATCTGTGACCGACAGCGTGAGGTTAAGAAACGCTGCTCGTAAAGTGACGGATCATAATGTATAATTTCCTTTCAGGAGGCCAAGAAACAACTTTCAATTTGTGACCTCTTACTGAAACAGCAGGAGGTTAAAGCGTCAGTACACCCAATAATGCAGCGTATGGCCATTTCCCACTGATTATTATTATTCTCGCTTGGCTTTTACTGGAACGGGTCACCTATATGTGCTGGTATATGCAGTGTACTATAGGTCAGGTAAAAACATGTTTAATCAGAGTAGAATGATTGACGCTCATTATAAGAATTTATTCACATTATATCCAGACACAAACCCTTGAAAACACCATACACATGATGTTACTGAAGGGCTAACAGATGTCTTCGCTTGATTCTATCTGTCTGGATTTGTGCTACACACGTTTATCTCATTATTATTAATAGTTTTGACACACGTGAACAGTAGATCATTCAGGGCTGGGCAATATATCTTTTCAATATATCTTAATATATAATCATTTTGCTGCTAGTTGCTAATTCAATATTATCATATTGATTTTATTGGTTATTTTGTTTTTTAAGTCTTTAATTGAATAAGCGTAGGTGTTATAAGAAAAGTTGTAAAGTAGTAAAACTATATGTGCTAAATATTCCTATTTATTTAAATTGTTGGTTATTTTTTATTTCTATTTAGTTATCATGTAGAAAACATACCTTTACTGTATTTTTAGGATTGAAACATCAGACGGTCAAAGGCTGACAAATATCAGATGATGATGTTGTTTTAGTTATATTGTCCAGCCCTAATGCCATTATAAAATGCTGATGAAGTCGTATTGTGATCAAGTAAAACCTATTTTACACAAGTACACACAAACACAACCTTTAGGAGTATGTCAGAATGCATCTGACATCAGATAAACAGTTTTGTCTTTTTGACAACCTGATCTCACAGGAAGTATTTTACAAGGTGGCTAATTTGTATGAGTCTGTACGTCACTGGGAAGCAAATCCTACTTAAACATACGAATGAGATCATACAAATTTGTACGAAACCAAAATTGTAAAATACATCCAAAATCATGTGTTATTTGTTATAATGAAGCAGGTTGATGTTGTTGCAGATTGTGTTGGTCAAACATCTGTGTTTGTGTACTTGTGTACAGTATGTTTCTGGTCTTTTGTAGCCAGTAAGTGTTTTTGCTGGACTGCTGTATGCGGCTGTTATCGCCGCATTGTGTCGCAGCACATTTGCATTAAGTTCTCTTTTGTCACATCAGCAGCGGTCAGTCGCTCAAGCCATTCTTGTCCAGTGTGAATGTTGCCCTTGTTCTCTGTACACACGTAAAATCTGTGATAGCAAATACTTCTGTATTGATCGTTCAGTCACTCTACTCTGATTTGAGCTCAGTTTATATCCAATAATGCTTCTTCTCACTGTATTTCTTTGGATTTATCATCCATTTTGTGTCATTCTTGCAACTAATGATGAAAAATAAAGAAAGCTATTTTACGTTTGTGTTGGTGAAAATCCTTCTGCTTGTGTTACTAGATGAATTATATATACAGCGGCCTCAAGAAAGCATTTGGATGCTTTAAAATGCATGAGATTTATGACATGAATTACAAAATGGCAAACGCAAGTGTATCTGCGAAGAAATGATGCTGAAGCTTCTCTAACAGCTAATATTTATTTTAGTTTATTTAGCTGGTCAATATGAGTTTATTATTTCTTGTCTTAAAAACATGCCTGTTCTGTCTTTCTTTGGGCTAAATTACACGTGATTTTACTGTCGTCTACATCAACACCTTCAGTGACAACTGTTGTTTCATTTCATTGTTTCTAAACTGCAGTAATGGAAATGTGTCACTCTCTCTCTCTCTCTCTCTCTCTCTCTCTCTCTCTCTCTCTCTCTCTCTCTCTCTCTCTCTCTCTCTCTCTCTCTCTCTCTCTCTCTCTCTCTCTCTCTCTCTCTCTCTCTCTCTCTCTCTCTCTCTCTCTCTCTCTCTCTCTCTCTCTCTCTCTCTCTCTCTCTCTCTCTCTCTCTCTCTCTCTCTCTCTCTCTCTCTCTCTCTCTCTCGCTCTCTCTCTCTCTCTCGCTCTCTCTCTCTATCTTGTTAATGTGTGTGACAGATCAAGACTTAAAGCTATGTCTGTATGGTTCATCTGTGATCTTCTTCAGGTGAGTCTGAATCAGTCATTGGTTAAATTGAAGCTCCAAAATGCACAACGAAATATCTGCCATGTCTGATTTACATCCACTCAATGACAGTTAAGTCAACATACAGATTTCTGCATTGTGTGTACAGTTAGGTTTTGGCGATTGATGCTGCACACAACTTTGTGTTTTCATTTTTCCTAAAGCTTTTGCTTTTTTGTGACTGTTGAGTTCTTTATTCTTCTTTTTACAATTTTTCTTATTTCAATTCATCTCTTATTTTTTATAAGTTTGAAATAATGTTAAAATCAATTTTAAGCCAGCACATTTTTTAGTGCACTTGATAGTAAAACAAATGATTCTATACAGTTGGACATCAATCATGATAGGAATGTCTGTGACGTTTGTTGTTTATTTTGATGTAAATGATTTCTGGTTGAACGACTGTGATTATAAAAGGACATTCTGTTAATGATTATAAATGAAATTTTCTCTACAAAACTAATCCAAACAGAGGTAAACGTGATCATCTCGCATGAATTTTTCTCTACAGAGAGCTGAAGTTAAGTCATGTGCAACTATGTGAAGAAATCAGACGCCACAGCGGTCCAGTTTTATTCTTAAAGCCACGTGTTGTTCCCTGCGACTGGTTTTTATAATATTTTCTCCAGTCACGCGCTACAATATGTGTCATTTTATTACTTCATGACATCACAGAGGTGATATGATGGGGATAACATTTTGGCATTGAGTTTTTAACATGTCTTATTTTTTATGTGTTTTGCATTGAGTCTCATAGTCCTCCAGCTCATAATTCCCTGCACATTATGGCTCATGGTTATATTTTATTAGTATATCCGGTACATTCCAGTGACCTCTGGGAAAAGTTCTCTTCTAAAAACATATTTACTTGTTTGTTTACATCTGTGCATCTACAGAATTGTGAATCCATCCGCCTGCAGGTACAATGCACAAGTCAATAGATTAACTCCCATTTGACCCAAAAGTCCATAACAACAGTTTATTTTCAAGTTCTTCCCCGTATTGATGTGCTTGAACAGTGAAGCGTGAATTTTTAATTGTGTGTGTGGATGACCTGGAGCTTCACGCTATAAATATGGATCGACTTGTACAGGAGCGGCTCTCGTAGTCAATCGATTTGAAAAGTGTATAATTGTGGTGTCAAGGCAAACAATCACAAAACATTCGATGAGGCGGATCGTGATTGTCATTCAGAAAACAATTACTGAAATAGGCACAGTTTACTTTAAAAATATTAACTAATCATGAAGATCTTAATGATTTGTATAACTGAAATCCTTAACTTTTGTCTTTACATACTTATCTTTAGATAAGTTCAAATGACGTCAACTGTCTTTTTTCAGGAATTGGGACCAGACAGCTCAACATACAATCATTATTACATTGTGAATCAAGGTGAGGAGAGTTTTAAACACTTTTTGCTTACTTGCTCAAGGATGTTTTATTCATTTCATTATTGTAAAGTGGGACAAATTGCGCTACTGTGATCTACATACATATATATATTTTTAAATTGTCATATTAAAACTGATTTTGGGATTCAAGATCATAATTTAGCAACTGCACCACAACTGTGAAATACTTCAGAGCGTCTCAGTCGGTAACGTCTATAATGTGTAAACGTGAGAGATGTTCAGATGAATCATGACACAGCAGGTCACAGTGTTATTTTGAGCTCTTCCTGTTTGCAGTTGCAGAATTACATTTCACACTTGTCCAGTACTTGTCTTGTTCACCGAGTGCACTTACTGTTACACTAGTGTGCTGCATACTGCCTATATTGTGTGTGTGCATGTGTGTGTGTGTGTGTTACTCATTGGCTCATTCAACCCTCTCCTAAAATAAAAAAAGTGTTTAGAAAGTCTTTGAAGTCTTGAGGTCTGTTCACACAAAAGATGATAACTATAATAGTGTAGATTTGTGTTGTAGTACTTGAGACCTGTTCAGGTTTTAAGAACATTTTCTGAAGGTTTTAAATGCGTTTGGATTCTTCTCTTGGTCTCAGAGACGGTATTGAGATGTTTTTTTTTTTAAACCCGACTGCAGTGAAAACGCTATATTGCAGATGCATGCCAGTGTGATTTATTTGTTAACATCATTAATGTGATGGGATGTCAAATTTCAGTGCTTCAGATGCATCAGTAACTGATTTTATTATTTGGTATTCTCTCTCTCTCTCTCTCTCTCTCTCTCTCTCTCTCTCTCTCTCTCTCTCTCTCTCTCTCTCTCTCTCTCTCTCTCTCTCTCTCTCTCTCTCTCTCTCTCTCTCTCTCTCTCTCTCTCTCTCTCTCTCTCTCTCTCTCTCTCTCTCTCTCTCTCTCTCTCTCTCTCTCTCTCTCTCTCTCTCTCTCTCTCCTATATATTTCCTAGTCTCATAGAAATAGAATTCACCTCTGCAAAAACCTTTGTTTTATTATAATTTCTTAAAATATTTTTATAGTTAGAGTTATGTGGATCTTTCAGATGAATATAAGAATTGCTGATCTAGTCTTGGTTTTGTCTTGGTTTGGGTTTAGGTGGTCTTGACAACAACAGCTCTCCGTTCCTAATTTAATTGAATATAAGTGAAAAATAACTCGCTCTGATGCTTATGCAGCAAAATCACTTTTATCGATCATCATTAACTTTATTTAATGTCTGGCTGAATTTAGCGGACAGAATGAAATTACAGCAGTGACTCGCTCATATTTCAGTGTCTCCCGTCAGCCGTGGCTTTGTGTTTGTGTGTCGCACACATTCTCTACAACGGTCAAGTTTTCTGCCCTGGAGGACGTTTCTTGAAGCATGAATGCGTAAACGACAAATTCTCATGGATTTATAGTCATTGAGGTTTTCGGTACACGGTTGAAAACTTTATGAAAGCCATAGATCTTTCTAATAATACTATCAGACAGAGATATTGTTGATAACTGAATGATCTCCATCAGAGACAGATACAGTCATAGACGAGATGTCAAACTGTTAACTTCAACATCTACTCATATAGAAAAGAAACAGCTGTGATATTATATGATCAGGCTGTAGTCATATGTTTTTAATGTCAGTTTTATTGATCTAATGATGTGAAATGAATCTTCACAACACAGTCATATAGAGTTCACAGAAACAAACTAAAACAGAGACACTGTATGTGTTTGTTTGTTTGTGTTTTTTTAGATTTACTCATCGTTTGGATGTCTTTTAACACATTAATAGAATTAAGGTACTTTACTGTTAATAAACCAAGATGTAGTAATGCTGTGAAATCTTTGTTATTTGACATATTTTATTAGATTTAAAGGACTGTCTAGTTTTGGGTGTATGTTGTATGTTATACATTATATGGACTGGACAATGATTTAAAATACTAGTAGTTTATTTCTCTGAAGGAATTGTTTAAGCTGAAAAATTAAAATTACATTTCTAGTGATTGTTCATTTTTCTTACACCAGTTTAGACACATTCACAGTGTATAAAATAATATGAATTTACAAATATATTGTGCAGTATATGCAAATGCAAACATCACATTTGTTTTTATAACAATTATATAGCTATTAAATAGATTTGTAATATGTGCATTTGTGTTTTTCTATGTTATGAGTATTAAATTAACTTTAAATATAAGTACTTTTTTAACATAAATATAAAATAATTTCACAAAAGCAGAAGATTGTCTAATCTAATTTAGTTGTTCTGCAGACTTTTAGCAAAACCTATTTTTTAGTAAGTCGACCTTAAGTGTTCTGCAGTGAATTTCCACAAACAACAAAAGGCTTTTGTCTGTAAAATAAAGCTTTTATTTCTGTGAATTATCCTCCGACTGATTACAATGAAGTGCTATTGTGAGGGAACAAAAACTCATTTAACAATAACTGTACAACAGTGTGAAGTTTCTCTGTACATGTAGTTTTTGTGTAACTTTATACAGTTCAGGTGTGAATGACTGAAAGTTTGTCGAGTGGCTTTTGTGAGAATTGTATCTAGAGATGAGACACATGTGGCACATGTTGACTGATCCGGATGATGACGTGAGATGTCTGCTGGCGCGTCTGTACAGATGTGTCCTTTACTTACACCTGCAGTCATCCATCAGCACATCTGTGACACCCCACCGAGTCTCAGAAACCATTCTGTAACTGTTTCAGTCAATGTCTGATAAACCCAGAGAACTGTTTTTCCAGCGGACGGAAGACTTTATGAATATGAGTTATGAGTTGCTTTGATACTTTAAGGCTTTAATATTTGTATTGTGTGGTAAGTGTTTTATAAAAGCAGATGTTAGTCTAAACCTAACATCACTGGAATGAGAGCAAGTACTTTCCATTTCTATTTAATTAGTATTAAAATGTACAAATTGAGCATTAGAAGAAAATAAAAGATGCATTTGAAATTCATTTTACATTTGCTAATTCTAAATATTTCATCTTCTCAAGTGCTTCAGAAACATGAACACAACTTTAAGGTTCCTGGAGAAAAATAAAGCACTTAAAGCGTGATTGATGTTTTGGATGACTTTTGCATATTTCTTATGACCTTTCCTGTAATACTATAATACTTCATGTAGAAAGATTCATCTCCGTGTCTGATGTTCAGCTGGTTTGTGACACTCAATTTAATTTCATTTGCTTTGCATTAATTATAGACATTGAAAAATGTTTTTAGAGTAAATCTATACTTTTTGTATTAGTTCTGCAGAATGTTCATTTCTGTCCGTCTGTAAGTGGATATAGTCACACTTGCATGTAATGCACAGAAATGCAGTTTGCTGTCATTTATTAACATAGAAACTGATTTATGTTTGTTGATAGTCACTGAGCAAACAACACATTCATCTCACTTTCTCCTGCGGTTCTGTGTATTATTCCATTATCTGCTCATGGGTTTTAGGGCTCCTCTGATAGTCATAACGCTTGATTTATGTTCTTGTCTTTCAGGTTTTTCTGCACCTGTTTACTGAGGTCATTCTCTGAGCATTGCCTTGTTTCCTGAGCCAGAACATCCTCGACCTTTGAACCCGAGCAAACCACACAACTCCATTTCTGATGAGATGAGAACGAGGTCCAAAAACAAGCAAAAGAACCAAACAGATTAAAGTCAGTGGAGCACAACAGAAAAATAAAAATCATTTCATGGTCTCTACAGAGAAATAGATTTTTACTGATAATACTGTATAAAGCTTTAAAGACAGAGATGTTGTGAGGGTTAAAGTCATGAGATGGAAGATTTCCATCAAAAGATTTGACACGATACAATACACAATATTTGGCTTCACGATGTGAAAATATGTAAAATAACAAATTTATTTCAAAAACAGTTTTCTAAATTATTTTTGTTGTACAAACAACTAAAATGACAACATTTCACAACAAGTTTCATTTAACCTTCTGTATGTAAATTATTTTTTTAAAAAGAATAGGTCTGCTATGTAAAATAAATTTCAAGGAATTAAGAAAGCTAAACTGTATAAAAAAACTATTTGTGGTAAAAATATGGTTATACAAAATGGTAATCAATCTGGCAAAAAGCCTTTTACTCTAGTAAAACCATAGTTCATTTTGTTAAGGGTTAAATCAAAAGGTTTGTTCAGTTAAGCAGCATATATTTCTTACATATAAGATTAAACATGATCAATGATTAATGCCCAGCCCTGCAGCTCAATGTGTAACATATAAGAGAACTCTTGGTTTCAATCGATGCTCCTCAGGAGTTTTTTCAGTTTCAGTTTTGAGCGTGAGAACATGAGAAGATGTCATCAGACGGACAGCGGTCTCCAGGCCGAGGCCTGCGGACATCACCGGCTTCTGATGAGATCTGACACACGCCAGAGGATTCAGTTTTCCAGCACATATCACTGATGCATGGCACAGCTGTCAACATACAGCCAAAGAAAATGACAAAAACAGACCAATGTTTGACCTTCCTGCAGATCACTGTTAGATGATCATACAGAGATTTTATATATAGATTGTAGAAGAGAGGACAGAATAGACACGCCTAAAGCTGTATACTATTAAACATGAATAATTACTTATAATGAATAATGAATTCTTACAAATAAGTGTTAGACTGACTATATAAAGAGCAAATTAATAAAGCAATATTTATGAAGAATATAATGAAGAATAATATAATTATATTGAATAATACACCAGTTTTTCCATTTCAGTTTTTTCAGTTCAATTGATAAATTGGGATGAATGTGCCAAAATGCATTTTGGTTTAATTTGAAACGTTTTATTATTTGATGATATTATTTATTTAGAAATTAAAATGTGTTAAAATTGTATTATTATTATTTTATTATTATTTAAAGTTAGAAATATGAACCAAGGTTTTACTACAGTAACTGTAGTTTACCGTGATAATTGCAGTAAAACTATGGTAATCAATCTGCTAAAACCATGGTTTCTACACTTTTACTATAATAAAAATATAATAATTTTTCTCAGGGTTGTCACCTCAACTCATATCGGTCAGCGAACAGGTTACAGATGCAACAATCTGCCATTTTTTAGTCTGTTTTTAAAAATCTGTGGTCAGCCCACAATAACCTGAAACACTTCTGTATGAAAATCATTTGAGATTTGACCAATGACACGTGAGCTCAACCATCAAGTTGTTAAGGAGAAACATAAGAATCAGAACTGACTTTATTGCCAAGTACAATGAGTTAACATGTATGAGAAATTTTCTTTGGTAAGCTGGTGCATGACTTAAAAAACAGAAATATATATATAATCTTAATAGAAAAATTAAGAATATGAATTAAACTATATCTATATACAATTTAACAAATAAAAATATTTTTAAAAAATGTAAAAAGACATAAAGACACAGACAATTTTGTGCGATTGTGCAATTTTGTGCAATTGTGCTAAAAGTGAACAGTATTTTGTACAGTATACGACAGTCCAAACGGCAGGTGAATGCACTGAAATCCTCTCTGTCAATGACTCATTTCACTGCTTTATTACTGCAGCGTTCTGCATGATGACATTTCTCTCATCTGATTTACAAAGTGTCTGTGTTTCTGTGAACCAAACAATGCAAAACTCATCAGAGCTGAAGTTACTGTGTACGGACAATACAAACACAGTTTTACACACTTCATTCCACAGATACAGTCAAATGAGATGCTGTTTAAAAACATAACATGGAGAAAGCAATGAGATTTATGATTAGCGAGATCTGGCCATTTGACCGATGAGATCAGTTTGTGTAGAGAAGCAAAACCTTGAACAGACTGAACATCGTCTTGTGTTAAAATAGTAGATTATTGCGATAACAATATAAAGGTTGTTACTTAGGTTTTTAGGCCTCATATCTAAAATGCATTTTGTCCACTTTAATAAAACCCTCAGACTCTAAAAAAGCCAAGAATTCACAAACAGAAATATGATGTTGCCTAAAAAGAGACAAAATAATAGAATATAAAGAAAAGAGAAATCAGGGTCAATAATTGGTCAATTCTATCAGCAGCGTCTGTGGTGTAAAATGAGTGATTAACAAAACTAACTTTAGCTTTTTACCCCAAAAATCCCAGTAAAATCCAGAAGACTGCATTTGGGATGAATGATTGTTCATATCAGCTGTGGAAATGAGCTTCAAATTGTAAGAAACAGGAAGAAAGATTTGACAGTGAATGTGTAAATATGAGCCGATATAATCTCAATGAGACTTGAGAACAGGACGGCAGAAATAGATTAGATTGAATGCAAAGCAAATCTAATTATGAAAGCACCACATCTCATGATTTCGAAAAGAAAGCTCATCTTTACACAACAGAACGGGATGATTGGAGATTCAGAGAGGCATGAGCTATCATTGATGAGAGACCCGTGATGAGATGAAATTAAAGTAAGAAGGGAAAGAAAACAGGGTCGGGGTTTTGCCGTAAATGATTTGATGTGAAATACGTGATGTGAAACACACAGCTAACTAAACCTGATTTCTTTTAGATTCAAAGATCTTATATATGCATTAAACTCATGTGATTTCACAGGGAATTAAATCTGCATATAAATTTACCACCAGACATCAATTACTGTGTGTTAAGTGAACCGTCAGACAGGGTGATGAAGATTAACTGAGAAGAATCATAAATGAACAATATAAATGAATCACTATATTGAGTCAGATGATTTAAATGAATCATTTGGACTGATTCACACTAGCGGTCTGAATGATTCATTATCACAATCACAGAAAAACCTGGGTGGTATATTTTATTAACACAACACAGCTGGTTTTAATAAAAGCCAATATAAATAACTAATATATGTGTTAGTTAACACCAAAAAATACTAATAAATACTAAATGTTTTATACTTTTTCATATACGTCATTCTCTGAAGTGTGTGAGAGAGAAAAATATTAGCAAATTAATTTTTAGAAGCAGTGTACCGATTACAATTGGTTTAACAATAATTGAATGGTATAAAGTCCAGTGTAACTCATATTCCTCCCGGGTTTTATATGAACGTCTCTACTGGACGTGTATAATTGAAACAGTCCGGCATCTTAATAGGTCACGCAATTAAAATGATATTCATAGCGTGATGTCGCAATTACATAAGCACATTATAAACTGCCATAGTGATTTATTAATGTTCACACTTACAGACTGATCTCCAGTCAGTGGAATGTGTCCGTCACAGATTGTTTTTACAACCTGCTTTGTTTTAATGAATATTCTTAATAAAAAAGAAAAGAAAACTTATTTTGAGCATTGAAAAAACTAAATGAACATTAAATGAATCCACAAATAAAATTGTGATTATTCAACCTAAATAAATTATATATATGTAAATTATGTAAATAAAAAAAAATAATAATAATCTACATAAATATTGAGTTATGAAATGTAAATACATGTATTGTGTTAATATGTTATCTAGAATTATTAGATCATTTTTGTTTCAAACTGCCCACAGTAACAATATTGTGCAAATTAATGATTACGATAAACAGCATTATTGAATACCGGCAACAGAAAACGTTGGCTGAACGTTTGCATCTTAACATGTTTGTAACCTCAGTATAGAGAAGCTGCTGGTTTCATCCACTGAGAGTCTCTTACAGCCTCAGGCCAGCGTGAACTTCAACCTAATCCCACATCTGAGAGCCGACGTCGTCCTCCACACAGCCGGCAGGAGGCAAAAATCAGTTAATCAGATGAGTGATGAGCTCTACACGCTGTCTGACGCCTGCGGGAACCGATGCTTCTCTCACATCACTTCCACCAGGACCTTTAAAAGTCACCATGTGGCCTGAAACTCCTGTTGGAAATGTTGCTGTAGATAAAACCTAATAAATGCTCAATGTTTATATCACGACAGAGGTTATAGATGTGTATGACGACTTGATCCATGACGTGCCAAAAGTGAGAACATTGTGGATCAGTTGTGATGTATGATGAAAAGCATGTTTGGTATCATTATTTTCTCTTGTGTTGTTTTTAACTCTTTGATTTGCTTTCTTTTGCAGAAGTTCAAAGCTGCTGATTGTGTCGCGTTAAACAGAAGAACATCAAGCAGGTTTGAGGAGTTGAGCTCTTCATTTCTTTCTTTTGCAAAGGTAAATGTGGAAATGGCATTGTGATGAAAGCATTGCATTAGCTTTCAATGTTCAGATAACCCCAAACAGTCTGTGCTAATTTCTGAAATAGATTTTTGAGATAAACAGGGTACCGCAGGGAAACACACAGCGCTCGGGTACGAGACAGCAGCTGAGCTTGTTGACGTCTAATGTTGTGTTTCGCTTCTATTATTGCACACAAATGAAAGTGATATTTCTTAGTCAGAGAAGCTTGTGTGGGGGTTTTTTTGCGTTACACAGATGCATGCAGTGCTTCGTTCATGATTTGATTTTTATCTGATCAAATTCATATTTTGGACACTTATTAAATGTCAAAACATCAAAGTGAGATAAAACAAGCACACTTCACAAAAAGACATGTGGGAAGTTATACAAAAATTGTGGCGTGTTGCTAAATATGTCTGCAGACATTGTGATGATCTACACTTCATACATCCAAGAAAATTTGTGTTGATATATTTTTTAGGAATGATATGTGCCATAAAAGAGCAGATAGATTTATACAGATGAGCTCATGTGACAAATGTCTTTAATGCATTTATGACAAAATTGATATTTAAATGTATCATTCGCTGTATGTCGTTTAGATAAAGCAACGCTGCAATGAAACAGAGTTAAAAATGAAACGGAGAGCCATGCGAAGCTTTACGCCTTCACTGTCGAGAGCTGATTATATATTACATGTGGCAGGCGAACATTAACAGTATTTCCTCCATGACGATGGTTATTATGTCTGTCTGAACCCTCATTAACTCTTCCAGTTGAGACCGTGATAACCTCATGTGTGAGACATCCCAGAAGATAATGATAATTCTCATTCGTGTGCATCTCTTTCAGAGCTCACAGACATGTTTCGAGAGGAAGAAGAGTGATTTTTTATCCCATTCAGCACATTTGAGAAGAGGACGACTGGCCTCGCCGGCTAAAGATCAACCTGAGAGTTCAGGATGGCGAAGGACAATTGGCTGAACTGTGAAACTTTAATAAGGGCCATGAATGAATCAATAAACGGGCAGGGTAGATGAAGTGGAGTAAGTGTTGATAAAGGGACACGGTCGGCGCTATTGAATAAATCATTTCCCATGATGCACCGGGGCCTGTCCGCTGACTGATGGCTTGCCTCCATCAGACCTCTGTGACTGCGGTTCCTCCTCTCAGGGAACGAGAGTTCGTGCCCGGGATCGAGGAGTGAATTTTAACTGTGAGAAAGTTCATTTGCATATTTCACACCCACGCCGCCTCTTAATTTCTTTGGGGAGAATCTGCGGATGCTGCATGTAAATGCTGCACAATTAAGTGCCATAGTTTCCTGAACTTTCCTTACCGCGTTTCCCACGGGACGTAATTGTCTGAAATCCACAAGTAATGAAAATGAATCTTAATGTTTTCATACTATACGTTTACAGGTCAGAGTTCATATAAAAATAATAAAAGCTTGCTTCTGCAAGTCTCTGAACCCCATCATGGGTCCAAAATGACATCATCAACATTTTTATTTCATTTTTAAATATTTAAATTTTTATTAAATTTAAATTAAATTACAGTTGGATATAACAAAAATTGGGTATGGTGGAAATCCAAAAAATGTGTGGGTGTGTAAACGCTTCAATATTTATTATTGGCCTTTTTGGTGACAGGAAGAAAAGCGGGGTTAGGATTGGGAAATTATCACAGCCGGGATTCAAACTCAGCTCCGACTATCCTGCTTTTTTTTAAGAAATTTATTACAGAAAATAATTTATTATAGAAATCATTATAGAAAAATTACAAATGCTCTTTGATAACTTTAAACAAAATCAGAGTTAAAACTAATTGTAAGGAGAAGCAAAGCCAAAAGGCCAAAATGACATCAGCGCTGCAACATCCCAGATGTGACCGTAGGCCACTTCAGGACTCTTTAACTTTATATAAAAAAGCTGAGAAAAAGTGTTTTTTGAGCAATCGAGTGCAGGAAAAGGTGAAATAGATAAGGTTCAGTGAAAGAGTCGGGTTGGAACAGAGCGTAATCTTCATTTTAACCTCAGCCGGGATCACAGGCCGCAGATGCAGCGTGCTGAAGGTTTTCTGCATTTTATCAGTGTGCTGTGAATACAGATGAATCTTATCTAGTACTGTTAGCTAATCTCTCTTTGTTGAATATAATGCAGCTATAGGCTCTTGTTCTCTTTCTCTGGCTCGGTTTCAAAACCTTATGAGCTCTTATATGCTCCCTAAATGGACAACATCTAAATAAAGCTTACTGGGTCACTAAAACCTGGAATAAAGTGCACAAGAATTACTTTTATGTCATTTAGTTTAGTACTTTCATCATCTGCTCAGCATCAACTCTGAAAGTCCAGAACAACAGTTTTTTTTATTTTTGAGATCCAGAACAAACAGCACTTATTCTTTATTTCAACTAGAGCAGACAAACTCTCAGCGCTGAGACACAGAGCCCGCAGGCGAGTCACTGAGGTCGTATCATCTCTCTCCTGAGCTTCAGGGGTTCATGGAGAGTCAACACACAGACACTTAATGAAATTCTTCTCTGCTCGCTTCCACGTTTATTTTCTGTCCTTGCCTTTCACTTGATGGATTATGCCATCAGTAAGAAATAATTAACAGTGCTCCAGAGGCTTGTCTGACTGAATGCTGCTGCTGTGAGGGGTTAAAGGTCAAATCCTCTTAGCAACATTGCTCTCTTCCAGTTTTCACTTGTTCTACAACTACAGTCAGTCGTAAACGATACTGGTCAAGTGAATGTGATGTGTGTGTGTGTGTGTGTGTGTGTGTGTGTGTGTGTGTGTGTGTGTGTGTGTGTGTGTGTGAGAGAGAGAGAGAGAGAGAGAGAGAGAGAGAGAGAGAGAGAGAGAGAGAGAGAGAAGAAGATTTTTGTGTGTGTATATGAACATGATTCTTGCATGTTTTGCCTGATATAAACATGTATAGGCTGATATATTAACATGTGTAACATGTAGAGTTGTAAACAGGAGGAAAGGTGTCTGGTCTTCTGAAATCTTAAAGGTTTTAACTGAGATTATGCATGTGTGCGATCCAATTAAATTTCAAAATTGGGCTTGTAGAAAGTTCCTCATGCAGAAAACAGTCTGAAGATAAATGATCTGTGTACACTTTAGATGGCAAACTGTTAAAGTCTACTAACCCGTTTGATAGCAGTCAGATTGGATTAAAGTTGATCATAGATGTGGATCTACACAATGCAGAGAGCTTTAGAGATTTAAGTCTTTCAGAAATAGTTATATGTACTTTTTTAGCGAGTTTCAGTAAAGAAAAACATAAGTTACGGATGTAAAGTTATGCAGTCATGTATAGACAAACTGACCCTTCTTCTGCAGTCAAGATATAAACTGTGTGATTCTGTGAAGCTTCAAAACAAAAACACAAGGGTTTGAACACATCTGAACCTTATTGTTAAAGAACAGCAATTAAAGAAGAAAATCTCTAAAACTTTAAATATATTTCACAGTTAAACTTTCGAGACCCTGACAAAAATCAAGTAAATCTGTTGCTACTGAAGTCTCTGTGAGAAATCGAGAAATTAAAAAGATCTCTTTAGGATTTTTCCAAGTAATCTGACAGCAGTGTGTGAATCTACTGCCCCCATGTGTGTGTTTGCTCTTAACACCCTGTGAAAACAGTCATTATATCTACAGTATTACTTCATATTGTTTTTTTTCTGTGATACATGAAATAATGCATGTTGAGAACACTAGTTATTGATACTAAATAAATTAATTACTAACACTGATCTATTCTCTCCTGGTAATACAAATCTGTTTACATGCTATACCATTTTTGCCATTTGTTTTAGGAAACAGACACCTGACAGATATTTTCTATCTGCATTTTAAAAAAGGATTTTCAGAGATGATGTGTTTAGGATGAAACAGGATGAATGTGGGCTCGTATCTCTCACCCCTCACAGATCACAGGCTGTGATTTATGCATATGGGTCATGCACACCTAACCTAGTTAACCAGAATTACATAACCCATCCCTGAAGTGTTGCACAATGCAAAATTACCCAACAAACCGTGAAAACAAAAGTCAATTTGGGAAAAATAAATTCCATAAGGGTGAAAGTGTTTGTTCAAGATTACATGTATAGAAAAACATGTTTGACTGTTTTTTTTAAACAGGAAATTTGCAGCAGATGCTATTTTTATTGTTATTCAGTGTAGTAATACAATCATGGATTTTCTTCCTTATTCACCTGAACACACATTCTGTCTTCTTATGGCTTTTACACTAAATTATAATTTATTTTATAATTTTATTTTATATAATTACACCTATTATATACTACACCTTATAATGTAGTACACATAATCTCTTTGTATAAATTGAAGCTGATAAAGCACTGATTTAGCACTATAAAGGGCTATAAACTGAGTCACACTGCAGAGGAAACCGCAGAGCGCTGTCGCTTTAAGAACGTAACGCGTGATTGGCTGTTGACACGCACGTGCCGGAAGTGACGCACGCTCATTGACCGTCATGGCGGCAGAACCCGCACGCGAGTGGAGCGACGAGCAGCTGAAAGGTGAAGAAGTGCCGAAGAAAGATCTCATTAAATTCATCCAGGATAACGGAGCACACTCGGTAGTGAACGCACTGACACACACTGAGTGACATGAGATACAGTAAAGGGAAAGACTCATTAAACACACACTACACATGCGCATCAGATGATCACAGAGACACAACATGCACGAGCACACAGCCAAGAGTTTATAAATAAGTTCATGTGCAAATACATTTACATGCGATATACAGTACAGTACATATAGAGTCACTGTGTGTTTAGATTTGTTCCACATTTTAGAATAGCAGTAAACTCATCAAAACCATGAAATAACACAACTGTAACTGTGAGAATTATGTTGTGACTAAAAGCATCCAAAATAAATGAACACTATGTTATATTTGATCATCTGTAAAAGTAGTCACCCTTTTAAATTTGTAAAATCATACTCTTGACATTTTATCATCCAGCTTCAGAGCTTCTTGAGGTCTCAGATCTAAGAAATTTTTATATATACTATACTCATATTGACTGATTTTTATTCATTATTTGCTCCAAAATGCTTTAAAATAAAATGTTTAAAGAGGTTAATTTGTCTACAAAGTCAATTTCAAACATACACCTTCAGATTGAAAGATTTTTCAGATCATGAGAAATGATTCAATTGTGTCTAAACTTTTGACTGGTACTGTATGTGTTGATATATGTTTCCAGTTTCTAGCTGAACACAAACTTCTTGGAAACATCAAGAATGTTGCAAAGACGGCCAAGAAGGAGCAACTTATTGACGCTTATAACCAACTCTTTTTGAGCAAGGTAACGACTACATGTTTGAGAAATGTTAGTGATCAGTCATGATTCTGAGAGATGTGTGACAGAATCTGTGGAGTTTGTGTTTATTTTCTGTGTTTTGTTTTAGAGGTTTAAGGGCACAGAAGTTGAGGTGGTCACACAAGAGGTCAAGGATGTAAAAATAGACGACACTTCCAAAGATGTCAAGACAGAAGCTGTACAGGAGGAGGTATTGCCAATACATGTGAACATATCACACCCACAGCTGCTCTGGGCTGGTTTTATTGTTACTAATTTTCATGGTTAAAATGTAAATAAATAGATGAAAAATGCATGCACAACATGCATGTGTAAAAATCATTTGTCATTTATGAGATTTGCTTATTTGGCACCTTTATTCAAAGCAAATAACAATATATTTATTGCATTCAGTGTTAACAAGTCAACATTTAGTGGGTAAATGAAAAAAAAAAACTGTGAAATTGGTAAAGATAGCAAGTCTGAAACATTTATTTGTATTTAACAACATTTTTTTGTTAAAAAAAAAAAACATTTATTTTTTATTTTTAATCATGTTGATTTTGAATATATTGCTCACAGTCATGTTTCACATGTTTACTTTTTCTCTCATGTTTTTTCAGGGTCCTCCTAAATTCACTAAGTCAATTCTTAAGAAAGGCGACAAGGTAAATTTTCCCAAGAAAGGAGATACAGTGAGCTGTTGGTACACTGGAACCCTTGAAGATGGAACTGTGTTTGATACCAACATACCTGCATGTAATTCTCTCTAATTCACCACAAATCAACTTTGTCAATCATTTGCAACCCATGTTGTTTTTAAAATGACATGTTTCATGAGTGGAGGAGGGATAAAATACATGGCATTTGTAATATTTATTAAGGAAGCTCTGAACCACAACATAAAAAAAAGAATAACATTTTTGGCCTTATATTTTTTCCTGAATTCCTAAAGATTTTCTTCTCTTTTTTTCTCTTAAATTGTTTTTTTTTCATCTTCCAAAAAAAAGTTCCTCTTACAAATTTTTTTTTCATCTTCCCAAAACCATTTTTCCTTCAAACATTTTTTTTATGTTCCAAAATAATTTTTCCTTTTAAAATAATTTTATCTTCCAAAGAATTTTTCTTCAAACTTTTTTCCCCCTCTTCAATTTTTTTATCTTACCAAAAAAAAGTTCCTCTTCAAAAAGTTTTTTTATCTTCCAAAAAATTCATCTTCAAAATTTTTCATCTTCCCAAAACCATTTTTCCTTCAAACATTTTTTTTCATGTTCCAAAATAATTTTTCCTTTTCAAATACATTTATCTTACAAAGAATTTTCTCTTCAAAAATGATTTTCCCC
The DNA here is from genome assembly GCA_019155185.1 of Beaufortia kweichowensis. Classification (NCBI taxonomy): domain Eukaryota; kingdom Metazoa; phylum Chordata; class Actinopteri; order Cypriniformes; family Gastromyzontidae; genus Beaufortia; species Beaufortia kweichowensis. Next base: position 1,337,034 of record CM032807.1, read on the forward strand.
ACAATTTTTTTTATCTTACCAAAAACATTTCATCTTACAAAAAAAACATTTTCCTCTTTAAATTTTTTTAAATCTTTTAAAACAATTTTTTTTTCATTTTACAAAAAAGGTTTCCTCTTTAAAAACATTATTTTATCTTCCAAAACATTTTTTTCTTCAAAATTCTTTTTTTTATCTTCCAAAATAATTTTTCCTTTTCAAATAATTTTCTCTTCAATTTTTTTTTTGGAAGATATTTTCCTCTTCAAACATTTTTTCTTTCATCTTCCAAAACATTTTCTTTTAAAGTTTTTTCCATCTTTAAAACATTTCATCTTACAAAAAAAGTTTTCCTCTTTAAATTTTTTTTATCTTTTAAAACTATTTTTTTTCATCTTACAAAAAGGGTTTCTTCTTTAAAAAAAATATTTTATCTTCCAAAACATTTTTGTCTTAAAAAAAAAAACATTTTTTCCATCTTTCAAAAAAATTCCTCTTCAAAAAAAGTTTTGTTCATCATCCAAAAAATTTATTTTTTTTTTTGTAAAAAAAAATTCTTTCAAATCACAAAAGAATTTTCTCTTCAAAATGAGTTTTTTCTTATCTTCCAAAACATTTTCTTTTAAAAAAGTTTTTTTCTTTAAAACATTTCATCTTACAAAAAAAACATTTTCCTCTTTAAATTTTTTTAATCTTTTAAAACAATTTTTTTTTTCATTTTACAAAAAAGGTTTCCTCTTTAAAAACATTATTTTATCTTCCAAAACATTTTTTTCTTCAAAATTCTTTTTTTTATCTTCCAAAATAATTTTTCCTTTTCAAATAATTTTCTCTTCAATTTTTTTTTTCTCTTCAATTTTTTTTTTTGGAAGATATTTTCCTCTTCAAACATTTTTTCTTTCATCTTCCAAAACATTTTCTTTTAAAGTTTTTTCCATCTTTAAAACATTTCATCTTACAAAAAAGTTTTTTCTCAAAAAAATTTTTTTTATCTTTTTAAAAACATTTTTTTTTTTTTTTTTCATTACAAAAAGGGTTTCTTCTTTTAAAAAAATATTTTATCTTCCAAAACATTTTTGTCTTAAAAAAAAAAACATTTTTTCCATCTTTCAAAAAAATTCCTCTTCAAAAAAAGTTTTGTTCATCATCCAAAAAAATTTATTTTGTTTTTGTGTAAAAAAAAAAATTCTTTTATCTTCCAAAACATTTTTTAAAACATTTTCTTTAAAAAAATTTTCCTCTTTTAAAACATTTTTTTCTTTAAAACATTTCATCTTACAAAAAAAAAAAAACATTTTCCTCTTTAATTCTTTTTTTTTTTTTTAATCTTTTAAAAACAATTTTTTTTTTTTTTTTAAAAAAAGGTTTCCTCTTTAAAAAAAACATTATTTTATCTTCAAAAAACATTTTTTCTTCAAAATTCTTTTTTTTATCTTCCAAAATAATTTTTCCTTTTCAAATAATTTTCTCTTCAATTTTTTTTGGAAGATATTTTCCTCTTCAAACATTTTTTTCTTTCATCTTCCAAAACATTTTTTTTTTAAATTTTTTTTCCATCTTTAAAACATTTCATCTTACAAAAAAAGTTTTCCTCTTTAAATTTTTTATTATCTTTTAAAACTATTTTTTTTTTCATCTTACAAAAAGGGTTTCTTCTTTAAAAAATATTTTATCTTTTATCAAAACATTTTTTTGTCTTAAAAAAAAACATTTTTCCATCTTTCAAAAAAATTCCTCTTCAAAAAGTTTTGTTCATCATCCAAAAAAATTATTTTGTTTTTAAAAAAATTTTAAAAAAAAATTTTTTTTATCTTCCAAAACATTTTTTTTAAAAAGTTTTTCTTTAAAACATTTCATCTTACAAAAAAACATTTTCCTCTTTAAATTTTTTTTAATCTTTTAAAACAATTTTTTTTTTCATTTTACAAAAAAGGTTTCCTCTTTAAAAACATTATTTTATCTTCCAAAACATTTTTTTCTTCAAAATTCTCTTTTTTTATCTTCCAAAATAATTTTTCCTTTTATCTTCAAAATAATTTTCTCTTCAATTTTTTTGGAATATTTTTTTTTTCAAAAACATTTTTTCTTTCAAACATTTTTTCTTTCAAAAACATTTTCTTTTAAAGTTTTTTCCATCTTTAAAACATTTCATCTTACAAAAAAAGTTTTCCTCTTTAAATTTTTTTTATCTTTTAAAACTATTTTTTTTCATCTTACAAAAAGGGTTTCTTCTTTAAAAAAAATTTTTTATCTTCCAAAACATTTTTGTCTTAAAAAAAAAAACATTTTTTCCATCTTTCAAAAAAAAATTCCTCTTCAAAAAAAGTTTTGTTCATCATCCAAAAAATATTATTTTGTTTTTGTGTAAAAAAAAAATTCTTTTATCTTACAAAACATTTTCTTTTAAAAAAGTTTTTTTCTTTAAAACATTTCATCTTACAAAAAAACATTTTCCTCTTTAAATTTTTTTAATCTTTTAAAACAATTTTTTTTTTTCATTTTACAAAAAAGGTTTCCTCTTTAAAAACATTATTTTATCTTCCAAAACATTTTTTTCTTCAAACATTTTTTTTCCATCTTTCAAAAAAAATTCCTCTTCAAAAAAGGTTTTGTTGTTCATCCAAAAATTTTCTTCAAAATTTTTTTCCATCTTTAAAATTGACAGTTGTATCATCTGTTTGCTATCAGATTTTTTTAAGAAAAAATGTTTTGTTTTTTTGAAGAGGAAAATAACTTCCGAAGATGAAAAAAAATTGAAGATGAAAAAATTTGAAAAGGAAAGAAAATTTAAAGAGAATAAAACATTTTTAAAGAAAAGTCTAAATCTTTAGGACCAAGGAGGAATATAAGGACAAAACTTCACCATAATTTTTTTTAATGTTGTGGTTCAAGGGCTTCTGTAATTTATTGTATTAACTGTAAACTCTGTGGATAAATTTCATGTAATTCAGTTAATGTTGAAGGATCTTAAGGTTTGAGTTTCTGATATAAAACAGAGATGTATGTCTGTACTTTTGAGATTAGAATTTCTTAATTTCTTACTTTTTTCAAGAGTACATAAAAGCTTGTTGTATTTCATTCAGTTTGGTTCAGTTCATGTCGTTCAGTCCTTGCGATTCAGTTCATTTGATTGAGTTTTGCTTTCACAGCTGCGAAGAAGAAGAAACAGACAAAACCTTTGAGCTTCAAGGTCGGGGTGGGCAAAGTCATCAGAGGGGTAAATAATACATGTCTTTTATAAACTAGCAGAATGTACAAATTTCACATGACTATAATGTGTCAGTAACTATTGACATCATGTTTCTCTTGTAGTGGGATGAAGGTCTGTTGACGATGAGTAAAGGTGAAACGGCTCGACTAGAGATCGAGCCTGAATGGGCTTATGGGAAAAAAGGTGTTCCTGACTCAAAGTATCCTTTATACCGACAATCTGTTCTAAACATATGGTTTACTAAAATGGTGGTAATAATCTAGTGTTTTTCAATCTGAAGCACATCGTACAATTTACCTTGACCATATTAAACCCAGAATTCCACCGAATGCAAAGCTGATTTTTGAAGTTGAACTGGTGTCTATTGATTAATGAAGCACTTCTTGAACACAGAACCATGTCAGTATCACTCACATGTTCTTTTGTTTCTCTACATGTTCTAATGACCATATTTAATCTTACTAATGTGTTCTTCAAAAACTATTTTTGCATGATTGTTATGTTACAATAAAAACAAACACTGAACTATATTGTGTGCTGTTTTTTTACCAGAAGTTTTAAATGGTTGCCATTGCTGTTTTATATAGAAAATATGTATGTTGTATAGAAAACATTTAGTATACATTTCTAAAATATACTGTATAGACACAAGAGAATAAACATAAAAGTCTTGCATCATAAAAATGTAATTGTAAATATTTGACCTTCTAGTTGTTATTTCTGGTTTAAGACTTTGAAATTACTAGGCAAATCTGAGCACAGACATGGTTGAAATTCACTTCTGAAAATACTTTCATAGTTTAATGGCATCTCTTAGTTTAAATAGTAATTCTTAGTTTAATTGTAGAAGACTTAGACTACTGTAAAACATGTTTTGTTTGGCTTTATTTTTATAAATATTAATCGGCAAAGTTCTTCAGTTTCCCCATGTTTCATCTTATAATGTTCAATATTAATATCCAACTTTCCCATTCAAGACAATATTCCAAAAGACTATAAACGGTCACTAAAGCTCGAGACAACCCACTAAAAACTAACATTGTACAAAGAATGATCATTTAAATGTATTCATTATCATGCGATCACATCATAGTTATGGAGCCTCTTAAGGGCTAAATTTCTTATAAGTTTCATTAGCTAGCTTGCATAAATGACTTGATAAACTAAAAAACATTTTCAAATTAGGCAACTACATTGAATAATGCTTCTTCACCATTATGTATGTAAATTCAGACATTTTGTAAAGCAGGTCACTGGATCAATTATTTAAATTCAGACAAAAGTTGAGTTCAAGAAGAACCTTTATTATGAACTTAATCTCCAAAATAAATCAAAAGAAACATTTAGGAGTTTGCATTGGGACCCTTCTTCTTGCCAAAGGTGGGCACCACATTCACGAAGCGTCTGTTGTACTGGATACGACGCTTGGCACGGCCAGTCTTCTTTTTCTTCTTCTCCTGTTTGTCCACCTACAGACAACCAAGACAATGATGGTCAAGCATAATTCTTTAAAACCAATCAATAAGCTTTGTTAATATGCCAGAATTATAATAAAATAAATCACTTACTTTGGGTGTCTGTCCTCTTACTTTGCCAGCACGAGCCAGAGAACCATGAACCTTACCTGAACAACAGAGACAGAAAATATAGGTCATGTATAAATGTAAATACAATAAAAAAACAAAGAATAAAAATAAATGTGTACTAAATATATGCAGAGCAGCAGTTTTTACCTCCCAGAAGTCTGGCAGCCACTTCCAGGGTACAATGTTCGGTGATGCCACAATCCAGCAGACTGGCATCATTCTCCAGCGGGGTACCAGACAGAAGAACCACCTGATCTTCTACAGACACTCCCTCCAGAAGCTGGACACGGGCCTACAGCATCCAAAAACATCTCACAATATTAATCTTCACTCTCTTTAATACCACTTACACATTAAACACATAAACCAAACCTAATACTGAAGACCGTCTTACCTTGATCTCATGGACAGTCTCCTGTCCGGACACCTCTACGGTGTGAAGATTCTGTGCGCGCAGGAAAAGCTGCATGTTGATCACTGAAATGCAAACAAACCAGTTCAAGATTTTATTAAATTAACACTTTCTATCTTCGCAACAGCATAAGAACAATGACGTATGCACAAGAGCAATGCTTTCACAAAATGTCTTAACAGATCTACAAATGGACTTCATCTTCACGTCCTTTGGTCGGAACTGTGACACGCCTGGACGTGTTTCTTAACTACCATTAACTTAAGATAACCAGATGTAACTGCATCCGTCTACTAAAATGACATTTAATCAACTCTATCTAAATAAGAACTATAACATAAACTACAACAACAACATTTAATGGATACTTATATCCATATGTTTTAACAGCGAGTCTCAATAACGCGTGCGCGAATCCTACATGACTGCACGGCACGAACACACGCGGTATAAATAAATGATCATAAACCTCTAACGTGTGGCTATTTCTTATTAGAATATACACAGAAAATACGCTTAAATCTTATATAACCGATCTAGCAATGAAATTATTTTATTTGAGGCTCATAAAACGCTAAATTTGTTATTTGAACATAAGGCCTTACGTCGAGTGATGCTAGTCGACCACAACTGCTCGAGAAAAGGAAAGTGCGCATGCGCGCAGCAAGGAACTCTGGGAAGAGAACCGCGTCACCTAAAAGCCACGCCCGTGCGTGATAACGAACGTAACAAAACTGTAACGTTTCTAAAAAAAAATTTATTGCAGTAATATTTTAAGAAATATTTACTAATCTTTTACGTTAAGACATATTCTAAAGACTTTTAAATATTTAATTTATTAAAAAGTAAATTACTGTTGGGTGTTTGCTTTATAAAAAATATAATCATAACCCTAATTTTGTAATTTGTATTATTATTTGTTATTATTATTATTTGTTTTGTTATTTGTTACCATATTAACCTCAAATATACCATGGTCTTACTACAGTAACCAGTTTAACCATGATTGGATGAATAGTATGAATAGTCCTCCAAAAAGCACATTTACAACTCTTCCACTATAATAAAATGATGGTCGATTTTTACAAGAGATGGAATAAATGTTAAATTCATGGTATTTACGTCTCAGTAAACTGTCTGTGACGAACAAACTGAATTAAACTTACATTCAACATCTTATTCATACAATTTAAATGCAGCCGGAATTATCATTTATAAGATTCTAAGTCTTTATTGACTGAATTATTACTAGTCGTTAATGTAACAAGCAGCCAAATTTAGTTCATTTCATTACATTTATATAAATTAAAAATAAACCATCATGACAACCTCATGACAATTCAAGACAAACTTTAATTTGAAACTGAATTAGCATTTTTTTAAAGATTTTAATTATAAAAACTTCAAGATACCAAAAAGGATGTATTGACTGAGCTTATTTGTGATAATATAGGCATATTAGTTTTAGAATGCATGTCCTTTCTCATTAAAATGATTATTTTACACAAACTGGTCTCTTTTTTTCAATTCATGTTCAAATATAAGTAAAACACAAAAGCCACTGTAAAGTATAGCATGTCAATTTCTTTATTATGAAATTAAGTCAAAATAAAAAAATGTCCTCATGTCACGTTTATCTCTGAAAACAAGATCACATTTAGAGAGCATGGACGAGGTTAAAGGGTTACGTCTTCAACTTCCACACAAATGTAAATGTTTCATCTAAGAAAACCAATCCAGCAACAGACAACCTAAATCAAGCAAATTTCATTAAAAACTCACTTGCACTTGCACAGAAGGAAGAATGCTGATTTTAACTTTCAACACATGCCAGAAAAGAAAAACACGCTAGGCTGTTTTGAGTGATTGTATGAATGTTGTTGAGAAAACATAAAGCAGTAGGTAAAAAGATCACACTCCTCCGCTGTAGCCGGTTATGTAGGGGGTGGTGGGTAGTACTGGTTATATTGCCCGTACTGGCCGTATTGACCCCATGAATTCTGACTTCCCCAGGAATTATATTGCTGCTGTAAAAAAATGTAAATGTTAATTTTATAGGCACAAGATATACATGTTCAAGCAACAATTCAGAATGTCAGTAATATAACAGCAACAGCACACCTGATACCAGTTGTTGTAGTTGTATCCTGCATGGTTAGCTTGGTCCTGCGTCATCTGACCAGAGGCTGCAGATTGGTCATCTGTCCGCTGTCTCTTTGAGTCTGGCTCTTCCGAGCTGCAGCAGAAATATAATCAATCAGTTACAGTGGTCATAAAAAACACATGGTTTATTATCATCATGACCACAGGTTTGGTGAGAATCAGCAGTAACACGCGTAGCATGCCATATGCATGGCTGTAGTTTACCCGTTCTCTGCTTTCCTCTTCAATGAGTCGTCCTCCCTTACAAGCTTCTGATTCTCTTCATTTGCAGCCACGAGCCTGAGAGAGAAACATACAGATTATCACTCATCAATCATTATCGAGAACATTCTCCTGGGGCCACAAGCTTTTTGAGGTGAGATCTGTACTTACACATTAATATCAGTGCCAAAGTCCTCGAGGAACTCCACTTTGCGCTGGGAGAAAGTGATGCGTGATTCCAGAGTCATAGAGCTGTTCAGTGCTTGATCAAAGCAGGCAATAATGTTGGCTTCATTCTGCTGAATGTCACCACTGTACTCCAGCTCCAGCAGGTTCAGGTAAAGCTTGGGGTTTGTCTGGAGTGAGTAAAACAACTTTCAATCTTTGTACATTTTCAGGACTGTAACAGTAAATGACGCTTGAGCTAGAGGATATATCTGAAACCCACAACTATTACACTGACAACATAAAATTAAGTAATTTTTTTGTTTCTCCTTTTAAGCCTCAGATTAAACAGGTATGCCATTCTCAGAGGACATAAATGGATGAAATCCAAAATACACTAACACATGCATGAAAGTGTCAGAGAACACATACATGTAAACAACGAATCACACATGAAATATCTGCACCTCATCTTTCTCCAAGGCCTCCATTAGCACCGTCTTGGCCTTGTCGATGCTTTTCTGCACCTTGACCAGCTGTCGTGCCAGTTTCACAGCGTAGAACGAAGACTCGCTGCTGTTCCTCCCGTTTGCGATGGCGTCACGTAACAAGGCTTCGGCTTCATCCATGTTCCCATGACGTCGCTCCAGACTCACTCTGCGCAGCCTCACCATGGCCAGACCCGGAACAGCCTCTTCTACTGTTTTTAAAATGCTGCGTGCCTCATCGACGTTTCCTGTTAAGACAAACATGTTCAAACATCATAAAATTTACCAGAATTGTGTACAAGCTCCTAATCCAGCCCAGAATCCAACATTAGCATTAAACACAATTCATAACTAATTAGATTTTAGGGTTATGATCCAGGACATTTACGCGTTTGGCAGACGCTTTTATCAAAAAGCGACTTACATTGCATTACACTATACATTTCCTCCAAGTATGTGCAATCCCTGGGATCGAACCCATGACATTGCTAACACCACGCTCAAACCACTGAGCTACTGAAAAGCCATACAACTAAAACGTCAAGTCAGGAACATGTTGCACATCTTTACCTTGCTGCTCCTCAAAAGCTGCCCAGAGCAGATGAACGGCAGGTTTCTTGGGCAGGTGAATGCTGCAGGCCTTCTTGTAGATGTGCCTCACTCCCTCTGTGCTGTAGCTCTCCAGATACTTGGCGTACTTCAGAGGAAAAGCAGGACAGGAAAGAAAGAGAAGAAATAACAGAAGAACAGGGGAAAAAACATAAAAATTGAGCTTTTATTTCAAATTCCCGCACTGGTGAATTTCCATTGACAAGATCGTTTTGAGAATTTCTGTTTTAAACCCATCAGCACCTTCATGGAACCAATAAGATAAGTTTCTGTAAGGTAGAAGAAGACGGAGAGGTGCAACGGAGTTGGCAAATGCTGCAGTCAAATCTTGTGTGGCAAGCAGGCCATCTCCTAATATAACAGATACAGTCAAATATCAACATTACACGCAAAGAGGGCAGGTAGTTTTACTGTGGAAGTGATGAAATCGTTGATGGGGAAGCAAAGGGGTGGACAGAGGGAATGACGCGGAAACGGAAGGTCCATCTAACTACCTTGATCCAAAACTCCTCGTATAGCGCGCAGGCGATCAGGCAGCGCTCGAACAGAACCACGACCCGCTCCGGCGTGCCATTCTCCAGCTCAAAATCAAGGTACTCTCTCCAGTTGTTGAGTTGGGTCTTCTCCAAGGCTTTGACGTGAAAGTATGGACGCTTTATCTGAAGGAGAAAATGACTTTTAATGAGAATGATCTGATTCAATTCAAGTATTTCATTATGCTTAAGGTTACCAATAGAAAACAATAAACAATGTGAGTAATACACGCTAAAGTTTTGAAATCATAAGTACCATTACAAAAATAACTTAAAGGTGTATGTCCAAATATTATTCATGTCTACAGCACAAAAAGCTTACTGGGGTTGAATACTTAAGAGGTTTGTATTAATCATTAACTAGAAGCAATTGAGTTGCTTGTAACCAGTAGAAAGGTCATGGTAACACGCTCACCCCCTCTTCAAATGCCCAGCGTTTGCTGACTTCATGTTCATTATGGTTGAATAACTCCTGACGAGTCTCGATCACTTTGTGCCTCATGTTCTCGATTTCTGTCACTCTCTGTTGGGAGAAACAAACGGTCTTGATTAATAATGTCATGAAAAAGCAAATAACTTATCTCGTCTGATGTCCAGCTACACAAAGGGTTTACATCACCATGACACCATGAAACAAGCAGGTTGTGGTGAGTAGAACAGTACGGTATGCACACCCAGTGAATCAGCTGTGGACCGAGCCCTGGTGCTGGGAGGGGAGGGGTGGGGGGACGGTGTCATTCGTCACGATCCCGTCCCACTTTTAGCCCATGTCCCTGATTGGATGCCAACCCGGACCCTCAGCTGGGCTGCTAACGGAAAGACACCTTCAAACCTGTACAAGTTTTGCTTGTCTCCAGGATCAGGTAGGGCCCCCCCAACCTCTGCAATGTTTAGTAATACTTGAGAAAACAGGTGGGGCTCTTACCTTAGCGGGATCCGGCAGATCATCTGTGCCGGGTGGAAGTTCTTCACCAGGGGCGTCGTCCTCGATGGGTCTGTTAGCGTTGGCCAGTTCCACTCGGAGCGGCACAAACTCCTCCTCAGACAGGAAGTACTTGGGGTTGTTGTTCTGAACATGCTCTTTGAACCTAAATACAAGTATGACATTAATTTAAACAAATTACAAAAAGCATGCTAAAACTTAACATATTTGGTGCAGCTCAAATAGTAGCACTCACTTCTGGAAATGCTGGGAGTACAGCTGAGTAGGAATGCAGAGGATGCGATCGTAGATTGCCGTGACGTTGGCCAGCTTGTTCATTTCAGTTTCCCAGCTGATGTAAGCTTCCCACAGGCGGTCAGAGCGGAAGTCTGTACCGCAGGCGAGGACTGCATGCTCGTACGACCTAAACGATATAACATCTTGTTATAGCTACTCTAGAAAATATCTCGTGAACCTATTAGTTTAAGTGAGATGAAGGCTATACTCACGCTCTAATTCGGCTTTCAGCCTCTCCGTCACTGTTGTCTTGATTCTCTCTCAAAAACGTGATGTAATGAAGCCACAGGTCCACACTGAGCGGGATAGCCTGCAGGCCACGCCGGTACACCTTCAGAGAAAAAAACATTCAAATGAATTCATTTGTATAACACTTGTTATAATACAAAATATTTCAAAGCAGTTTCATGAGATCAAACCTCAAAATAAAAAAGGTAGCTCCATCAGCAATCTTTACCTCATCTGCCATTTGTATAAAGCCATGTTTCTTCTCAATGTCAGCATATTTCTTCCAGTATCCATAACAGTAGGGATAGTGCAGGAAAAATGCATCAAACGCTTTCCTTGAAGCATCCAAGTGGTTCTGTAACAGAAAGAAATATTTTAAGCACTAATAAATATTTGCACCGATCAGGATTTATCAGTATGAATTCAAAGCACTTACCTCTTGTTCAACATACTGCAGAAGGTAAACCCAACCATTGAAATCTTCCGGATTATCTTCCACAACCTTATAGAGCCTCTCATATTCAGAGGGAAGCGCAGATTCTTGTTCTGCAGAAACAGCCGTTTCTACTTCTGCACCTTCGACTTCTTCTGCTCCCTCTTTGGGAGCATCTTCAAGCTCCATGTTAGAAGGGCTCTCTGTATCACCTGCTTCTTCCTGCTGGACAGCATGCTGGCCGTTTGTTTCTGAAGACTGTTCGACCTCCCCAACGTCTGCGAGGCTGGGATCTGTGTGATCAATGTTCTCGGCTGCAGACTTCAAATGCTCCATCGAGTACAGCTGGTCCTGCTCCATAGCGGATACTTGTTGCACCTGCTCTTGTTCGTGGCCTGCAAGAGGAACCTGGCCCGCTGTCCAGTCAGAGGCGGTCGGGTCTGTGCCATGTTCATTCCCAGCGCCCTCCCCGTTGTCAGGGGCACTTGTCTCTAAGATCTCCGTCATAGGCTCACCTGAAACAGTCGGAGAAAAATGTGAAATTCAGCTGATGTGATCTTATATGATTCAAAGTTCAACATTCTCTTATTGTTTGTCCAAAATTTTGTTGCCTGCTAAACCTTAACATTCATTGTTTAGGATTACAATATAAACTTATAAAATCAACTTCTACTGATCACACATGTAAACTAAAAAGATGATGCATTATACAATTCTATTCCTTAATTTAGTGACCTGCAATTCTCAAAATTGTAATCTGCAATTTACCCTTAATGCTACAAAATAAACTACTTGTTTCTGTTGCAATTTGCTATTATCATTAACTCATTGCATTAGCAAAACTGTTCTTTGCACTTCGTTATTAGCATTAACAAAAAATCTTACGCTTCCTGGTCAAGGAAATCGATCAGACGTCGAAGTTACGTTTGCTAACACTAGCCTGTGTTAGAATTTCTTTGCCTGATCTCCCAAAACTCCACTTTGCATGGCCTTAAAATGTGTTAAACATTTAAAACGTTTCAAACATTAAAAAGCATTAAAATGCTTTAAACGTGTCGATTCGGTGTGTCTGGTTTCGGCCTGGTCTCTTCACGCGCTAGCTCATCTGCTAACCACTCGACGGCGCTAATTTACCTCAGAGTTGTAAAAAAAATTACTAACACAAATACCTCGTATTAATAGCTGGAAACCTGTGCTGAAATGAACGCTTACCAGAATCTTCCATGAAACTAGGTTGAAGTAGGAGATATTTTAACAACTTATTTTAAGTTTTAGCTGGTTGATAACATGCGGTCAGACGGCCGCGCTTTCTCGCCTTCAACACCAGCTGCAACGAGAACAAAAATGTCCTGCGCATGCGCACCGCGCGCGCCACGAACTACTTAAATGATGTCATTCCACATAGTGAGCGATAGGGGGCGCATAGCCGTAAAATTAATGATGTTGAACATGAAACAGTAGATCTTTCTAGAGACTTCTTTCATTCTAGTTTTCTTATAGTTCAAGAGTGATTGTGTTGGCGCTAGTTGTTAGTTACTGGATAGCTGCACTGTTGTGGGGAATGATTTTTTGTGTTTAATATAATGTACATATCAACGCAATGTACATTAAATAAGCCTGCATAAATGTACAGTAGAAGCCAAATATGTATTAAAAAACTGTGGCATAATTGCTGTCACAATTGTATTTGTTATATTATTAAAAAATAATTATTGTGATTTGTACTTTTGATCCAATACTATATACTTCATACACCACCAGACATCGCATTGGAAATAATACGTGGAGTAATACAAGTATTTGGAGTAAAAGGACCTATTACGCTTCGGGGTTTACCCTGTGTATTGCAATATTCGAATTTTAATAATAATAATAATGTTTAATAAATGTGGAAACGTCATCTTCACTAGTTCCAGCTCTCTAAAAGTCCACATGCATTCAGCTGTATTAAAAAATTAAGGCATTTTTTGAACTCAAGATCACGTCATGAGTTACGCCCCTACTACGTAAAATGATGCCACTGAGCAGTTTGACAGAATTGAAGGTAATTTATGCAAAAGAAAAACGCTATTCTGATATGTTTAAATATGGTTTATTTCATTGCTCTGCATATTTCATATTGTATAAACCAGATCAGCTGCTAAAGAAACAGGTACGAGTATTTTCTTCCGTGTCTCAATGGCATCCATTTCATTCAGCTACAGATCGACTCGTATTACAAATCCTACTATGGTATGGTGAATGCTGAACTTTTGAATAGTAACCATCTCATTCGGAGGTTGCTTCTCGAACTGGAGTAAATACATTATTATTAGTAATGGTGGTAGTGATAGTATTACTATTATTGTTATATTTTAATATATTTTGCTTAATTGTTGACCAATAAAGAAGACGTGCCGCTGACGCACACGCTCCCCTTCCAATGGCGAAGCGCGTCTTATGAATATTAATAAGCTCCTTTGCCGTAGTACGATTGGAAAGCTCGAACGGCAAATGGCGCAGTGCGCCTGAGCGAGAAAGAGAGGAAGTGGCGGCTGGAGCAGGTCCGCACCTTTTCCGGTAACACCGACAGCAGCAGCAGCACGACCGGGACCGAAAGAGCGACCGGAGAGGAAAGAGGGGCGAGAAGCGACCCGGGGTGAGAGAGAAGGGCTGCTGTTATATGAAGGTAAATCACGCGCTTTATAACGATCGCACAGTTGCGTTTACGGGGTTTAGTACGAGAAGTATGAAACGGGAAACTAAGAACGATAGTGGCCGATTAAAGTTGTGTTTGACACCCCTCCCTTTTCTCTCGTGTTTTAGGGACAGCAGAGGGAGAGTCGGTATGAACCGCTGACCTCTGGAGCTCTTCATCTGATTCCCACCTGACTGAGAGTCGGACCCGAACATCGGAAGTCTCAAAGAGAAGCCAAGAGCGATTGAATAAGAGAGGGAAGTCGGAACTGAGCAGAAAGGCCTGTTGTAGATCTACACAGCTTGACTTTTAAAAGTACCCACCCTTTAAGATCTTGTTTTGGAGTTTTTGCTGCTTTTTGAGTTTTTTCTTGAGTATACACCCTTCCTAGCTCACTAGTCAACTTGCTTTCATAGTGGTTTCGGTTTCCCCTTGTGCATACTGTATTAGATGTGAGTCATTGGTTATGCATACTTTGTTGGTTTTTTAACTACAAGATACGAGTCTGCAACAGTTTCGAGACGCTTATTTCTTGCCAAAGCTGCAAGGCCAGACACCCCTGTGTTTTTCCTCGCAACAAACGTAATATATGCACAGCCAACAAGATGGGGAAGATGCTTTCCAAGATCTTTGGCAACAAGGAGATGAGAATATTGATGCTTGGACTTGATGCTGCCGGTAAGACAACAATCCTTTACAAACTGAAACTGGGACAGTCTGTTACCACAATCCCCACAGTGGGCTTCAACGTCGAGACCGTCACCTATAAGAATGTCAAGTTCAACGTTTGGGACGTCGGGGGTCAGGACAAGATCCGACCCCTTTGGCGGCACTACTACACCGGCACCCAGGGACTGATCTTCGTAGTGGACTGTGCGGATAGAGATCGTATAGATGAGGCCAGACAGGAGCTGCACCGCATCATCAACGACCGTGAAATGAGGGATGCGATCATCCTGATCTTCGCCAATAAGCAAGACCTGCCTGATGCAATGAAACCACACGAGATCCAAGAGAAGCTCGGCTTGACCCGGATCAGAGATAGAAATTGGTACGTTCAGCCGTCCTGCGCTACGACAGGCGATGGACTTTACGAAGGGCTCACCTGGCTCACGTCGAATTACAAATCGTAATGCATCCATCTGATTTGGCAAAAAAGAGAAAGAAAATCCAGAAGCAATTAACAATAACTTTGGCTTCAGATCTGTCTGTAAAGTTTGATTTTTATTTCTGATTTCATTGAAATGTAACACATTTTCTTTCATATGCCTATTCCTTTTGGCACGCGCTTACATTTCTTTCAGCACTATATTATTATTCTGTTGCGTTTGAATGTTTCACTGTCTCTAAATTTTAATGCAGTGGAAAAATCCTTTTCTTCATCAGTATTTTGGTCTTTGTCATTATTGAAACAAATTATTCTTAAAACTATATCAATGTGACAGTGTGACTTGTTTTCAGAAACATATTTCAACTTCCACTATGGTCAGAAAAATAAACTTTAGTCAAAACATATGCTTGGTAAACAAGTATTTATATCTTATGCAATTTTGCTTGATTTACCTTTTTTGTACTTGCAAAATACTGATTAAGAAAATGTTTTTATTTGCAGTTTAAAGTATTATTTTCAAAGTTCTTCCTTTCAGTCCAGGTGAAGATTGAACATTTAGCCCTTGGCTGACACAGAAAAGTTTTGTTGTTTTATCTGAAGATCCAATTGTTAGCCCACAAAATGGCAGCTTGTTTGTTTACCTCTGTGCCATCACATAAAACGAATGTATGGAGAACATCTACAGTATGGAGCATTTAAATAAAAAAGTCCAAGCAGAAGTTACTCAAAGATGTTATTGTTTTCCATGAAGAAACTGTTCTTGAAGGGTGTTATATGTACTGTCTTTTTGGTAGCTTTACATTACAACAAAGTATTTACCCTGTTTTGGTCTTTTCTTGTGCACGACTGACCAGAGATGCTCCACAAAACACTCCTGAACCGACTTAAATCCAGGAGACGTTTAGGAAGTCATATGGCGTACAAAACAAGGGACCTTCCACTTAGTATATGAGTGTTTCTTGACTTTTGGATCCTAAACTAATTTGACCATCTTAACTCATCTCTGTTATGTATCTGGTACCCTCAAACCTTAAACTGCACAAATTATACCAAGC
Organism: Beaufortia kweichowensis; assembly: GCA_019155185.1. NCBI lineage: Eukaryota > Metazoa > Chordata > Actinopteri > Cypriniformes > Gastromyzontidae > Beaufortia > Beaufortia kweichowensis. Next base: position 1,353,104 of record CM032807.1, read on the forward strand.
CTTTTTTTCTCGTAAAATTAACAATAAATGCTTTGTTTTATTATTTTGACTTATTTGTTATGCTCAAGACATAATAAAATCTATATATATACACATCCAGTACAATGTGATTGTATCTTCTTAATGCAGAGGAATGTATGTACTACAGAACCTAAAATGTCACCAATCTCTGAATTCAGTTTATACACAATGTTGTTTAAATGTTGATATTTGCTTTTTTAATGATCTTAGACGAACAGGAGAAAAACGTGTGTCATTGTGAAGTGAATGCATGTCATTCTTCAGGACTTTGCCTTGCTTTGTCAGTATTGTTTTAAGTCAACATTAAGATATTTAGGATGACATAAGGTATTTTATAGATATTGCATCATGTAATATCTCTAGTACTCAGAATGAGATTGTATGTGACGTTTGGCAGAAAAATGCAATGCTGGTTTGCAACATGTTTGAATAACCGACATTCAGAGTTTTCTGGCTTGCATCGCCGATTATTTTATGCCCTGAATTTGAATATTTCATTCCTGTCTGTGTAAATCTCACAAAAACTTCAGGCTCAATTTCACTTCACAATTAGGGTTAAAGTCAAACCTCTTTGTAGGACCATGAAGATTTGTTTTGCACTTTAAAGCAAAATGCAAATCCTGAAATATAATACAGTGTTCTTGAGATTTCTTATAATGCTTTCAGTGATTCTGAAGGATTGGCAGGGAATTCGTGATTTCATATGTATATGAAATACAGTTGGAGCAAAAATATTCTCATGAGTGTATCATTGCAGAGCTTTAAGGTAAAAAACATGAAATTACACCCAAACAAGATCAACACGAGGGAGGTGTAGAGATTTTTTGGATTAGCTCAATCTCCCTAATGACAGTAATCTTGGTGTTCACCAGTGAAACACACTGTTATTTGTTTAGTGAGTTTCTGTGGAATTTGACCAGACACACAACAGCTTAAAGTTAAAAATACTGTAAATTCAGCAATACAACATGAGATAACTTACTCAACTTAGTCCTGCTTGTGTACATTTTAATATAACGTTTAAAACATCAACATGTTTTGTTTAGACAGAGCAGTCTCTACAGAGAAACAAACTTCATCTGTTTTCTCTGACCTTATAAACCCAGAAATTTCAGAAAATCTTCAAATTGTAACTCCTAGGCCTCGGAATATAATGTTGTGAAAGTTAAATCGTGCAGTACAACACAAACAGGTTTGTCACCAGAGAATGTGTTGTACTTGGCAAACTTTACTCTTGTGTATCATCATTAGAGGAAGATACAGGAGCTTGTTTACCTGCTGAGTCAGACCAAAGGCTTTGAGATAACTACCATCCCATCAGAGTTAAAGAGTACACCCATTACAGCTCAGGTGGTCACATGTTCTCGTGTGGTCTTCATCTGGTTATCTCTATTTGTTTGAGGAGCATTGAATGTTTTTAGCTAATATGTATTTTCCTTCAGTTACTTAAGATATAGATACACGTCCATGGAGATCTGATAAGAATGTTATTATATGTAAGTGCTAGTTGGTCTGAGATGAGTTTTGTCGGGTTCGTTGTAATATTTTAAAGCAAACTAACATAAAGTCATTAAGTCTTTATCAATTGTATCTTTGTCTGTTGTCGTGTCTGCTGCAGACACAGGAAGTGATGTAAGTGCCTGATGTAAGATGATCAGAAATATCTGCAGGCACTATTCAATCATGACAGTATGCTGTTGTATTATCTGTGATTCATCTCAACAGTCTAAGCCCATTATTATAGTCACAACACAAAATATGGTCAAACAAACAATCCTGTATTTTCATTAGACTCAGTAAAATGATACAATTGCGTTGGTTTGTGTTTCGTTGAACCTCTTCATGATGTTATAATGTGTTAATCTGTGTTTGTGTTTTTTATGAGGCATGACTTGTTTTAGTAACAGAATACAGTTCTTACAAAGTTGATGAACAGGAACAGGTTTCAGGTTCCTCTGTGACACAATGAGGTTTGTTTGCCAGCACACATGCATCCTACAACTCTTGTGTCACTGTCTTGTAAACCTTTAGCTTCTCATGGAATACGTATATTGTATAATGTATCAGATTTTTGCCTTTTCTGAATAAAATTGACAAATGTTTGCACTTACAGAACTATATTGCTGTATTGTGGGTGGTTGTCAGAGCGTTGCTATGAGGTTGCTAGTTCTGTGTGGGTTCTTAGGGTTTGGGTTTCCAAAAACCTTTAAGATTAAACAGGTGTTATAGTAATGTTTGTCTCATCACACACAAATGACAAGGCTGCAGTATTATAAACATTATGTATCTGCAGCATATCAGGTCTCATATCAGCTGAACCTTCAGCATGAGTTCAGCATTGTCTTTGGTTTCTTAGGGGTCCCTCAGAAGCGGATGAGCAAACCAGATAGCTTTACAAAGCTGGAAAATGTCTTTGGTTTCCGTGGTGACTAACTGAAGTCTGTGCAGTGAGTATTCTGTTCTCATGTAGACAGTCTAGTACAGAAAACAATCCAGGGAAAAGAGAACAAAATGAGCGTCAGCTGAATTTCCTTCCTGCCTATAGAAAGAAAGCCACAGTTATAGCAAACACGCTACAGTATGATGGAGGTTTTAGGTATGTGCAATAAATCAGCTGGGAGAATTTTTGTAACATTTGTTCTGAAAAAAAAACGAGGAAAATAGTCCCTACAAGGTACTAAATATTTTAATCTGCAAAATATATCACGATATGTGTTCTCATGACGTACTATTAAATAAATCAGCAAAACATTATACTTAACTATGTTATTGACTTTATTATGAGAAATTAAATAATTTGTTTAGTGTGTAATGAAAATAACTTTGAATACTTTTCTTTTTTAATGAAATATCACGTTTATGCCTGGAGCTGTGAGCCACTTCATTTACTCTTTTACATATGTAATAACAAACATAATGTGTTCCACATGCTCATAATGCAAGCAGTACCTCCTCGGTCCAAACAAATAAGGACATAAGCTAACTGATCAAAACATTCATTTTGAGAAATCCTTCAGCCCATGATCTGAATACTGATCAGCCAGAAGGGTCACCAGAGGCACATTTCTACAAGAGGCTGAAGTTGGGAAAAGTTGAATGTCAGAATCAACATCAGCAGAATCAACAGAGCAGACAGCTGCACAGGTCATGATCTCTAAAAGGTTAGAGAGTCCAGTCTTCAGTCTGCTTTAGCAAACATCACTGAGAAAGACACGATGGCCAAATCAGTGACCACTTCTTTCACACCAACAAATTAAAATGTCAAGCTAAAGAGATGCACATTAATATTCTGTCACAGAGGTTGAATAGGTACATTTAAAACAGTCAGTCTGATTGGCTGAAATAAACTTTTAAAGTTTTTTTGTTACCTTTTTTTCACAGGTTTGATTCCCAGACATTCTGATAATAAAGTATAGATTAAATGCACTATGAGTCACTTTGCATAAACGCCTCTGCCAAAAGCATAAATGTAAATGTAATGCTGAACAACCAATAAAAAAGCCTATATTTAGCGCTAATATCTGAATATATCTAATATCTAGTATTATAATCTAATCTAATATCTAATTTACCATTAAGATAATTACATTTTAAATTAAAGTACAATTTAAAAAACTCACAGGCACAATCTTTCTACCCCGTGACCAATAAAATATATTATTACATCAGCTTCACCCAGTTGTAAAACTATATTTAATTTTTTTCTTTATTAAATTTTCAGATCATCAGATTATGTGAGACAGCAGACACTATTGTACAGTGACGTAATGCTTCAAGGCGATCCGGCACACGTCATCTGACTCAGATCAAAGGGGGGGCGAGTTTATGAATGAAAACACGCGCGCGTCACCGAGATCCTCCACGGTCGTAAATTCTGGACTGTGACCTAAAAAATCTCTGAAAATATCAATAAGTCCATAACACGCAAGACAAGTCTTTTAAAAAGACAGTTACACATTTGTGTGTGATTATGAAGCCCCGCCCCCCGCCGCGCAGATGGTTCGGTCCACTCCGCCGTGAGCTGTTTGTTCATCCGCCGCCTCCGTTTGGACCCGATGAACGGATCTGTTCCGAATATTCACGCTTCTGACCGGCGGAAGAGTCATGCACTGCGGTCATACACGACATACAGTCGTTTTTAATAGTTTAAGTTACTTCTAACGCTACTTGATCCGGTTGTGTAACGCCGATCGCGGACCAGAGTGACAGTGTGTCGAGTCCCATGTTGCAGCCGAACCAGGACGAACATGCCCGCTCAAAAGATCCGGTGAAATACGGTGAACTGGTGATCCTCGGGTGAGACATACACACACACTCGCTACAGTATCCGCGAGCCGCTTTTATCTCTGCGCATCTGTTACAATGTTGCAACATGACGCGCGAGTTCGCGAAGGTGTGTGCACGCGCGCGCATGGGACTCACTCATTGATCTGCATGTGTTACGGTGTCTTTTCACGTTTATAGTGTCAGTATTAATATTACTGATGTCAGCATCATTTCACTGTCGTGTTAAAACGTCTAGTGATGTGCTTAAGTCGGTTTTGGGGTTGAAGTGTCAGGAGGAAGTTATGAATTAGTGCTCGACAGATGTTGAAGAGGGTTGATGTTCAGTGTACTGTCATTATACGTCACATTATTTAATAATAGCACATGAGATTGCTGCAGATTATGCCTATTTTAGTTCATAAATATAACAAAAATTGTGAATTGTCCCTCCCCCAAGTCCCTGCAAGTTAACCATGGTTTTACTATTGTTTTATTTGTAGTGAAACCATACAAATCACACATTTACTATGGGATCATCACAGTAGCAATAGTTTAACCTACAGTAATCCAAGTGGCAATCAAACTGTTTACTACACTTTTACTATAATAAAAATGGTTGATTTTGTTGCAGGTATTTGTTAGAAAGCTGTGAGACAAACCCACACAGGAAATCAAGTCATAAAGTGTTTCCTTTCACGTGCGTCACATCAGGAAATGCTTCTGGAGAGTGTAAAACTCCTCTTTTAATGGGTTAGGCTAGGAGAGACTGTTAGGATGCTTATATCCAGGAGTGAATTTAAATGATGTTAATCTCCCACCTGCTCCCAGGATGCATCGCTCCTCATGTGCTGGTTTATTGCCCCCCACTCCAGACCGGCACTGCCAAATGTTGTCGGTGACCGTGCATGCTGATCTTACTAGGTTCAAGGCTAATCAGACCCTAATCTGCATGTACCGTTTCCAGACTAGATGTGTAGGCAAAGGAAACTCCAGCTACTCTGTAATGCCGCCTTGGCCTACTTCCTGTTGTCTGCATGATGGATTTTTTTTGGAACCTTATATTGTGTTATTCTTTCCTCTTGTATTCATAATGCCTCTTGAGAACGCAAATCTAGCCCACAGTCTACAAACCCATCTTCAATAAATATTTTCTGTCTTTCTGGCAATTTTTATAATATTTTTAAATTGAACCAAACCCTTAATGCTTATAATATTAAACATGCAGAGTACATGAATGATTATTAAGTAGAGATGTGATGTTACTTTTCTAAGCACTTTTTTACATTTCTTGGGTAATCGAAATCTCAGCCTTTAGATGAGGGACCAAAACAGATGACTTTTGCAGTGGGGAACCTAACCATCACCAAGAATTCATTAGCAGCTGCTCAACAACTATTTCCCAGAGCAGCTTAAAAACACAACAGTAAAAACAATGCATTATGTACCGGTCTTAACACCCACACCGCTGGCGAACACCATTTAGAAATCCAAGTTCAGTATATCATTATAATTGAAGCCCATTTGCTGTCCTAGCAACACATCTGCCCGCTGACAGGTCAGCATGAGACTATTTGGAGGAAAAGGTATTTGAATATTTCATTGTGTGTGTGTGTGTTCACTCATGCAAACACGTGCTCTGCTGCAGCCTGTCTCACTGCTGAAGTGGCACTTTGACCGCTGTAGACACAGTCGATGCGTTTACAGCACCTGAGTCTCACTGTACAGGACTGAATTGTACAGGCTGTGAGCATTCAGGATGGTGCATTCAATGCATCTCACAATCTCTGCAATATATGCGTATTGAGACCCCCACGTGTTTATATCCTATAATAAGGCTTTAGTTTTATATTCCCTGTGCCCAGCTGCGTCCTCTTGCTCTTGAAATACAAAGTTTTTGGAATGAATGCAGCCGCAGTTCTTGGATGTGTTACTGATAGCTGCTGCAAAAACAAAAGAGTCTTTCTGCAGACGCTGATGCCACATACTGAGGTCCTGTGTCACATGCTTTCACCCTGCCATCTCTGACTGATTATAGGCATCACTTCTATAAAAATATTAAATTTTTATGTGTGTATGTAAATTTTGTATATGTAAAATGTACATTTTTTATATGTGAACTTCGCAAGTAAGAGGGTGAGAATCTGGTGGGAGATGCTTTGTTTTGGGGAAAATCTATGACTAACAACTTCAGCAGAATTTCACCTGTTTTTTACCCTAAAAAAAAATTCTGCTATTATTAGAATTCTGTCATTCAGAAATCATATGACTGGCTTTTTTTGTTAAAAGTAACTGAATAGTCTGTGTTACTCGTAGACTATATTCTAAGTCTTTGTGTAAGGTACAGACCCAAATGAAAGATGTTATTAGCTGTGAATCTTGTGCTTTGCTGGTCTTAGATCAAGATTCAATTGAGAATGAGAGGATTGATCAGTGAATAAAGAGTCATAAAGTCTGTAACTGTATTTTGTTTAAGGCGACATAGAAAAAAGCACACAAGCAACACAGTCTTTTTCTGTGAAACTACTTATATTAAAAACTTATATTGTTTCTTGACTTTTTTATATTTTTTCTTGACTTTTTATAGCTGTAACATGAATGTTCTTTGACAGTGTACAATGAGTGACTGACAGAATTCTCATTTTCTGTTATTGTTAATGCACATTTTAAAGTTCTTTGAAAGAAAATGGGAGATATTTACCATCTGAGTGGTGTGATGAGAGAATTCTAAAGAAAACAGTTCACGTATGAATCATGTTGAGATGTAGCAGATGCTTGAGAATAATGTTGACTTTTCAGCGGAAGCAGCAGATGTTTGTTTGCTGGAGTGTCAGAGAATTTGTTAGAACTTGCTAAAGAAGTTCTTTAGCACCAGTTAGTATTAATTGAGATGTTAGTTGCACAGAGATCAGAATTGTTTTTTTCTTGACCTTACTGAGTTTTTATTGTTAGGTTTTTAAGAGAAACGTTTAGAAAAAAAGGCAGCAGTTTTGAAGAGTCAATCTTCTTGAATATGTTTTGTCTGTCTATTCATAAAAAAATCTCATATGTCTTTCTTTCAATATCTATGCAAGCTTCTTCCAGCAGCTTCATGGTGTTAAGTCTCTGTGTTAACACTCTTCTCTCTCTTGTTCAGGTATAATGGCTCACTGCCAGGCGGAGATCACGGTCGGAAAAGGAGCCGCTTTGCTCTTTTCAGAAGGGCAAAAGCTAACGGCGTCAAGCCGAGCGCTGTGCACATCCTCAGCAACCCACACGACAGCAAGGTGCGTGTTTTTATTCAGTGGAACACAGGTGCATTTGATGCAAGATGTCTCAACCATCACTGTTTAAGCTCTTGAAGTGCATCATATGCAGTTGAAAAACGTCCGTGACCTTTTGTTTCAGGCGGTTAACAGCAGGGGTCAGCACAGCATCTCCTTCACGCTCTCCAGGAACCAGACAGTAGTTGTGGAATACTGCCATGACAACAACACTGACATGTTCCAGGTAGGTTGACCCTCTTTTCTGTGATTTATTAGTGTACATTATTCTGAAGACGGAAGTCTCTTTTAATGTTGACTTTAACTGTTTTTCATCTAATGTGCTACTGATCTTCTGCAGATCGGCCGCTCCACTGAGAGCCCTATAGACTTCGTGGTGACCGATACACCCGGCGGGTCAAAAGAGAGCGATGAATCTTCATCTGCACCCAGCACCATCTCTCGCTTCGCCTGTAGGGTGGTGTGTGACCGGAACCCTCCTTACACCGCCCGAATTTACGCTGCTGGCTTTGATTCCTCTAAAAACATCTTCCTCGGGGTCAGTATTTGCTCTGGAGTGGACGTGAATTAATACTTTTTGTGAATCATGTTTAAATAACATCTGAACAACTGGGCTGATAACAAAAGGCTTAGATTGCTATTAGACCACTAGTGTTGTTACATGAAGCATAAAATGTAGTTAATGTTTTCATGACTGTGCTTATAAGGGGTTATACATCTCTCATACAGGAAAAGGCTACAAAATGGAAGAATCCAGACGGTCACATGGATGGACTCACGACCAATGGGGTGCTTGTGATGCATCCTCACGGTTTTCCAGAGGAGCCCATGCAGGGCCTGTGGAGAGAGATATCAGTCTGTGGGGACGTTTACGCCCTCCGAGAGACCAGATCCGGTCCCATCCGTGGACAGCTGGTAAATGTGATAACCATACTTTTTACATTCTTATTGAGAGATTTGGGGAACAGAGTTCAGAAACATGTTTTGTTTGAAATGTTTAGAATTGGATCTTGGCTTTCTAGTGAAGCTTTTAAATCCTGCAAGTTCTTGTTAATTTCTTATATTTATACACCTAATAACAACTGAAGTTGATGTGAATCACAAGAATTGGCAAATTGCACATCCACAACTCTGCAGTTTAAAAGCCTTAATGTGATTGTTTGCTTTCTAGCTTTTTAAGTGATCTGTTTAGCCAAAGACTCTGAGCTCTTTGTTCAGAAAGCTGATTTCATTTACTGCATGTTTATATCCAAGCTTTTATATCTGTGAATGAATTATAAGGCCACTGTTTGGGGTGCTGTGATGGTTAAAGATATGGGGCAACCTAACATTTGTGAGTTTAAAGAGGCTGAATGGGGTCCCAGCACCTTTCCTGACGGGTAATCCACAGTGTTTTCATGTCACTACAGGCTCAAGGTGAAAGCAGCGCGCTGCAGGACGGCTCTCTCGTGGACCTCTGTGGTGCCACGCTGTTGTGGCGTACCGCTGAAGGCCTGCTGAAAGCGCCCACCCTGCGACACCTGGACGCTCTGCGTCTGGAGCTGAACGCCGCTCGACCGCAGTGTCCCGTGGGTCTGAGCACGCTCGCCTTCCCCAGCCTCCCCCGCAGCCACAGTCTGGAGGAGCGTCAGCCATGGGCTTACCTAGCCTGCGGTCACGTCCACGGCAGACACGACTGGGGACAGCGACCCGAACGGCACAGGGAACGAGAGGAAGGGTCCTGCGGAGGCACCGGAGGTCGTCGCGAGTGCCCCCTCTGTCGGACGGTCGGGCCTTACGTTCCCCTGTGGTTGGGCTGCGAGCCCGCCTTCTACGTGGACGCGGGAGCCCCCACTCATGCCTTTGTGCCCTGCGGCCACGTGTGCTCGGAGAAGACGGCCAGATATTGGGCGGAGACGCCGCTGCCTCACGGGACCCACGCCTTTCGACCCACGTGCCCCTTCTGCTCGGCCCCGCTGTCGGGCGGCCCTGGTTACACACGCCTCATCTTTCAGGGTCCGATTGATTGATAAAGTGGCCAAAGGAGGGGAGGAGGGGGGCATTAGTTTGACTAAAGGCTGTATTCCTGACCGTGATGCCTGTGCTGATGTTTTACACACATGTATTATTTCTGTTATGTGCACAAATCGCGAGTTGGTGAGTTATGCTGCCTTCAAGTCATGAGCAAATCTGTGAAATTATTGTATGTACCAGAGTAAAACTTGGCCGACATCTTGGGAAAATATCATGATGCAAATTAGCACACCAGTACAAAAAATGGTCGTTTAGTGCTGCTAACTTAACCACATTTTTTTCAGTAGCTTGATGATAATTCAGCTGTTAGCATAATAGCTTTTCCAAGCTACTTTGTCCAAAGAACATTGAAATTTCATTGTCTCGTGTTTGATCTTTGTAGTCGAGTAGATGAGATTCAGTAATCTAAATCAATCAACTCTCTTTATAATCTTTCTCTTTCTATTCATCTCTCTCCTGCTTCTCTCTTTTTTCATCCCACTTTCTTTCTCTGTGTTTCCTTCCCCTATTTCTCTCTCTCTTTCCCTGCAGTGTTGGGAAGCCTGACTTCATTTTAGTAAATCTGTTCATTTGTTTGATCATACAGTTCATGCATATAAGATTAAGGTTAAAAATTATTCCATGTTCAAATGCAAGGCATTTTAAGGCTTCTCTTTTGAAAATATTTAATTTAATGGACATTGCTCCTATTATATTCCGTAAACTAATTTTCTTTTTCCTAGTTTCATTATTTTAATTTAGTGAAATTAATCTTTTAGTGCTAAAATAATTTGTTGATGTCACATGCTGTTTAATGCAGTATACTGAACACTATATAACAGCAGACTATATGCTGTTTACTGTTTTATATTGATAAAATACCTCTTTAAGCATTAACTTGTGTTCACACTAACCACTTGTTCACTTAAGTAGCTTAACTAGTTAAAATGATAGCTTTAGTAGCGTGTTGTGGAGGAGTATAATGCTAATTTCAGCCGGTTTATAAAGTTTGAGCAGTTAAACTGTGTTTCCCATCATCACCAATTATACAAGATCAAATAATGACACGCATAGTGCACTTCACTGTGTTCACAGTTTTTATGGCATTAGTGCTAAAAAGCCTCTAGTGTTTTATAAAGTGAGAAAGAAAGAAATATGACAAATTACTTGATTTTGGCGTAATTACAATGCAAAGTTCCCAAGAGGACTTGAAGGCAGCATTAGTTTTTAATACAGCCTTTCGTCAGGTCCAAAGAAATGCAGTTTTGTGCATTGTGATGTATTGACACTTACATCTAGAATTGTTGGTAACCGCAAGATGCTGGGTAGTGGTGAAAAGTTGCCTCTTTTCTCCCCCCTACGGCCATCTTTTACAGTACATGACCTCTGACCGAACCCATCTCACACAACACACAGTAGAAAGTACAAAATCCTTTATAACACTTGATTTTTTTTAGCAATAAACAGTATAGAACGAAGCTACTAGATAACCCAGAGAGATGCAAACGGTTCAAGCCATGTGCTTCCTATAGCTTATCTCAAACATGGCTGAATCTGGCCTTCACACGAAGGGCTTTACAGCTCACGAGCCCTTGTGATTTTTGTTTTTTATCGTTCTTTCCTTTTTAGATTCGTATGATTGTTTTAGCATTTAAATGACAGTTGCCGTATGTATCGTAGTCGTCAAGATGTCATATTTTTCTACATGACTGTGTTACTAAACTTTTGACCCAGGGTCAGATTGTTTTATATACAGTGTTTCACATATAGCAGTATATAGATTATATAAATATATATATTATTTTATGTACATGATATGATTTGAGTCCAGGAGAGCTTACTGGAAATGACACAATGATTCACTGTGCTCAGTCAGAGAAGACACCCCAGTACTCCATCTAACGACCAATATGATGAATGTACAATTCCAGTGGTTACTTTCTCTTATCTCCCTGGTGCTATTCTTCATTTAAATGAACCTCATATTTTATGCTGAAAGTATTTGATTGTTTCACTTACAAAGGGTAACACTTAATAAAACCTTTTTCAATGAGGTGTAAACTATGGACGCTTCTTGACTGCTCAGACCAGTTGACGTGTAACATTGAAGCATCGCGATACTTCGATGTCATACGCCATTCGATCCAGTTAAGGACCGTCAGGTGTGTGTTATTGATGAAAATGCTTTTTAAGTGTTACCCTGAAATGACACAAACTCATGTATTGGCTTCATAGCTCTCGTCACACACGCCTGCACTGTGCACCTCTGAACATTTTAAACCAAGCACTTGACTTAAGCTTTGTATTGCAGGGTTTAGAAATAGAAAAGCTCTACTTTACCTCACAAGCTTTAGAAGAGACCTCAGTTTAAGACCCTATTTTTTTATTGATGCAAAGAACAACCATAAGCAATTAGGATTCTTTTTTACCTTTTATAAACTATGTGCTGTTCCCTTGACGTTATCAGATTGAAATGCTTGATTTCATGTGTGCCCTTGATTCGGAGTGTGCTTGTCCTTATGAAAGTGAACCATGATTTTGTTATAGTAAGTGTTGCAACCATGTTTTTTTGGCTCATTGATTACCATTTGACCATGCAACTAATATCATGGTTTCTATAGCAAAACTATGGTTAATTTGTGATGGTTTAACTATAGTAACCATGGTTTTTGGTTTTATCTGTAGTAAAAGCGTGCTTCATTTTCATAAGGGTTATTCGCCAAGGCTCACATGCTTTAGATCATGCTCGATTATATCATTCACTAAATTTTTTTATGCCACTAGAAATGGGCCTTTGCTGCAGTGACCCGTTTCTTTGCAAATAAATATGCTATTCTGAAATCTTCATAAAGGAAAGGAAAAGTATCAATAAAAATGGATATTCTGTTTACTGATCCTCTTTCAAACCTGTATGCTGTGTTTTATTTCCCAGTGAAATGCAAAATGTTCTTACGTTCTTATCTTTTCCAGTTCATAGCAAGCACATCCGTGAGCTCCAAAATCTACAAATAAAGCTTTGTCTTTCAGGGAATAATAACAGTGAACAGGTTTGGTTAGATGTGAGAAGGTGAGAGAATTTTCATTTTTTGGTGAACTGTCTCTTTGATGTAAACATGCACATAGTTCTCTGAGACCCATGAAGAGATCATTGAAAGTGTGTGTTATGTGGAATCTATGCTTCAAGTCTTGTAGCGGAGCATCCAGCTCTTGTGTTAGAGAAGGACAGTTTCTAGTCTTCCAAACAACCTCCAGATAATGCTGTTCTTGTCCCATTCTTGACCTGGGAACAGGTCGCCTCAGGTTTACACTAGTCAAAGTTTACAAAAGTTCCAGGGTCTGTTAGCAGGGTTAGCAGAGTGTCGTGCATGTGCCTGTATTGCAAACAGAAGAGGCGTTCCAGTGCAAATTCAAAACTCGTAGCTGTCTGTTCAGTATCGACTGGCTTGAAACGATTTTTCCACTGGTCTTTACTGAGACTGAGAAATGACACACTGGATCTGTTGTCTTCATCCTGAGGGTCTGTGTTTCTTTGTAGGACTTTTGTATATTGTTCTGGATATAGTCACACACTGGATGCTTTGAATCTCTTATTAAAAACTCTTGGTTGGATTTGATGATTGAAATGTGATTGATTTGCTGTCATTAAACAGTTTGAGTGTTGTCAGATTTGTGTTCTATATGAATGAAATGTGAAAATACTGCACCTTGAGTTTGACCAACTGAACAAAACACATCTTTCATAGACAAAAATGGAGACTTTAGCACTGCCACACTGCACACAAATCTGTACGGCTGCTCTTTCATAACAGACCGGCCAAACTGATGCCCAAACCCAAGGTGCACTGACAATCGCATAACATGAATAAAGGTTATCTTTTCAAAATATCTTTGTCGAATATTGTCATTATTAACATTAAGCTGATGTAATCAAGTTTTAAGTCCATAAAACTAGTATAGATATTGCAAATGTCAGTCAGTAGAGGGCGCAATTGCTTCAAGATAATGTTACAGAGAGTAAACATTTTGTGGTACATCATTTTTACATCTTTACAAAGTAACATTTCAACCCTGTCAAAAACAACTGTAGAAACCAGAAATTCTAATGGTTATAATGGAAAGTGTATTTGTTATAATGGACTCTGTTGGTCTCTCCTAGTAATGTGTTGGTGGGGTGTTATCTGGCAGATGGGAACCAATGAAATCACTATTAAATGATTTTTTAATGTTTAACAGATAATTGTTCATATTTGTAATGGAAACCATTAGAATTTATGTTGTTTTTACAGCATTACAGAAGCTGGTAGACACTTACCTGGGTTGTTTTATTGCAAGTGCTTATCTGAACTTCTAAATAAGCCCGTAGAATAAATCTGAATCAGGAGCAATGTGGAAATCACAGATGAAGGGTCCTTCTGTCTCCGTGGTCCTTTATGAGAGAGAATTAACTTATTAATATTAAAGAAATTTCATTAAAATGGTAAGGTTTTGTTCTGTACATTTAATATTTCACATGTTAGGGTTTCAACAAGTTATTTTTAACAATCCAATGTGAAGGTAATAAGGTAAGTTCTGTATAAATCATTTGAAAGCACCATATTAGTTTTTTCTGCATGCAATACTACATATAGAGTATGTCATCATTTTATATTTATTATATTCTGATATTACCTATTTATACTTTCACATTGGATTGTTGCAACCCATCAATTAAAAACCCAAGATTTTCATTGGGTTCTATTGGTTGTCATCCACAAGACAACAACTTTGTTCCTATCAATGAAAATAGTTAAATGGACTGACTTTACCTATAGGTAATATCAGTCCATTTAACTATTTTCATTGATAGGAACAAAGTTGTTGTCTTGTGGATGACAACCAATAGAACCCAATGAAACTCTTGGGTTAAGAATTACTTTTTTAAATGATTTTTGCTGGGTTGCAACAATCCAATGTGAAGGTAATAAGTTCTCTATAAATCATTTGAAAGGACCATATTAGTTTTTTCTGCATGCAATACTACATATAGAGTATATCATCATTTTATATTTTATTATATTTCATTAATAAGTAATATATTTCATATTATATATAATAGAGAAAACATTAGATTGCTTTTAAAACGGCATTAATAGCTTTTGTTTTAATAGTTTAACATTGCAATAATATAGTAAGGTAACGTAACGTAACGTAAAGTGGCACAAGAACAACAACAAAGCTTTTATAGGCTATTTACTGATTGACTTATAATGCAATAATAATATTTAGTGAGAATGTCTCGTAAACTATGTACTTTATAATAAAATATGACAATTGAATCGATTAAAAAAAAAAGGAAAGAGTATATAATATAATCACAAACCAGTGAACATGAACCTGCCGATGCTGACGACGCTCATTTTAAAAACATGTCCCTGTACATACTTTTGTATTTTGTCGTGAACAGAAATGAATTATAGATGAAAAACGTTGATAAAAACCTTGTTTCTTCAAATAAGTTTAACAATTTGTCCCGCTGAAATCTCATGAGGTGAATTTAGAACTCGCGCGTCAGGTAACTACAACGTTGGGTTGACGCTGACGTCATGACGTATTATTTTATGTAGTTAATCTGCTACAGTGGATCATGTTTTGTGCTTTTAAATGCTGTCAGTGAGATCAGAATGAATTTAATAATTTTTACATTACAGTATTCAAAGTGTGTCAATAAGTATCATGAAAATAATTTCACAATTCAGAAAATCCAACTATCCCTTTTGGGAATTTGGAGTAAAATATGAATTATAATTTTTTAAAGTTTTATAAAATATTGTTTATCACAAAGTTGTATTTGTGATAATTAATAATTCGATGTAGTTGCTAGATTTATAGGGTGCTAAGTGTGGTTGTTGGGGTGTTGTCACGAGTGATTATTGCTCGGTTACAGGCCCAGATTAAATGAACTATGGGTCTCTGGTCTGTGATTGTTATCCACTGAGGTTCCAAGATGTAATAAAAATACATCTAATATAAGTCAGACTGTAAATTAGGGCAGCATGCGTTCAGACTCTTTTTCTTGTAGGCCTATTTATGGCATACTTTCAGTAGTGTACTTCCATTGTGACACATGTAATCCGCGTGCACACTAATCCCAAAGCAGGTGGCCAGGCGTGTGGCTGTGGCATGGAAAATGGTTTGCTCCATTTTCCCCTTAGGAAACAGGGGGATCTGTGACATGACCAACACACAAGCATGTACACGAGGTCTGCATTCAGCAGAAGGCATTTCAGTGCACGTGCCAGCATTTACAGACACAACACACACACACAGTCCGACGCCATAGACAGGTGGGCAAAAAGGCATCTGTTGACTAAAAATAATCCCAGACTCCCCTTGTTCTCAGTCTCTCCATCTGCTCATGTTTTCTCACACAGCATCTTAATTTAAATTCTTAACTTCTGTGATATATTTAAAGTCATTTAAAGTCATTTAGTCATGTTTCTGATTAACAACATGTGTCATCATGTAGAGAATGGCTAAACATAGCGTGAACAGAAGGTAGTAGGTGTGTTTGTCTGTACTGCAGGTTTTCTGTCCACATGCTGCTAATAACTGTTTCAATCTTTTAATTAAGATGCTGTTGCAATTTAACATGTTGTTGTTGTTTGTTAAAATGACCTAAAGATGGTAAGATTTTAACACATATACTCTGAAAGTGTATGAAAGTCTTTCATAATTGTTGTTGATATCTGTATGGCAAAAGTCTTGATATTGAAATTTGTGAAAAAGGCAGAACATGTTAGAGCTATTTTACTGTAAAAGATGATTTGACTTAAAGATATTTTAAGATTTTAATAGTAAAGTCTGTTGGATTTTAAGAGGCTCTGCAGCTGCTGTTGGAGATGCATTTACATTACATTTACAGATTTGATACCCAGAAGTGCAAAGCATTTAAGTTATACATTTTTATCAGTTTGTGTGTTCCCTTGGATCAAACAGATGACCTTTGTATTGCAGTGCTTTCCTAATTAAGCTACAGGAACACAAATACACAAAGAACATGAATATAATGATGTTTAGTACTTTAGTTAAAATGTACTGTGTTTTATCTTCAGAGGTTTAGAGACTCATTAGTGACTGATAATGACTTCATCACCCTCACAGCAGGACACCTGATGACCAGTTAAACCACAGAGACCTCACAATACAAACAGCAGCGAATTCATTTATCATCCACTTTTCCTATTGGAAGTCTTTTTAGTTGTGTTATTTTTAGTTGTGTTAAACAAGCTATCAAGACCCACTTTGATTAAAATACGTGTGAAATTCGTGTCATTTTTAGTAATGACACGAATTTAACCGAATTTATGATATACCGAATGTTATAATATCCTAATTCTTCAGAATAAGTATGAAAACCAACATATTTTAAATGTATTTTTTAGGTTTGCAAATTAAGGCAAAATGAATAATAATCTATTATTAAAAGAACAGTTTTACTAAAGACGTTTAATCAGTTTACAACAAACAATGATACAGATGAACGAGATAAAACACACAAACTAATAGCCTCTTACAGAACAGAAGCTACACATTTTTAAAACATAAATAAATACAGTAGTGCATTAAAAACTCTGCATTGATCAAAGCGCACGACATCTACAGAGGCTTAAACCAAATCTGGCCAATTTTGCGCGCTTGATTAAAGTTCATGTTGTTTTCTCTCTTCGTCACAAGTCAAAATGATATGTAACACATTTTAAACATTTAGTCTTGATTATTCGCCTTTCTGTGACTTTTACAAAACCTGGAATTTCCAGGACGACGTCTGATCTTTGTAATCCAGACAGTCCGAGTTAAAGCCGAGCTTCCACGAAGCGTTTTGCTCCTTGTAATCCAAGCAGTCCGAGGATGCGCTGAACCCGAGGGCCGTGGGCCCGTAACCCTGCGCCGAACCGGTGAGATGATGATGATGATGATGCATAGACCCAAAATAAGAGCCGCAGTCCATTCCACTGAAGTAAGACATCGTGCCCTGACTGTATCCAGAGGCCTGGGTGTACTGAATGGGATAAGATCGTGGTATGCAGGCAGATGAGGAGGAAGAAAGAGGGTCCGAGACCGGAGAGATGGAAGCCGGGCTCCAGATGGACACTGGGGTGGTTGGACTGGACGTGGACGGTAAGGAGGTGCTGGGAGGGTTCTCAGAAGTGACCTCTCTGACTGGAGAATTCTTGTTCTTTACTGGTTTAATACTGGTCTGCGAGCCGTTCTGGTTTTGCTGCTGTTGTTGGCGACACTTCGCTCTTCTGTTTTTGAACCAAACCTGCACAGAAATGTTAAAGTGAGTCGTGTGTATTCATACACAGGTGTATAAAGACGGTTCACTAACAGTTGTGTGCATAAAGATAATTCCAGTGCGCAAAAGATTTTTTTTATTTTTTTATTAATTTTTAAAGATTTTTTAAATATTTGTTGTTAACAATAAACTTGTGATTTGTGATTTCTTTCTTACCTGTACCCTAGACTCGGGTAAATTGATTTTTAAGGCCACTTCTTCCCGCATGAAGATGTCCGGATAGCGCGTCTTCACGAAGAGGGTCTCCAGTATATCCAATTGCGCACGGGTGAATGTGGTCCTTTCTCGTCTCTGTTTACGCGAAGTCGCTGTGTGGAAAAAAGAGTATCTTTAGTGTGTTTCAGTGTTATTTAAAACGCACTTTTAGTATCAGTATATCCAAATGTTAAAGCGTATTTGTCTTTTACCTGGATAACCCGAGGAATGGTGCAGCAAGTCTATTCCAGTGGTAGTTAAGCTCAGCCCGTTAACTGTGTAAGGTGTTTGTTGCAGGTAAGACATCATGTTCAGTTTTGGTTCAGAACTAAAGTGACAGACTGTGATTGCCAAGTGCGCAAACCTGTTTACAATCCTCTGACCTACTGTCTCTCTTCTGTATATCGAGAGCAATGATAACAGACGACTGTTTGTGCTAGTTAGGTGCTGAAACTAGTTCGTTAAATTGGGAGGGGGAGTCTTCTCAACATCCCATAATTGCAACGCCCCCGAGAACAAAACCCACCAGTCATTTGTAGAGACGCAACAAGGCGCAGCATTCACAAAGTAGCCAAAACATTTTGAGGACAAGCTAATTGTCTCCGAAGTAGACAGCCTCATTGGGGGTCATTTGCAAAGACAAAGACCACTGCGGACAAGATAAATACTGCTGATAACAAAAGGCCCTTTAGCGAAAAACAATGACGCAGACCTGTAAACTTCTCCATTCTTTGTTTAAATGGCCTCCACTCGTCCATTTCAATGCGCTTGTCATTAAAATGCGAATAGCAGCTTAGTGAGAAACAATAAAACTTAAGGCAAATTTTAATTTCAGTTTGACATATTGACAATTGGGCTTAATTGATTGTAGCCGATAATTAGATTGACGTGCTGAGCCTCTTAAAAAGTGTCGATTAGCTATTTAGATAAAGAAAAACACGTTACATCCATCCATTAACAATGTATTAAATACCATATTGTTTTAAAGTTGTTATTTTCAATGGAGGAAAAAAGCACATAAAATTAATCATAAATAAAGTTCTTTAACAAATGTGTCAACAAATTATAAATATGGCAAATTATAAATGTGTCAACAAATTTTGCATTGCAAAAAATTATATTATGGCAGTAACATATAACATAAACATCCAGCTAACTCAACACATTACCAGTAAAGCCCCACAAATATAGTTTAAATTTTTAATAAAACGAATACAATCCCATTATAACTATTACATCATTACACCATTATAATTTTGGGGGGGTTGTTGTTTTTTTAGCAGGAAAGACAAGAAGTTCTTTCAGTTCGTTCTTTCTTTCAGATTTCTTGCAAAATCCAAAAAAGACTTGAAATAAGAACATAATCGTTTTATACTGTTTTAAGCAATTTAGAAATTAATAAAAAAATGTATTAAAGTTATTAAAATGCCAAAAGCGGGTGTGAATGATGTCGATGAAATAATTTTTCTATAATTATTTTCAGACAGTTTAACGTATTTTTATTGGAAGTGTGTCTGATATAACGGCCATCGGCTCAATCTGTCACTGAAATACACAGTTTATGACTGATCGCTTCACATCCGTTCAATAATTCATTAATGATGCGAACGGCACGCGCTCCCGTGACGCGCGACTCATTCCGGCTGATTAACCTTCTGCGTCACGCGCGTCGTGTTTGACAGACTCATCAGACTCCACTGCAACCTAATTCATTTCACTTTCCGAGACATAATCTTAAACAATAATTTGATGTGCAAACTTATTTTTATTCTTTTATATATAATATAATATAATATAATATAATATAATATAATATAATATAATATAATATAATATAATATAATATAATATAATATAATATAACATGTTTTTTATTTATTAGTAGTCAGTAATTCATCTTCATAAATAACAATAATAACTGTATAGTTTCCTGTATATTTCGATTATATGACATACTTAAACTTTTGTATGTATTTTAGTAATTATATTTTTTAGTTTTAGTTTTTCTTGTTCACGTTTTAATCTTTTAATTTAAAATGTATTTTATTATTTTTATTATTATTATTATACTTTTTGTGTGCTACTTATGTGTATGATTAGGCCAAAAACAACAGGTTTTGATTTTGTAAATATTAGCAAAATGTGGTTTCAATTTTTTTATTGTAGAAAAGTTTAATTATTAAATAAGTTGAATTATAAGTATAATTTACCAGCATCAATTTGGTCTAGCATAACCTTATTATGGTTGATTGTAGAGAAACAGTTGGTTGACAGTGAGTTTGCCATGTGTGTGGTAAATGAAAATCAACTTCTGCATGTGTATCAATAAATATGCATAAAGAGTGACCCGGCAGGTGGCCCTAAAGCCCTGTTAGCCTCTCTCTGGGGTGCCCGGTGTGTGCTTACGGGTGGGCGGAGAGACAGGAGTTTACCTGGAACCCTGCGGTATGTGTCTGTGTGTGTGTTTATTCTTTTTTAATATTCTTTAAGAATAAGAATAGGTTTTTGGTCCCAAAAGTATCTGAAAAATGTAAAAGCTTGTCTTGAGACCTCAAAAGCTTCCATGGCATCTTAACCTTCATATTTTTTTAATTCCATAATTTCTTTTTACAGGGTGGGCGTGATGTTTCCGTATGTTTGATTATGTGTTTTGTCTTTTGTGATGTCTATAAGATTTCAGCCTCAGCATCCTCAGTCAGTAATGTTTATGAAGCAGCTCGATGGGGAAAATGTGCTGCTATATTAACAGTTTCAGAACAAGAGAGGTTTAATCCTCATTGTTTGGCAGACTGAGGGGGATAAGGGGGACATCGGCTGTAAAACGATCCAGACGGCCTCCCTTAATCCCCCCCGTTTCATGACCCAAAACCCCCATCCCCTGTCAGATACAACACAGAAAGACAAAACAAAATGTTCAAATCAGAAAAAGAAACTTATTTGGCTTGGTTCATAAATGAGGAACAGCAAATTTTGCAAATGAAGATTAAGTATCACTCTCAAAGGCATAGGCTCTTACGTAGAACTTTGTCTAGATGTTTATGGTTTAAAAACTCTTTATCAAACTTTCTATTAAACTATTTTTAAACCTATTACTAAGTTTAAATCTATTCAACTTTTTATTAAAGATTTTTAAGTTCTTCTCTCTATTTTTGTGTGTATCTGGGTTTTCACATTGTCTTTTAGATCTCATTTAAAAAGGTTTTCCTTGTTCTTTATTTCTTTTATTCTTATTTCAATTTTCCCAAATTACAATTTCACATCTCAATGAGCTTTATGTATTCATGTTGTCCAGCAGAATTTTTTCATTTTTTTCTCTCATGTTTCCAGTCTCACTGCGTGCTGATCCTGCTGTTGCCCGATTGTCTCTCATCCTGCTGGTTTGGTGCCGTGAGGATGATGGGGGACAGCGAGAAGTTGTTATTGTGCCAACGTAATGTCTTTCCTCTTAATCAGTATCTCAAACATCTTCATATTCTACTGCACTCTGAAGTGTCATACTTCTGTATTATTTCACTGGAATAATTCTAAACAAAAAACACCATTAGTGTTTTTTACACCATTAGTGTTTTTGTAACAAACTTCTAACACATAAAAACCATAAATATTTAAAGAGTGAATCAAGCAAGAAAACCATAAATCCTGTTATTATGGTGTCAGTTCTGTATAGAGAGCCATCACTTCAAATATCTAGTTCCTGTTTTAGTTTTTAACTTGAGAAATCTGTAAACAGTTCTGGACAATGAGCAGACTGTGACTTTAAATTTGGTAATCTACTCAATGAGACATGAGATGAACAGGAGCTCATGAGTGCAATTCTGCCCCCTGGCGTATTTATTCAGTACTGCGATCATCTTCTTCACATGCAATAAAATAAAAAATACAGCAAAAAATAACTACATACTTACAGAATAGTAAAGAAAATTCTCTAATTTATATAGCATCTACATTTAATGTTTTCATTAAGTTTAAATCATTAACTGAAAGCCAAAATGCAATCTTTACAGTATGATCAGACAAGTTATTAAATGAATATATATTTTCTTTTTGTGAGTGTGAACAATACCTATTGTTTCCACCTGTTTCTAACAGACATTTTTACTTCAAATCTTTTAGGTTTCCTTAAAACAATAAAGCATGCCTTTTGACATACATCTACACTGTGACTCTTTATTTAATTGTTCTTTAGTTTTTATTAATAATTATGCTATTTATGTTAATGCGATATGGCTGTTTGTAATGTAATGACTTTTCAAAAAAGTACTTTGGAGTATTTTGTTACTATTGAACTTCAACAGACAGCTTACCAAAGACTGTCGTAAACCTTTCAGCCATATTGGAAAGGGCAAAGAGCACAACAGCGTTTACATTTCTTCCAATTTCAATAGATTATAATCTACGTGGAGTGAAAAGACTTTTCAGTTACAAAAACTCTCCAATTACTTATTCATTGGCAGAAAATTACTTTTTGATGTCAGGCCTCCCTGTTCTCTGTGGTCTGGTGTTGTTTTTGTCATTATTATGGCCTCCAGGGGTCAGTGTGTGCAACATAATCATAAATTTGAGGCTGAACGCTTAACACTCACAGTCGTGTGTCTGTGGTTTTATAGGCTGTGCAAAATATAAACAGTAAAGTTAAACAGTACATACATACATACATACATACATTAAAGCTGACATTAAATATTGATAATGCTGATGCTGAATGCTGACTTTCAATACCACTGTTTAAAATGTATTTATGGTCCTATTTACATAAACAAAATGTAGATTAGATCATATATGTTGCTTCTTGGTTACCTTTAAAAATAATTGAATCGAAAATAAATTAATATTATTTGTTTGCCTGACAGAATTTGCGTGCCTACAGTTTAAGGGTAGAGATTGATAGAGAATTATCTTGAATTAATTGTAATATTTATGAATTTGAGTCAGATTTTACACTTAATAATATAATTGTAAAATTAATTTAATATACTTTTTATATTATAATTTAATAAAAAATCATTTATATCTAAATCATATTCAAAATGTAAAACTGAAAACCTCTCAAACAATATTTTCACTAAAGTGGCAAACTAAATAATTAAACAATTTTACAAAAAATCATAATAATATTTTCTTTATCTCTTCCTACTATGCAGATGTGAGACCTGCGACTTAATCATGACATTCTGTTTAAGATTTAAGTTTTTTTAAATAAACTTTACCGCTCTATTATTGTTGTTGTTTTATTATAGTTATTAAAAATTGTTAAATTACAATGCATGCCAATAAAGTTTTTACATTTTGAACTGAATCCCATTGTCAGCGGTGTGAATTCAGGGACTCTGGGACCAGGGGGAGATCTCCCTCCTCCTCTCTCTCTCTCTCTCTCTCTCTCTCTCTCTCTCTCTCTCACTCACTCTCTCACTCCTCACCCACTCACTCTCTCTCTCTCTCTCTCTCTCTCTCTCTCTCTCTCTCTCTCTCTCTCTCTCTCTCTCTCTCTTCAGCAGGTATTCTCAACTTTGGCTCAGTCTCGAGTCTGTCCAGATTGCAGCCATGGAATCAGACATTTATTTATGGCCTGCATTGAGTTTTCCAGTCTGATTATCTCAGGACTCATCGGACTGTTGATCGGATTACAGATATAATGATGTTTTCCTCTGATGGAGTATATTCACTGCTGTTGTTATTGGAATATCGTGTCTGACTGTCTTCACCAAGAGTTCTCAGGAGTTCACAGGTAACAAACCAACATCATCGCCTTTATTTACGCATGCAGACTTTTTGATATGCATGTTTTCTTAATGTGTATTAAATGTTAAAATGACCAGGTTTGGGTATTTTAATTTTACCTAATGGGATTTTGAGATGATCACACATTCCGCGTCATTTTGTCTTTTTTTGCGCATGACGAAGTGTGTGAAACATTGTAACAGATCGTTTCGCGGGAACTTCCGTGAGCGACGCGATCAAAGAGAAAGTGTCTGTGTGTGTGTGTGTGTGTGTGTGTGTGTGTGTGTATAATCTATAATCATCATCATATCTTACGTAATGATATATATGAGCATATAACACACGATAAGATCTAGCAGATATGGACACTAATTGTTTGTGTATGAAAAGTGTGGTGATGATAGTTTCATAAAGATTATGATGATAATGATTACAGATCACTAGATTACTGCCTTACAAAAATTAACCAAGGTATTACTACAGTAACCATAGTTTAACTAGAATGTATAGTAAAACCATAGTAATTGTAGTGAAACTGTGAATACAAATTCAAAATCAATCTTTCAAAAACATAGTAACTATAGTTTTACCATGGTACATTTTCATAAGGGCAGATCTGAAAATGAAACTTTTCCACAGTCTTCAGCTTTTATGTGTTTGTGTAGTTTACATTCAGTTTGTTAAAGTTGTGATTTTATTGTAAACAGTTGTAATCTTTATTAAAGACTGATCTGTGTGTTTCTACTAAATCTAGCACTGTTGTTCTTTGGACCACCATCACCAGGCTTTTATTGATGTTATTATGTCGTGAGTTATAAATTAATGTTTTTATTGTAGATTAATATAATTCATGTATAGGGTTTTTCACAATACAGAATGTTTCAAAGCAGTTTAAACACAAATACTACTAAGAACAAGTCTGGAAAGTTGTTCGCTTTTAAATCTAATTAAAATAAAAATTACACTTGGCTTGTAAAGAAATTAAGCGTTTGTTTTCAAAAGAATTGAATGTGACTGTAATGAAACTGTAATTGAAACTGTAATGAAAGTTTTGTCATTGATGTCATTAAACCCTAAATCCATCTAAAGAAAATATGATTCAAAGGCAGATTGTTAGTTAAACACACAGAAGTTTTTTATGAAGAAAGTTCTGCTAGATCAGACAAAACCAGACCAGAGAGAATAATGTCTTTGAGATGTCCATTTGATTGACAGATGCTTGAAGAGAGTGACAGCAGTTGTCGATGGAGACAGAGCATCTGTTGCCAGGCAACAGGCATGTACATCTGTTCTACAGGAACCTCATGCCTTTGTGTGTGTGTGCTGTGTTTTATCTCGGTTAATTAGCTTCACACACACACATTTAGATTCATTGTGTGTGTGTGTTCACTACAGTGTAAGTGGTCATAAAGCTGTGGGCGGAGCTTATTGAGGCACTGAATGGGATGTGTGCCTGTTAAAGGGTCAGAAGGTCAACTGAGGTCAAACCATTTGATAGATCCCAATACACCATTAAGACTAGAGGAATGTCTGTCTGTCTTTTCTTCATTTATGTGTTTTAATGTTAAAGTCAACATGAAATGGCATTTTTCGTGCATTAGTGCTCTTTGAGTCTGTCGCTTTTAACTCTGATATCAGAATCCTTAGAGACAGAAAGCCACTCCAATAACGTTGAGAGAGAGAGAGAGAGAGAGAGAGAGAGAGAGAGAGAGAGAGAGAGAGAGAGAGAGAGAGAGAGAGACAGAGAGAGAGAGAGAGAGAGAGAGAGAGAGAGAGAGAGAGAGAGAGAGAGAGAGAGAGAGAGAGAGAGAGAGAGAGAGAGAGAGAGAGAGAGAGAGAGAGAGAGAGGAGAGAGAGAGAGAGAGAGAGAGGGAGCTTTCTTAGGATTTCATTCCGGAGGTGGAACTTGAAACCCCTGCTATGTGTTTGTAAAAAAGAATCCCCCCCACACACACACCAAGAACCCCTAGCCCCTCCAGACCCTTCACACACATTGGACCCTTCATTGGTGTTAATTTAACCCTTAAATCATGTGTCTTCTTGATGATTTGAGAGCATATTGGAGTTTTTAAATGATTAGAATAATCCAACATTAATTCTAATAGATTTGCATTGAAAGCAGGACCCAGAACCCTGTACACTGTAAAACATTTCAGACCTCTTCAACTCTCTTCAAAATTTTCTATTGACTTGGCTCTCTTAAAGTTCTGAAAATTTATGAAATTTATGTTGCCAAGTCATCATTTACTATTGTGCAAATTGAGAAATTGAGATGCAAGTCATTAGAAAAATGATGAGCTAAATTTAACAGTAAATCAATAAGCAAACACACTACTGGTAACCCTGGTAAGTGAGCACTTGTTAGTTGTCACTCGTTCACTAGGTCACATACACATCCTGAAAAGACCAGAATGCTTTTCTGGTGAAGCTTTTTAACCAGAGAACTATTGCTGGTAAAGTTAGTTAGGAAATCTGGTGATGAAAACCAGCATCCTATGTCATCTAAAAAACAACAACGTACACAGTAATCATCAATGCTGCGACTGTATATTTTAATGCAAAATGCTTTACCAAACTAAACATCTTTGTTTCTTTATTATGATGGGGATTTTCCTTTGACCTAAATTTTCATTTTCTTTTCTAACTACTCTGAATCATTTTGCTCATTTGGTCCCCACAATCTGTCCCACCCCTGTGTGTACACACACACACACGCGTCAGGTGAGGTGTCTGAACAGATCCTGTGGTTGAGATGTTATGTCTGGAGCAGAACGCTGAACATCAGATGTGCAGACACACCAGAGCATCTGATCATATCATAGATCTCAATCATCTCACTGTAAGGGTGAAAGCGTTTCACGTGAATGTTATTGAAGAGATTCATTGAAGTTTTCATTTAGTCTCAGATGGTTCTTTCACAATTTCTTAAGAGAAGAAATAGCAGCCATACAGTAAGAGTTTAAAAGTTCATAGCAGTTTTTGAACGAATTAAATGACATTGAATATCAAGTTGTAAGTTGTAACTCAACACAGGACAATTAAGTATGATAGTTTAAGATTACTAAAGTACTACAGATTGTCCAACAAATAATTGCAGTTATAGTGATTTATTGTCTGTTTCAGAGCCTTGACAATTATGATGTGAGTTTAATCTTAACAATCAGGTTAGATTCATTTTTTGTGTTTTGTTTAGAGTCTTAGTAAAAACAGTCAGACAGGGATCAGACATGGGTGTGAAAGGTGTTTGCGTGACAGAAAAAACAACATTTGCTGAATATCAAATCAAGTTAGATGAGTCTGGTGACACCTTTAAAGGCACTTTAACACACGAATGAATGCGTTTTTTAGAGGAGTGGCAGACAATGTCAAAAAAATAACAACTTTTAGTAGTCCTCACTTAAGATAAACACACAGATGACTTTTACATCTTTTGTGTTTCGTGGGAAATAAAGTCAGCACACAGATTTGGCAGCAGTCTCATTTTTAGGTGAACTGTTCCTTTAAAACTGACTTTAAAACCCATCCAGCTTCATGTGAATAAAGGCCTTCAGCTGATCTGTGTTTAAGCTGATAATCTCCATTGTAGTGCCGTGTTGACACACACACACACGCGCACACACACACACACATGCACACGCTAGAGTTTATTTCCTGTTCTTTGAGGTTTTGAGTGTCAATGTTGAACTCAAGGTCACATCCTGAGGTTAATTCCAGTTTTTAGAATAAATTGACAGCTTTGAGCTTTGATGCGACCACTGTCCATTTAGTTAACCAGTATTTATCCCTTGGGCTTTCTGTGTGTGTGGTTTCACTTATGGCTGCGTTTGGTTTTTGAGGGAATTCAGTGCTGCTACAGTCTTTCCGAAGATTAAAGATGTTCTTTTGCTCGTAGTGTTAATTTCTCCAAACAGAGGTTTGAGCTCTGGAGCTGAATTCCTAAAAAAGAGTTTGATTGATGGAAGTAAATGAAGCAGGAGAAACAGAAACTACTTATTTGATTGAACTGCCAAAAGTTGAGATTTTTTACGCAGAATGTGTCAGCAGTGAAGTGCTCCTGTTTGATATACTCTTAATGTCTGATTGTATTTGCTGTTTCGTTGATTTTTGATGTCTTTTTGAGTCAAGCTTTTCTTGGTGAATGGGGAATGTTTAGAGAATGAGAAAGTATGCAGGACACACACACACACACGGCTCACCTTTCACATATAACATAGAACATGTGTAGTGCTGTGTGTCATGTGTTTTGATCCACATTACTCTGCAGACATGTGGAATTTACCCCTCATCCGTCTCCACCAATCACAGAGTAGCATTATTTAAACAGAGGGAAACCCCAGTACAAAGAATCTCTCTCTCTCTCTCTCTCTCCCTCTCCCTCTCCCTCTCTCTCTCCCTCTCTCTCTCTCTCTCTCTCTCTCTCTCTCTCTCTCTCTCTCTCTCTCAGGTCATGCTATAATTTCAGGTCATATGATGGAGATTCTGGCAGTCACATGATCAGTGCAGTAGCTTATTGAAACATGGCCTTTGTTTAAAATAGCATTTTTCATCTGCTTACACTGTCATAAAAATATGTAGTATGCACGGGCAGACTACACTGGTGTCACCTGTTGATCAAAACAAATCAAGAGCGCATCTTAAGATTTAATACAGATGTTTGAACACAAATTGATCATTTTTAGTGGAATAAATAATCTTCTGTGGAGTTATAATGTTCTCTTCTGTTGTGAAGTGTTTATTATATCACACACAGGTGAACCTCCACCTGAGCTGCTTTGAGCTTAAACTTTAAACCGTTTCATATCCTCACGAGCGGGCCTTTCTCTGATTGGAGATCTCATGCAGGTGTTGTCTGTCATCTGAGATGTGATTGGTGAATGGAGCTGTCAATCAGCAGCTGGAATGTTGGCTACTATCTGAGAACAATAGCAGGAAGGATTGTGTTCACAAACCCTGAAGCACTTGTATGAATCCTGTGTGGATTGAACTGTATTACTTTCATAAGCAGAGGAATGGACTTTTCTGTTGTACAACATGCTTTCTACAAGCCAATATCTTATTACATTCCTCTCTAGAAATTGGTCAAATATGATTTGTCCAGGCAACTCTTTTCATACATTGTCAAGCTAGTTTTTAATTCTGTTTCATCTTGCTATATTTATTTATTTGTAAAGTAGTAATGCAAGCTGGTCGCAAAATAAACTTATTCAGGAGATACATGACCACTTCAGATTTAGAAAATTATTCTTTTTTTTTATCTTGTACTCACATTCAGTGACAGTCGTCCCCTGTAAACACACTGAATGTTGGGTGAAATCCGGTTTTGGAAACTCACTTGAGGAATCACTCAGGAGATAATCACTCCCAGCATCTCCTCTCATTAGTCTGATGAATGACATCTTTTGAAAAGTTAAACATGCGTTTCCTCTTTTGCTGAGCCCCGCCCCTTTCTCTGGGTCTTGTAACAGAGGTCACCATGGTGATGTGTGTTACTATAGCGACTGATGAAAGGGACTGTTTGCTCTCGTTAGACTAATAGATGATGGCAACCTTAACCGTGTGTGTTCATGAACTTCGAAAGTACTCTTGAATTTCTGAAGACTGTCTGGAAGAATTCCCGTCTGTCTGAATAAATGTTGTGGTCAGGTGATCCTGACGTTTTGTTCAAATTCTCTCTTATTTGAAATTAATTCATGGACGTTTAGTTTGTAATTTGTTCTGTTGCTTCATGTGTTCCTGTTTATTGTTTGTCATTGTTAGTTACTGATTAGCATTCATCTGTTTCTGGTTTAGTTCTGTGCTTTACAGATGCAGTCACACTAGACTTTTTTGTTCCATTGACTGCCATTCATACGCATGTGAATGCAGCGGACCGGAAACACAAGCTCATGCAAAGAAATATGCAAACAATTTCACATTTAACATGGGCAAATTTGGGCAACTTTGACCTGCTAATTTGTATCACATGACAACGTGTGACCAGTAGAATAATTCGATAAATCTCATTTTCTGTTCTTATTTTGTATAATGCAACTTAAATAACAAGTATGTCTGAATTAAAAACAACATGTGTGATATTATATGCAGGGTACATACTCGTGTGACATCAGTTGTTCTGGTTTTGTGTGTGAAAGCTTAGGTGGTCCAGTGGCTACAGGTCTGGACTGGTTGTGTATATTGAGGTAATGTTTGGTGCTTTGTGTTTCTCTGTTGTTTACATTATTCCTGGCGAACAGAAATGACATCACTCACCACAGCTGTGTATGTATGTGTGTGTCGAACACTTCTTTCTTTCTTGCAACTTCATATACAGAAAGTAAAATCACTTTTTCCTAATGACACTAAGCTAGTAATTATGGTTAGAATATTGAATTATTTGGTTTTCTTTGACTATAAATCTTTCTTACCATTAAAATACCATTTTATACGAGTATGTTAATCAAAGTGTCATGGTATCACTATCTAATATCATTATACTTTTATATCAGGACAGCATGTTTTTTTCACTAGTTCTGTGTTACATTGTTGTGGTAAAACTGTTATTGATGTTGATTGTGTGTTATGTTTTTATTGTCAAGTGATGGTTGTCTTGGTAACAGTGTTATCTCTCTGTGGAAGGTTATCTATCCCGTGTGTTGAGGAATTACACTGAACAGGCGTGTGACGGAGACTTCCTGACTGTTCGCTGTCCGCCCAGAACATCCATCACGGTCCAATCAGCCTTCTACGGCAGTAAAGACTCCGCCCACTCGCCACAGTGCCCGCCCACTTATAGCAGCACTGGGACGCAGTCAGTGAGTGACATCACTTCCTGTCATGTGTCAACATCCTTGCAGGTAACACAAACTGAAACGTAGCCCACATTCACCCTAACAAAATATTCCGTGGTACCACCATGTTTTCTACGCAGTGCTATATTGTTAGTGTCATTGTACCTTTTATATGCTATTGTATATGAATACTGTATTCATTTAGTATCAGTTTGTATATAATAAACACCTAGTCACCTACCACTACAGTATTTTTCTCTGTAAAGAGATTCTTTAAGTGCTGAAGTGAGTAAAGCTCCTCTTCTGTCTGTCAGACCTTCATTAATCTCATCATGGGACTGTTTTTGTTTCACCAGAAACTATGTGAGTGTCAATGAAGTAATGTGTTTGTGATGTACAGGGTCTGACAGCACACACACGTGTGATTTACGATCACACACTTGCTAACCACACACTATAAACACACACACACGCACAGGCTGTGATCTGGAGTACAATTACACACAGTGTGTTTTCATGCCTACAGGGAAAACAATCTCCTGATGGAAAAGGAAAGCTGGTGAATGTAGACACATGAATAAAAGCTCTCTCTCTCTCTCTCTCTCTCTCTCTCTCTCTCTCTCTCTCTCTCTCTCTCTCTCTCTAGCTCTCTCTCTCTCTCTCTCTCTCTCTCTCTCTCTCTCTCTCTCTCTCTCTCTCTCTCTCTCTCTCTCTCTCTCTCTCTCTCTCTCTCTCTCTCTCTCTCTCTCTCTCTCTCTCTCTCTCTCTCTCTCTCTCTCTCTCTCTCTCTCTCTCTCTCTCTCTCTCTCTCTCTCTCTCTCTCATCTCTCTCTCTCTCTCTCTCTCTCTCTCTCTCTCTCTCTCTCTCTCTCTCTCTCTCTCTCTCTCTCTTTCTCGCTCTTTAATTTGAGATGTTTAGCTATAATGCTGCCAAAGCATATTAAACAAGTATTGGCAAGAAATATACAATATTACAAGAAAAACAAACACTAAGGTGGTATAAAATAAGGTGACGGTTAAGGGATAAAATAAGATAACTAAAGCACTAGACTCGAGTACCTTATTGCTTTTATAAATGCTTACCACACAATACAAGCATTACTAATAGCTGTGCTTTATCACGAATAAGACACAGCTATTGACCAGTCAAAAACTGTTATAAATGAACTTTGCACATAACATCAGAAACATCAACAAGAGAAGGAGTCATGTGTCACTATATGTCTCTCTCCCGTCTCTCTGCAGAAGATGTTGGATGAATGCGAGGACAGAAGGAGCTGTCAGGTTCTTGTCAACAGTCGTCTGTTCGGGACAGATCCGTGTCCAGCCGTCAGTAAATACCTCAGCGTTCAGTACAAGTGCAGACCGAGTGAGTTTGTCAAACACGCTTCAGTGAGCCGCAGGTCTGTTGCGTCTGTGGCTTTCAGCAGTTGTATTGTGGTTTGTTAGCTGAGCAGAGAAATCGCTTCATTTCTAATCATGCAGGTCTGTAAAATAAACCCCGGCTGCTTTCAGAAATCTCACGGTTTCTGTTGACCTACAGAAACACTGAAGGAAATATTTCAGCCAAAAATAAACATTTTGTCATTGTTATTTGGACACCCTTATGTTGTACTTCCACCGGTATTATTTTACAGACAGATCACCATGCATTTTCACACAGTGACATTTTTGTAAAAGGTTTGTTTATTATTTGAGATGTTTTAAGGTAGGAAGACATTTCTGGGTGATTTTGGGGTTATGCTTTAACCAACTAAATTTCAGTGGATGAAGGTTTCCAAAATCGCTTCCACAAATATCCTGTTTGTTATGAATGCTTCACATAAATGTATTTGTTTTCTCTAGACGAGTATAAGAGTAAAGTGGTGTGTGAAGGTGAGCGTTTGAGGTTGGGCTGTAAGACGGGGATGCAGATCGCCGTTTATTCCGTCATGTTTGGTCGCACGCAGCGCGGCACACTGGAGTGTCCTCCACACCACAGAAGGGCCACATCTGTAGGTAAGAGATCAAATGCATTATCACCATGACAATTATATGCCACGTTTCACTAGAAATGTTTTTATATAGACTTAGGTTAGTCTAACTCACGCTGTTATATATTTTTAGATAATTTAAGACATGAACAGACCCTACCACACCTGTACAGGTGTGAAATGACATCATCATTTCTCCTGTTTGGACATGTTTTGTGTTTGTATGTATGTGTGTGTGGAATATGATGCTGTCAGTTTGTCGTGTTGTTCAACATCAAAGGAGTGGTTTTGCGCATGTTCTTTGGGTGTGTGTCTGAAGTGTTTCTGTGGAAAACATCACCAGGAACATGTTTGAATTCGAGGAAATTATTAGGATGTGTGGGAGGAAATTCGGTCGGAGAGTTACAGTCTTTTTGTCTTGAGATGACGACTGTTTAATCTCGTCTCTCCTTACACTCCTGGAGGCTGTGTGTGATTGTGCGATTGGATACACACACTAGATACACAATGTTGTTATGCCAGCGCACACCCACGCAGTGAGAATAGAGGATTGTGCAGTTGATGTTTGTGGTGTGTGACGGATGTGGCTCCAGGTGAATTGTGTTATTTCTTGTTTGTCATGTGTTTTGTGGAGGTGTTGGGTGTGTCCACTTTGAGACTAAATGTACCAGACCGAGGGGTCGAGAACTGCTCTGGATCTATTCATGGATCACATGACCTCTTCTTTTGATCGGGTATAAAGACATATTTACATTGGGTAATTCACTGTGGGCATATTTTCCTCTGTTTGCTTGTTGATAAAGCGCAGTGTGTTTTAGTGTTTAATACAGACAGCAGATCTGTTTACTAATAATAATAACCTTAAAAATGTTCATCAAAAGTTTGATTAAAACAAGATTCCTATAAACATATTCAAACAGAGGCGATGTTTCTTACTTTCTGTTTTGTTTGGCAAGAAGCTTTTCAACAACATTTGACAGGCAAAGAAAAGAGAGAATTCTTTTCATCAGGTGTTTTATTGTTCTGTCTCTCTGTCTATCTATCCATCTCTCTGTCTGTTTATCATTTTTGTCTATCAAACTACATCAAACCGCTCATATGAGACAACATTCACACTGCATTTAACTTTGAAGATTTTTATGTATTTTCATATTTGAATTTTATCTTAGCATTAACTAATGGTAAAGCAGTATATATTTGTTAATTTTCTGAAACTTGAATAAAGACAAATACACAATTCTGAATATAAAACTGATGGATCACACTGGCTTATTTCAAGCTTTGGTTTTGGTTGTAGTACTATATTACTTTTGTTATTTTAACACTACAAAAAACCATTTGGAATCTCAGGAAAGCAAGATGGCCTCTGTAGACACGCGCAGAATTCCCTCACCCTGTTATTTACCCCATACAGAGGTATAAACCCGCTTCAGAGCATCTCTGATGGAGAACTGAAGGTCACGCTGGGGTCCTTCTCTCACGTGGATCCAGTTTCTGGTTCTCAGTGAGTTCTGCAGCAGGCAGAGGATCCAGATCTGTGTGATGGTCAGTGTGTAACAGGTGATGTGTCCCAGCAGGCCTATAAATAGTTTCCGCATCTTTAACTTTGACAAAATTGGTTGTTAGGGCTCTTTAAGGCTCTTCGTAAATCAGATCTCTATCAGCACAAAGTTCTTTGTTTACCAACACGGCCCTTTGACCTTTGACCTGTGACATTTGTTAAAGCCATTAGTCCTGAGGTGAGGGGACGTCTCCGGTCGTCAGATCTCAGACCTCCTCTTTCCTGATGATTTATGTGTGATAGTGTGTCAGGACTGAGGTCATGCTTTGTGTTAATGGATTGGGAAATGCACCATCACCTGCTCACATTTACACTGTGTGTGTTTCTTTGTTGCCGCATGGTTCTGGCTTAGAAAAGGAACAGCGTCACTTTAAGTAACATGATTTCAGACATCATTATGTCTGTAATGTGAATATTTTGTCATCTGATGTTTTGGCATGTGGCTGCAGTTTCTCCCGCCCCCACAGAATCCATCACATCAAGTGTTAAAGACATAATGACACGCAGACGACAAGCCCAGACACGAGCTGTGCAGAAAACACACACTCTTTCTCTCACATATTCACATTTTCATAGACTTTTACTGGTTTTATTAATACTGTAACCAATACTTTTATTTTATTTCAACACTATTTTATTTTATTTACTTTTTTATTTTATTTTATAGAAGAGGACATCTCCTAAAGGAGGTCTTGTTCATTTATTTATCAGATTTTGCTCACTTTGGGTTCAAACTTGTCCCGAAAACTCTTCAAAATTCTCTCTCTCTCTCTCTCTCTCTCTCTCTCTCTCTCTCTCTCTCTCTCTCTCTCTCTCTCTCCTCTCTCTCTCTCTCTCTCTCTCTCTCTCTCTCTCTCTCTCTCTCTCTCTCTCTCTCTCTCTCTCTCTCTCTCTCTCTCTCTCTCTCTCTCTCTCTCTGTCTCTCTCTCTCTCACTCTCTCTCACTTTCTTCAGTTTTTATAAATTCACTGATTCTTCACTGATTAATACCATTGTACTCATCATACTCGTCTGTCAGCTGTTCTTTCTCATCTCATTTCAGACTGCTCATCAGACGTGGCTCTGCAGGTGATGACATCACGTTGCCAGGGGAAACGCACCTGTGCGGTCCGCGCCTCTACTCAAGAGTTTGGAGACCCCTGTTACCGTGGCACCCGTAAATACCTCAGTGTGATCCACACCTGTGGTGAGTTACACACGTGACCATATCAGAGCATTGCCCTAGCGATCATTAAACACCTTTAGAAACACCACAATATTGAAATAAATGTGTTAGTGTGCAAGTATATCTAACCAAATTCTCAAAAGTTCATATGGCACATTTTTAGTTACTTTGTTACTTATTTTTAATGCAAAATATAAAAATTATGCATACTAATAAGTATAAGTAAATATTTTGTGTTTCTAATCCTTTTAATTTAATCTATTTATTTTAATTATTGT
This sequence comes from Beaufortia kweichowensis, assembly GCA_019155185.1. Classification (NCBI taxonomy): domain Eukaryota; kingdom Metazoa; phylum Chordata; class Actinopteri; order Cypriniformes; family Gastromyzontidae; genus Beaufortia; species Beaufortia kweichowensis. The sequence goes on from CM032807.1 coordinate 1,388,635, forward strand.
AGTCATTTCAGAGTTATAGCCTTTAGGTTATCCCCAGATACATTTTGTGCATTAAATGTACATATAAAAAACACAGTTTCTCTTTATATTCACATTGTGTTTGTGAGCAGTAGAGGGCACTAACTACCCACAAACCCTGACAGCGGTTTCTGCTCTCACACTTTCACTCTTCACATGTCTGTCAGTAGAGATTTGTTGTGTTAGTCATCATCAGTACCTGCAGATTTTTACAGCACCCGTCATTGAATATTTTGTTTGCTTTGATGTTCTCAGATATTAATACGTCTATAATACTGTAAAGTGTTTAAATGAACATCTTTACCATATTTTGCCAAGAAAGTATGCTTATTTTTCACATGATAATATAATTGCTATTTCATTTATGATGGTTGTCAGGGTGTTGCTGTATGGTTGATAAGATGTTTTGGTGTGGTTTTAGTGGCTTGCTGTGTGATTTCTGCCTGAAGTCAAAAGCGATCGGGTTCCTACTTCAGTGTTGGTCCGTGGGATTTTAAAAGGTCATAAATCTGATGGTTTGAAAGAATAACAGCACACTTCTGTTCACAGCAGACCACATGATTTGTGCTGTTATTCATGTGTGTAACACAAACCTGCAGCATGACGTACAGTCTGAAGTTTATTACTTACAGTCACGAGTCTGTCAGTCTGTATATGAGGAATAGAAATGTTTTACCTAATCAAACACCAGTAAACTGATGATCATTCTGCAGGATTACAGCATTTATTTTTTACTGTAATTGAGTTTTTATCAGTCCAGCACACAGACGGATAGACGCAAAGCACATGTCAAAGATTATCAGTATTTTATCATGTCTGTTTCCTGATAGATACACATACATACAGTTACATTACAGTTTGATAACAAAACTCTCACTTCTCACTTCACTGTGTGTGTTTGTGTGTCTATCACATCTTTTGAATGTAGTTTTGTATTTTCTATAGGATGTTATTCAGGCCTGACAGAAACTAGCCATTCTTGTGTGTGTGTGTGTGTGTGTGTGAAAAGATCTGATAAAAGGGACATCCTGAAAAGTAGATAAGATTCAGAAATTTTTTATGTGAACGTTTTAATGTGAATTAAAGGTTCATGTTCTTGTTTTCATGCTTCTTATGTGTATCTGTGAGAATAGATGAGAATTTAAGCATGACAAAACCACAAAATCAGACAGAAGTGAGTGAGGTCATGTGACCAGACGAGAGAGAGAGAGAGAGAGAGAGAGAGAGAGAGAGAGAGAGAGAGAGAGAGAGAGAATGGAGGTGTTTTGTTTTTTCTAACATGTTGTTGCCCTTAAAAGGGAGTGAATGTGTGTCTGTACGACCCAGACAGACAGAAAGACATGTTTTAGAGACTCTGATCAGTGAGGTCAGAGGGAATGATGTGATTTATTTACAGTTTGATGAAGTGCTGGAGAGACAGCAGAGGATATCTCCAGTGCTGTGGATCTGTACTGAGAGCTGCATGTTCACACATGTGACGTGTGGCTGTGTTCTGTGGGTCAGTGAGGGTGTGGTTGGAGTCAGAGGTCAACAGCATACCTGCAGATCAGCCAATAGGAAGACAGATGCTTTGGTCCAGCGCTGACTCTGTAAAAAACCACACACCAGGAATGCTTGTGCTGACATTTATGCTCTCTCTCTCTCCTTGTCTCTCTCTCTCTCTCTCTCTCTCTCTCTCTCTCTCTCTCTCTCTCTCTCTCTCTCTCTCTCTCTCTCTCTCCCTGTCTCTCCCTCTTGTGGTGATGATGGATTGAAGCATTTGGTTTTCCGAAGTTTCCTTTGGGTTTGAGATTTTGTTAGGATGTCATTTATTTAAGCTGTGATTTAATGATTTAATGGGTTAGTTCAGCCAAAAATGAAACATCTTTCATCTTTCAGGGTTAGGGTTACCCTCCTGTCATTTCAATCCTGTATGACTTTCTTTCTTCTGCAGAACACAAGAAAATATTTTGAAGAGTGTAACCAAAAACATTTACCTTAATTGATGTCCATTCTATAAACACAAAACCACTGAGACATTTCTCACAATATCTTCTTTTGTGTTACAGTGAAGAAAGAGTCACATACAGATTTTAGACGGCATGGGGATGAATAAATCAGGACAGAATGTTTAATTTAGGGTGAACTATCCTTTTAAGATCTGAGATAGTCATAATATAACTGGGACATAAATGAATTGCTTTTGGTACTAGAAGCTGTTTTTTACCGTTAGTAGAGGAAAGAGTTAATCTTATGTGTTTTTTAACTTGTGGGTCAAAGTTCTCTGATTCTTTTGATTAAAAGTATAAAAGAGAGAGAGAGAGAGAGAGAGAGAGAGAGAGAGAGAGAGAGAGAGAGAGAGATTGCCAACGTCCAAAGCCACAGTCTCCACTGAATGAATCTGTAATGTCACTTCCTGTTTCTTTTTTCTTTAGTTGTCTTTCACACACACACACACACTCGCTCAGATCCACAAACCCCCTCCCGCCCGTCTCGCCGTGTCTCTGGCGGGCTGAACATGAGATGTGTGTGTTTACGCTGGGCGTTCAGTGAGGTGGTCGCCGTGGCTCTCGGCTGGAGGGGAAAACGTGAATCAGGAGACGCACGCTAAAGAAAAGCAGAGGTCATGTGACATGTTGAGCGGGGGAACGGCTGTTCTTATGTGTTTTGTGCATCGTGGAGTTTTATTTTCTTAAAGAGACAGTCAGGCTTTGATTATCAGAGGACGTTTGGGGACACACGTGTGCACAGGTACTCCAGAAGAGAAAGAGAGAGTGATTTTCACCAGCATGTGTGTGTAAGTGTGTTTCTGCTTTCATAACACATGTGTGTGTTTTGTTAAAAAAAATCTCTTTTAAATGATGTCTGTATTTGAGAGAAGTGTGTGCGTTTAGTTAAAGATTTACAGACACATACACAAACTTCAGCTTTGATTTCAAAGTGTGTAAAACCAGTTTAACAGTATCCAGAACTTTTTAAAACAAGCAAACCAGTTCAGTCTCTTTCCTCTCTCACTTCATCCTTTTGTTTTCATTTTCTTCACGTTGTTCCCTGCGTTTAAAGCCCTCGGGTCATGTTAACCACGTTTCTCCTGAAGGAATGACGGCTGGAACAGATGGAGTTAGTTGTAGCAGATGTTTTATTTTGGTCTCTCTCTCTCTTTTAGTCCTTCAGAAACTGATTTATTTTGCATACAGCTTCAAAACAGCATCAAGTAACCTATGATCTGATAAGTTTATGTAATTTCTTGGAATCGTTGTCCTTGTATGTTTTTTTTGCAGTGAAAGTGGACAGAATAAGCTGTAAAATGAGTCAGACATTATGTTGACGGTCAGACATCTGACTACACGAGACACATAATCTGTCCTGAACTTTCTGTTATTGTCAACAGACGTGAGCTGCTTGAGATTTTACTGACGCTTTAGACATGTAACACACAAAATGAACAGAAAAGTGTGTGTTAGTCAGTGACTCAAGTCAGGGGTTGTGTGATAATTGTGCATTGTTATGTGTAATTATGTGATTTTGTGTGTAATTGTATGTAACTATAATAGTTGTTTTTAGTCTGTGAGACAGACTCTGTCAGAGCTTTATATGGGCATCAAAATCCATTAGTGTCCACAGTGTGTGTATTTGTGGGTAGGGTCTTGTACAAGAGAGGGAGAGAGAGAGAGAGAGGAGAGAGAGGGAGAGAGAAAGGGAGAGAGAGAGAAAGAGAGGGAGAGAGAGAGAGAGAGAGAGAGAGAGAGAGAGAGAGAGAGAGAGAGAGAGAGAGAGAGAGAGAAAGAAAGTATTTGCATCATACAGGAGTTTTATTGGCCAGACGTGTACCTATTAACTCTAATTTGTCAGTAGAGAGCGAGAGTTTTAACACACACACACACACACACACACACACACACACACACACACACACACGTGTTCACTGCTGTAAGTAATTCACAGTTTTATTTAAATGGTGTGAGATGAGAGCACACGGGGCTTATGAAAGTTGTTTACCGTAAACACAGGCTTTAAATTGTGTTACTCCTGAACTCATATTTCCTTCACGGAAATTAATTACATTTTACAACCTTCAGTGTGTTATTAGCAAAAAGATGCTTTTCAGTGTTTAATTTATGTTTAATTTAGCTGTGACCTCACAGTTTACACCACCGGCCGTCAGACACCAGAAATAGCTCAGGGTTCTCAACATCGTTTAACACAGTTAATAGATTTGCGCCCAAAATGAGAGCAAAAAATACAGAATAAATGCCAGCCGTTAAACAAAAGCATGATGGGAAACTTGATGATGTCACAGCTCAACACTCATTGGCTTTTTTTTTTATCTTAATTTTTGTTTATATCATTTATATATGTTTATGAGCTTGTCATTTGAAACAGTCAGATACTGAAACTGCTTTATTTGATCAGTTATTATAAGGAGTAATGAAGGATCAGTCTGAGCTATAGAGCAACACTTTACATTTCATTCTCATCTGATTCCCTTAATCTTTTGTACTTTGTTTGTGAATTTTGTGTTGTAAGCATGGGTTTGTGGGTTTGTCTGCCGTGTCAGCACAAAACTGTGTGTGTGTTCATTATCTTTGCCAGGCTTTGAGTTCAGTTACAATACCATAACGTGACTGTATGTTTGTTCAGGTGGATCTGCATAGAAAAAAAGGTCTCTCTCTCTCTCTCTCTCTCTCTCTCTCCAGTTCAATTTAATTCTCTCTTTTATTCTCTCTCTCTCTACTTAAACCTCATTGAATGCTTTTCACTTGCTTGCATAATGTCTCTTTCTATAGATTATTAGCTGAACATGTATGTGCTTGTGTATGTGGGATATCCTAAAGCTCAGACAGGGTCTTCCTCAGCCGCATGAGAGGGATCAGGCTGGAATTCTGGGAATTCCCAGTATACATTCCTGCCTGATGCCGTACTGTAGGTCAGTACAGGGAAATCTGACTCTGTATGTTTCAGGTTAGACTCATAAAACCAACTGCGAGTTTTTATCCTTTCTAGCTTTGATGTTGTGAATGAATAACGTTTGTGTTCATGTGCAATAGTTCTGTGAGGAATAAATTAGATCTGAGCACACAGACGCTTAGATCACATTAGGATCTAATAATAGCTTTGAAATGATACAGTAGCGGCTGTTTTTACACACTCCTCATGTTTCTGTCTGGTTTGTGATGCGGCTCTAAACATTTACATTGATATTTTAAGAAAATATGCTCTTCTTTCCTATAAAACAATCATTCCAAAGTATTTATTAAGGATACAAATAACCATAAATGAGCCCTAAAAGTATTTTAAATCCATCATCCATAGCGTTGACAATTTAGCAGTTTTGAGTATAGATTTTCCTTTGCAGGTTTGTTTAGATTTGACACACCTCAGAAACGACATACATGACTGTTGTAAGGAGACGTTTAGGAATGTGTCTGTCATGCAGGGAGGCAACAGAAAAACAAACCTCACAGAATTAAAGATTACACTGAGCCAGACTGAACCATATTGAACATCAACAACAATATCATCTCCTACACCTTTCCTGTTGAATGACACACACACACAAGCAGTAAAACACAACGTTTATCTCAAATACACTGATAGCAGCAAATTTAGTGATTTGAAAGATTCTGAAAACTTCCTGAAGACACACAATGGTAATACTTCTCATGAAAGTTGTGTTGGCTGGAGTTACTGCCAACACACACACCGCAGAGTTTTATTCTTCCAGTATTCAGCGTCAGGTTAAACTACAGAGTAAAATCACAGACCAACACAATAATTATTCTGTGTGTGTGTGTGTGTGTGTTTGTGTGTGTGTTTGTGTGATTGTAATGCCCCTGGAGCAATTACAGCTTACTGATTGAGAGTAATTGGAGGCACATGTGGGCATATGTATATTTATGTGTCTGTATTTGAAGGAATGTTCGTGTGTGAGTTTGTGTTTGCACATTAGAGTGTGTGTGTTAATGAAACAGCAGTTTTTACTTTTAAAAAAGAGAACAAAAAAAATTTAAACAAAAGAAAAAGAGAACAAAAAAGTCCACAAGTTACTGAATCAAGCGACACAGAAATCACACAGTTCAGTTAAACACAAATAAGAGAAAAAGATAGAAACGACATGGAATATTGCTGTCACCAGAATAAAAATAAATCACTCCAGACCTGTGTGTGTGTGTTTGTGGTTTCTCTGGCTCAGTGCAGCTGTATTACTGTATGTGCCAAACACTGATCCATGCAGGATATAGACACACTTCACTCACTGATGTGTGGACAGCTGGAGACGTGATGCAAAAATAAAGACACTTAATAATAACTACATGTGTGTGTGATTCTAATATAAAACATCAGTGCACAGAATACCAGCCAAACCTCACATAACCCACACATACATCATACATGACTGTGTCACACACACACAAATGTACAACTCCAGGAGTATTTCAATGACACGAGCTGATGAGAGAATAATGGTGATTTTACTGATATCACACTGAAAGACTGACAACAGCGTGTGTGTGTTTTAACACTATGGAGACATTTGTTTGGTCCTCATATGGAAGACAGCATCATATTAAATGATGTTTATTTAAAAATGTAAAAATGCAGAGAGGGTTATGTGAGGGTTAGATTTAGTGTGTGGGTGTTTATGTGCGTTGCGGTCAGTTTTTAAGACCAAGCAACAATGTTTGTGCAATTTGTTTGTATTATATTGTCATGCATATTTTTATGCAAAATTGTGTAAATGTGATTACAGCAGTTAAAATATACCACAGAATATTCTTTTAATACTGGTACTTTGGTTGATTTCTCCAGTTTTCTGGCCCTGATGATGGCCATTTGTGCATATATTTTGCTTTTGTTTCGCTTTTTGTTTATACTGCACTTGTGTGTATGTGTGTTTTGGATGGACTTGATCAGTTTTGTAGCCACATCACAGGCAGAAGGAATCTTGGCTCTGGTGCATTACTGCATTGTGTGTGTGAAATGATAAAAACATTCTCTCTCTCTCTCGCTCTCTCGCACTCTCTTTTTCTCTCTTTAGTCCCAAAGAAACTCCTGCAGGACTCCATTTCCAGGCATCCGTCATTGCCGTCTCCCCCCTCTCTGCCTCATGACCCTAATGTAGTGGGAGACAGTGCCCCCCCTGACGGGACCCCACCTCTGACCTCTGACACCGCACCAGGTACAAGTTCAACTCCAACATCACAGCTGAACCCCTGAATCAGTTCCTATGAGTCATTCACTTTATCAAGGGAGATCTGTTATACATTTGACCCCCTAATGATGTAATTTCAACCCCAGCAGTGACCCCTTGACTTCATCACAGACACAAACACACAATCCTGCAGTGAATCTGTATGGATGCTGATAGTTGCCATAGATACTAAAACTGTGTTTTCACAGTACAACCCACAATGCATTTCCTGTGCCTGCATCTGTGTAAACATTCATGTTACCAGCTGTCGGTGTGTGTTTGTTGTTTAAAGGACGATCTGTGTTTACATGACTGTCAGTGATTCTCGTTTGTATTTGTGCCATGAGTAATCTTTCTGTCCAGAATATTTATTAGATGGTTATGTAAAAGTGTTTGTTAACATTAGGTTGAAGTAATAGTTTACCCAAAAACAAATATCTGTTGTTACTCATTCTCATTTCATGTCTTACTTCCCATTAAGAAGTTTTATGTATCGCTGTGATTTTATGTATCAGTTTTGTAAGTAGTTTTGAATAAAAGAGTTTGCTAAATGTAATTGCTAAAACTCGATATTAAACTTTATTCCAGGTCTTCTACAAATAGTCATGTCACAATATACCAGAATTGACAATAACTGTGATAATAAATCCATGATTATCAGCTCAGATAAAATAAACCATGATGAGAGTTTGTTTAACACACACATTTGACCGCAGGGAGGTCGACACGAGGCCGGACCTCTCGACCGGATTCAGAAAAGACGGATCAGACTGCAGAAGGAGAGAAAGAAACCAAACCGAACCCGACCATCTCCACAGTATCCAGACCAGTCATGAACCTCATCAGCAGTGTTCTGTCTGCGTACACCTACATCACAGGTGAGAGACATCATCACCATCATCCTCGTGAATCATCTTTGAGATGTTTTTGAATCAATCAACACATGATAATTGTGCTTGTGAACATAATGGCTTAATTCATGTGTTTTTGCAGTGCATCCGGAGCGTTGTGCTCTTTATTTCATGTGCGGCGTGTGCGCTGGACTCTTCGTGACGCTCTTCTCGCTGGTGGTTCAGATCTCCTGCCGTACAGACTGTAAACCTCGACGCACGGTCGCCAAGAAACGTCCGAGACCTGCGAACTCTGACAGCGACAGTCTGGATTCTGATTCAGACTGGGACACGAGCTCAGACCTCTCGGCCCGCCGGCACCGGCGCTTCGAGCGCACGCTCAATACAAACATCTTTACCTCAGCTGAGGAGCTTGAGCGAGCGCAGCGGTTGGAGGAGAGAGAGAGAATCATACGAGAAATATGGATGAACGGACAGCCGGATTTCCCTGGCACACGTAGCCTGAATCGGTACTATTAGAGAGATGCCTCTGATTGGACGCAGACTGATGTGTGGCATTAAAGTGCAGATATAAGCTCTTCTGAAGCAGTGAGCAGGGGTGAAAGGTCAAATGCACTTGACCGCTAAAGCTAAGGCTGTGGCTCATGGGAGATGTACTTCATTTTGAAGACTCTAGGCAGCTCTGAAAGACGTGATAAGCTTTAAGCACTGTGATTGGTCCTTCACTTCGCCTGTCTAACAGTGAAGACCAACTTCTGTTGGGAGAGACACAGGACATTAACGCCGAATTATGTGCCTTTCAGTTTTCACCATGCATAAACTATACAGTGGCTCCAAAAAGGTGTATGAATACTTAAATGCTTTAAGTGTCGAAATACATCTTAGTCCACCGTGTGTGTGTGTGTATATATATATATGTAGATATATCAGGGTTGAGAAATTCAAAATGTAAGGTTGATCTCCATTTTACTTCCTGCGTTGAAATTGAATTGAAATTTCAGGCATCAAAGAAGGTTCAAGTGAAATATGAATAAAATTTTATGATCAAATTCAAATGTTTTGTAACAAAACATATGAATTTGACTATTAAGTTTTGTTTTTCTCCTAATATATAAGACATATTAACCACATTTACCATCAAAACATATTTTATACAGCCAAAAAAACAGGCTTTAATTCTGCCATACAGCACTATAAATTTGCTATTTCAAAATATTATGACATGAAAATGTAAACAATGTGAAATGTAGAACAATCAAAGTGTTCTTTCATTTTTGATTTCATAAAAATAATAAAATATAATGTATTAGTTAAATACATAAATTTGGCATTTTAAACTTTCTCAAGTCAGTTCTGAATGGCCTAGAACCCTGATACTTTTTCAGCATTTTTATATAAATATATATGCACACACACACACACACACTAATGTGTTGTAAAATCATCTCGTCCTTTATAAAATCTATTTTGATATTTAAACAGTTTTTGTTGCTGATGTTTCTATTTTTTTGAATGAATTATTTTTATACTGTGGCAAAGCTTGCCTGATTGCTCAGGGATGCAATCCAAGTGTTTGGTTTTTCTGTCAGAACTTCTATTCCTAAAATAGGATAAAAGCCCTTCAAGTGTTTCTGCATAGACGCAGCTGTAACCTCAAAGAGGTGATTTATAAAAACACATAATGCACAGCAGTGTCGTGCCTTAAACTTACAAGATGAAAACTGCTTACACATGCATTAATGATTGGTGTTTATTGATTGATCAGTCTATGCACATCATGAAGGGCTTTCTGTTTGTTATGATTGTGGTTGGTGTGTTACAGATGATTTCTGTTACATGAGGGATCAGAACCAGTTCATATTCATTTATGTTAAGGCATCAATCTATACACTCTTAAACATACTGGGTTTCTTTAGCACCTTACACAAACTACCATTTTCATCTATTTATCTCAAGATTAAAAAACACATCTGAATGTTTTATTATAGGTCTTCAGATTGGTGTATTGGTTTCTAGGTTCTTTAAAACATTTTCTCCTACAGTAGATTATTTTCTCTGCAACTAGAGAATCAAACGCTCTTTAAAGGGAGGTACTACGGTTAAACACACTAAGATTTTACTTTCTGAAACAAGCTTTTTGTGTCAATATGCAATGGGCATTAAAACATTTATTTTTAAGATTGCATTATTTTTATATGTAATATGAAAAGGGGATAAATATGTTTTTTTGTAACCTTTGACACTTAAAATACGCCAAAAAAGCACATGAAGTGACCCAAATATTTGTCTGTGTGTTTATGTGGATTTGTTTTATACTCACTGTTAAATATCATAAAACATAATGTTTATGTTTACTGCTGTTTTTTATTATTCCGTTATATTTCAGCATGGCTTTATAGTAATATTGCTCCCACATCAAATATACTATAGTATTCTGTAGTATTAACTATGGTAAATGTATAAGCTGTAGTAAATACTGTAGTATACTATAGTATCTAGAATTTTACTACAGTTTACTCTATCACTATATCATGTGGGCTCATGTAAAAAGCAGAATATTTGGGAGTTTTTAAATGCTAAAACCACTAATGCAAAATGCTAAAACATCACAACCACTGATATATTCTGAGAAAAGCTGTTGTTGTGCATTGAATAAAGTGCATTGAGAAGAGTTAATGTGTGGCGCCATCTTTTGGATAATTAGATATTAGCGCTGCGAAGACCATTTAGCCTATGGCATTGAAGTATCGCGAGAGTGATGTTTTGTGAATCGCTCTCGCGATACTTCGATGCCATACACCGATCGGTCTGCGCAGCGCCGTGAAGTCAGCGTAAATAAACCCCGGTTTGTTTACATCACCTTGGAAACCGCAGATGTTTGTTGTCTCCACGGAGAGCCGTATCAGTCTCGAGAGAGAAAACATTACTTGTGTATTATTTTAGTTAATTATTATAATTAATCATAATGTCAGTGAACACCGGAAACGGACTGCCGTTCCTACCAGGCAACACATTCCGGGATTTAACGGTGAGAAATTCTTCCACATTACATTACATATTACAGACACATATTTACATCTCTTTGCTATCATTTTATTATTATAAATGTCCAGTCTTTTACATTTAATGACACTCAAATATTTATGTTAAAATGTATATTTTATGTTTTAATAATTTCAGTATGTATTCGATATGTTTTAATAATGTGTAATAATTTCATGTTTTTTCTTAGTTGAGTTATTTAAATCTATCCCTGCTAAAAAAACAAGAGAAACATTACATACATTACATAGTCTAATGCATTTAATGGGAACTGTATTGGTTTTGTTGGAAACTATAATGGTCTCTATGTGGACATTGTGGAACATGAACAAATGCTTTAAAAACTTTTAGACCTCACATGGGTATTTAATCCACCAAATATTGATATCTGAACTATCAGTATGATTAAAACCTTTGATAATAACTTTATGGTAAGGTTGACATTTGCATGGAATTGGATTTGCATATTGTATTGTATTGCATTGTAATAGTTCCTGTGTGTTGTTCAGAAATCATCCTTCCACAGATCTCAGACTCTGGATTATAAGAATGGTTATGCTTTGCCCCGGAGACCCTCGGTCGGGATCGGACAGGATCCGCTTCTGTCGGTGAACATCAGTCACAGTGAACGGAACCAGCTGATCAGTGATATCCCGACCCTGACCTACGGAACCGACACACACCGACACCCGCCGCTTAACTTCATACCAGCACATGCTGCCTATGACAAAAAGGTGAAGAGGTCTCTTATATGTCTCTATTTTCTCTATTCCAGCTAGAACACAACATCTATCAAATACCTCTCACTTTTACCCTTTGACCTCCAGGTGCTCCGTTTCTACGGTTACATTCGGGAGGAGGTGTTACATTCTCCGGATGAAAGCTTCCGCATTCGGCCGGTGGTTATTTATTATTATCTGCAGGATGACAGCATGTGTGTGACTGAACCTCCAGTGGAAAACTCTGGAATTCCACAAGGAAAACTAATCAAACGTCAGAGACTGACCAAAAACCAACATGGAGAACTTTACCACTGGAAAGATCTCAACATCGGCATGAACATAAGTTTGTTTGAAACGGTGTACAGGATCACACACTGCGATACCTTTACACAGGTACACACACTGATTTATTCCAATGATCCATCTATTATTCATATGTCATGTTGGTTATGCCATACATCGCCTCTCTTTGTAATGTCTTTGATTTGACTCTGTGTGTAGGAGTTCATGGAGAGTCAGGGAATAGTCCTGAATGATCCAGAATCCATTCCCAGTGATCCATACACCACCCGCCGCGCTCACAGACAGCACGCCTATATCACACCCTACAAACATAATCACCAGCTCGAGCGCTTTCTCACCAAAGATCGACAGGTAAACACACACACATTCACCGGGTCATACACATTAATGAACACATGCTGTTCTGCTTCACATCTCCTCTGTGTGTTTGTGTGCAGGTGCTGAGGTTCTTCGCTCTATGGGACGACATAGACTCTGTTTACGGAGAGAAACGTCCCGTGACGCTTCATTATTATCTGGTGGATGATTCGGTGGAGATCTGTGAACATCATCTGCCCAACAGCGGCCGTGATTTGTTTCCAGTGCTGCTCCACAGACAGAAGATTCCCAAACACATCAAACCAAAATGCGGTGAGATCATAAAGGCAAAAAGCATGTTTACTTCGTGGCATTGACTGTCTCACTGTATGGTTTAACATCTGTGTCTCAGAGCCGTTTCCCAGCTGTATTCTTGAAGTTTCCCCACATGATGTGCAGGAGTATTTCACTCCTGGAGACTGCGGGTGGGCGAGGAGGTCACGCTGATGGGGAGACGCTTTCTGCTCTGTGACTGTGATGATTTCACCCGGAAATATTACCAAGAAAATCACCCCGACATCCATCTTAAACCCGTCCCTACAGATACGACGACACAGCAGGACACCAGCAGGGTCAGTGCTCTTTAGCATTACACAAAGATGTGGAATATGACATATTTCTAATAGCCTAAATTCTTTTTAACATCTGTTATTTCTCCTAGACATCAATGAGATTAAATGGAGATCAAATGGAAATTGTTGTTTAAGTATAATGTGTGTCTCTTGAGAAAAGAGTCAGAAATCTCACAAACATCTTCATTAAAATTTCAGAAGAGATCTCAACAATGTCACAAATCTCTTGAGTAATGATCTGATCATTTTTTAGCTGCCAGTAATTCCTCCGTATAATGGTTTCGGTTCTCTGGAGGATTCATTACAGAACTGTCTGTCTCTGATTCCTGAACCTCCCAAGAAAGACGTGATCAAACTGCTGGAGAACGACCACAAAGTTCTGCGTTACACCGCACGACTGGTGAGATTTATCTTGCAAATTAACCTACATACACTGACAAACGTACACACACGGTCTGATCATATATCTGTATCAGGATTCTCAGAATCCTCTGGATGAAGGGCGACGCTTCATTCTCTCATACTACCTGTCCAATGACATGATCAGCATCTTTGAAAAATCCACACGAAATTCCGGCATCATCGGAGGAAAATTCCTCGAGAAGACTCGCGTACCGAAACCAGGAAACACCACAGAGAAACCAGAATATTACGGACCTGCAGACTTCTTTATTGGAGCTGTTGTAGAAGGTATGGGTTCTGTGTTTCTGCATTTTGGTCGACACCTTTATCCGTTAATTTAAATCACCTTGTGTTTTCTTTCTGCAGTGTTTGGACATCGGTTTGTCCTGACGGATGCTGACAGGTACGTGTTGAGTTATCTGGAGTCTGTGTCTGATGTCATACCTGAACACGTGCTCTCCTCGCTGAGACAGAAGTTTGCGGTCAATCTGACCTCAGACCAGCAGATGTTTAAGCAATCTGGAGGTACGAAACCTGTTTTACAGACATCACTTGAATTACTGTAGCACCTTTGAGGCGTTTTCATCTAACTTCCCTACTTCCCTTGTGCTATAAACATGAGCAAAGGCTTAATGGGATACTTCACATAAAATGAAAACTCTTTCTCCAAACCTGTATGACATTCTTTATTCTGCAGAACACAAAAAAAGATATTTTGAAGAATGTTGGTCTTCCGTGGTGTGAACACAAAACCGCTAAGACGTTTCTCAAAATATCTTCTGTGCTACACATTAAAAAGAGTCATGTTCAGGTTTTGAAGCACATGAATAAATGATGACAACATTTTTATTTTTGTTTGAATTATCCTTGTAAATGTCTAAAGAAACAGGTGCTGTAATGGGGTGATAGTTACTAACTGAACTTGTTTTACATAACACAATGATGGGTTTTATGGTTTTAACACGATCTCTCAGTTACAGTATCAGGTACAGTACAGTATCTTTAACCACTGAGCTACACCTCCTGTTTCCTTGTGAAAAGAGGAACTTGATATGCGGTATATTCATGACTTAAAGGCCCATGTTGACTTTTTCTCTTCACAGGTGAGACTGATGGAGCCGATGTTCCAGTTAACAGCTGAAGTCTACAGACACTATTGTCCATTACTTTTAATAACGATCCTTACAGTTTTCTCTAGAGAAAATATTAAAGCATGAGGAAATGAAAGCTGGTTTTTAGAGCTCATTGATTTGTAATATCACAGGGTCTTACTTTAGCTCGTAAAATATTTGCATTACATGCATTTCACCTAAATAGATTTGTTATTATGAAACTCATACTATAAAACTTATTGAGAACATGTCGTGGGTTATATTTCTCCCGCTGGAGAGCCAAGGTTTGATTTCAGACAATGACAGAAAGTATGGAGATCTGATAATACAACATATTAAATATATTCAAGTCTATCTCACAGTCTTGATCTAAATAGTGGTCCATTTGCTTTTTCCCCAGAACAAAAAGTTTAAAATACTCTTAAGTATATCAACACAAGTTTTGCAAGACATCAACCAAATGTTCCAAATTTTCAATAAAAGTAAAGCCTCTAAAGCGATTACTGTAACGCAAAAAGATTAAAATGCTTTTGTAACTATACATCATAGGAGTTTTAGATGCATTACATTTGTTTTTAGTAATGATACAATAAATATAAGGAGGGCATAATAGACAAAATACATTTTTCCTTCTAATGTCTTGGCTGAAATATTGAGCTGGATATGTGAGATTTATCAGACACCAAATGTTACACCAAAAGAAAACACCATCAAGCAATTCAAAAAAAGATTTTTAGTATTTATAAAGCATCATCATATACAATCAAAAATCAAACTTACAAAGCAGAAACTCCATAAACAGACTTTTATAGCTCATGAGGAACAAACACTCATTACAGGAGAAACAGTCAGTGAGCATTTGCTCTGTGATTCAGGGTCTTTTCACTAATAAAATACCTGTTCCTATCTCAATCTGAACTGAAACACGGGTTCTGCTCATCCCAGCCAGGTTGTTTGCTCAGTGAAACACATGTAATTCTTTTGTTCATTACAAACCCAGAATGATCTTTCTCACACAGTAACACCTTAGATTCAAATGAGTGTCCTTCCTTGGCCACCGGTCACTGTTTTTGCATGCAAACAAAATAAAAAACTAACCTCAAAACAGCACTTTAATAAAGACAGACTGAGTGAAGTTTAGAAACATAACGCAGAAGAAATAACACGAATACTGAAAGTGAAATACAGAGTCCGTTGAGGGTGTGATGTCACTTCCTGTGAGAAACGCCACATGCCTGTCTCTTGACGTCATAACAGGAAGCAGCAGGCAGATGAACCGTTTCCCGTCCCCTCGATATGGTGAAGCCAACCGTTGGATTGGGGGCGTTTAAGGAAGTTTAAGGAGCTTTGATCTTCTTCAGACGGGGAGATGTTCCATTCTCTGCTTTAATGACTCCGTTCTCATGGTGACCAACTAAAAAAAATAAAGGAAAAAAATATCATGATGAAGACTGTTTAAGTTTTGTATCACATAACACGCACAAACTTATAGTTAGGTCTAGCAAGGTTTTAAGAACATGTACGTACCCGAGTCTCGTTTCAGCGTGCGCTGCATCTGTTGCTTAGCGACCGCTCTCTTCCGCGCCGCCTGCTCCAGTCTCATCTCACGCGTTCTGCTCAGCTGGAAGCGGAAGAACTTCCAGAGGAGCCACGACTGAGTGAAACCCACCACAAACAACACCAGCAGCCTGCGTATGACAAACACATCACCCTTAACATCTGTAGGGCTCATGTAGTGCTCAACCACAGCTAACATGACTGTATCCCTGCATCCTAAATCACCTACTTCCATAGTGTGAAGTACGCAAAAATCAGTATCATAAATAGTAAGTAACGACATCTCAGTATGCAAAACAAAAAACAGAAGATGAGAAATCTATCAGTCTCACCTGACAGAGAGAGTGTTGAAGTTTCCCATCTCCAAATCGAGCGTTTGGTTTTCAGAACGAGCCAAACCGAAGAAAACAGCCAGAAACATCAGAGTTAAAGTGATCATACGGGTCAGAACGAACCCAATGGACCACATCTCAAACCTACACACACAAATCCATATTAGAAAACTCTGTACAGACAACAGACTTACTTTACTATGAACATAACAGCTGAAATTTACTTGACAATAGATGTAAAATAGTTCATTTCTATTAATTGTATGTACATCACTTTTGTAATCATGAAAGATATTTAAATGCATTTCAGTAAACCTCCTCTAAACTTTTAATCTGGATGTGAATGTGAGCTTTGATCCTAAAACAAAGATATCCAACAATCACTGCATGACAAAGATTTCTCAATCAATTCTAAAACTCACATTTTGTGATGGTTTTCATCAATAAAGTAGAAAAGTCGAGAGAGATGGAAACCCATTTCAGAGAGATACTGCAGAAATAACAAAACCAGCCCGACTCGAGTCAAACTAAAGAGAAAGAAGAAACATAATCAGAACCAAACATTTACAGGTCAAGTATCTTGCATAACATGATTACATAATGGCCACTTAATGAATAGATTCATTAAGAGAATAAGATTCATTAACAAATAATTATTGTTGGGAAGCATGTTTATCTTTTTTAGTTTGTAGTAGATTTAAAGCCAAACTATCTGAAAATATAGTTAGTTAAACTACTAACACAGACTAAGAGACCAACAAGATTCAGTCTTTAGTATCTGAGCTCATACAGATTTAATAAGAAAACAATCGCTTGTGTAAATAGCAAATATGGTTACTTATGGCAAATGTTTATCCAGCAGTTTGTGTGTGTAAGAGGTTGTAGTTTCTGTGTAAACTTACTTTAACAGATACGCAGCCAGAATGTGTAACAGATAGAGACTGATATACTTCAGCTGACGGGGCATTTCCTCCTGCAAAAACAACACAAATCGGTTCAGAAGTCTGTCCTGTCTCTCCTTATATCAATGCTTGTGTTTTTCTCATCATCTCATACCTTTCTCACTTTCTGGAAGTAAAGTTCAGGCAGTGCGTGAAACCAGTACGCCACTTGTGTGAGGTAGAAGAACTTCACCTGAAACCTGACAGAGGAAGACGTTCAGTGGTCGTCTTCAACGTTAACTCGGTTTAATGTTGTCGTTTTATAGCGTTTGGAAATATTGAGCAACAGATCATTTAAAAAAACGTGATAAAGCGAAAAACCAGCATGTGTATACCTCAGATGTACATGAGGATAATTCTCCCAAAGGCTGCTGGGATGCAGAAGATATCCCTCCTGCCAACACAAACACAATGACCAGACGTGAAGTTTGAACCAGACAAAAGTGTGAAATTGTACATGTTTGTGTGTGTGATTTGCTCTTACTGTAGTAATGATGTACAGACTCCAGAAACTAGACACCAGATAAAACACACACAGCTGCCCAGATTCATTAAACTTTGTGTTTTTACTCTTCGAAAGGTGAAGACGTCTATTTATTTTCTATGAGAGAACAAACATAACAGGCAAACAAATAAGTAAATAGCAGGTTAAAGAGATCACACAGATGAAATGGATAGTGATTACTGGTTGATTTCAGGTCTGTTCTGCCTGATACACTACTACACTACACAGCATTACCCACAATGCATTGCAGCACTCACATCTAGCACATACTCCTGCACCACAGCGTGAAGAATGATGGTGATGAAGAGATAGAAGAGAACGGTGGCGCAGTCTTTCCATCCGTAATGATACAGAGTCACCTCTCCATCTGAAACACACGACACACACATTACACGCGTGTAATGCATCAAACCATAGAGAGGAGACATCAGGACATTCATTATATTCTGTCATTGACAGGTCTGATATTATGGGCTGTTTGCTCAGAACGCACCTGCAGTCACGGTGCTGATGTTGTACTGCGGCTGAATGAATAAAATAGCTGTTTTTGCTGTTGTCTGAAATAGAGACATGAAGAGAGTGAATGAAAACATCATCTGCACACTGGAAATAACAAAATAACCCCCTAAACACACACACATACATTACATTAACATTTAAATGTAGCAGATTGTGTCAAATTGTACAATCTTAAAGCAAAATCAGCCAATAAAACAAAACTTACATTAATTTAGTTCTTTTAAACCTGATACAAGAAACAAGGTACTGAATTGTTCATCAAGAAATAAATGAGTTTCTATCGATGTGTTTATTCAATTAGTTATTAAAGTAAACACATGCATTAAACACACAGATGTTACAGTGTTCAGAGAAGCACAGGTGTCTGAAACAACATTATTAAAGGGGAAACCCCATCTAAACACAGATGTGTGATGATGGGTGTGTTTGTGTACTGAAACACATACTCACCGTTTAGATTTTCAGAATAGTACTAAACTCATCAAAACCATGAAATAACACAATTGTAACTGTGTGAATTATGTTGTGACTAAAAGCTTTTAAAATAAATGAACACTAAATAATACATGTAATATAAATATAAAGAACAATAAATGAATGAATTAGTAAAATCAAACTCTTGACATTTTATCATTCAGTTTCTTGAGGTCTCAACCTGAGAAGCTTTTTAAACAACACTGAAGGAATTTCTATCTATACTGACTTTTATTAACACATTTTATTCATTATGTGCTTCAAGTAAAATATTTGTTTTAATAAAGTTGTACTTTTCTTTTTAGAAACTAATATGACACAATTACATTTTTGTCTTCAGATTAAAAGTTTTTTAAGCCCATGAGAAACTCTTTTGTCAATTGTGTCTAAACTTTTGACTCGTACTGTATGTACTATATACTGAAATGAGAAACCACAGATTAAATACATTCAGCCTGTTTATTATCAATTTTATATTAAGTTTTAAACCGATTTTCACGCTCGAGAATAAAACCGGGGGGCGCGTGAGAGACTTGACGTGGCACTTCACCAGAAACCTGCACATCATCATCATCATTAAACCCATTATAACAGCTGTTTTATGTGCTCAAAACCCGTGACAACGTTAAAACGCCTTCATAAACACCACACTGCAGTGTTGCAGGCCGAGGTGAGGACATTTAATACAAACATTTTAATAAAGTTATTAAGTGTGTCATTCTTTAACTGTACTGCATTGCAACTTAATGTACAGCAAGCCAGTTTAATGCACACTTTAAATGCACGATCTGTTATGATCATATCACAGCAAGCAGATGATCAAATGCTTTACGGATTAAAATGAAAGTGTGTATTTGGTGTGTTTTTAAAGTTGCATTGTCTGGAATGGCATGTGTAATGTAAAGGCCAGAGGTGAGAAAGAGAGAGAGAGAGAGAGAGAGAGAGAGAGAGAGAGAGAGACGAAGAACAGCTGGCTGAGAAACAGCGAGGAAAACAGAGAAATCAAAAACTCGTCAACTAACCTCGAACATCAGTCCGATCAAAATAAAAATCACCAGACTGAAGACTATGTCCGCATGATTCTGAATGAGAAACTCTTGGCTGAAGAATGGATAGCTCTTATTTCTCCTCCGGAAAGCCATTTTACAAGTTCCCGATTTTCAGCTGATCTTTTTTCCTCCAAATCTGAAACTTCCACGAATCACTCCAAACTTCAGCGAGCTCACTGCGCATGCGCGCTTTAGCCACAAACCGATGCGGAATGCGCATGCGCAGTGCACGTGCAAAGTTGCAGCGGCGAATGTTGACTGTTGGGTTGCGAGTGTAGAAAAACAAATAATATTTTAAAAAAGAGAAGCAATGTCATTAAATATGTACATTATATACATAATATACATTATTCATACACGTAATGTATATAATAAATGTATAATTTATAATATTACATTTCATATAATATAGGTATAAACTATGTTTAGCAAAAATATGTTTATAGTTTTATGATGCATTTAAATGAAATTAAATTAGGTACCCTAACAAAAGAGCCACAAGAAATTCATATTTGCAAAAAATATGTGACCACATTTAAAAGGTGTGGTTTTGGAACCATGTGTTGGCATTTCTTTTATTTTCATTTAATTTTATAGTGTATAATATTATTATCAATGAAGTAGTAAAATCTCATTAAGTGGTATAATGTTAATGGTTAAAACTATTAATGTTGTTATTGCTCCGGAGGTCCTGACACTTACATTTTACAATAAACATTTACTTAACTTAAACTTGGTACATTTACTCAGACTGTGATCAATTTTGATCATTACAATAATTTGTACATTTGGGATATTTCCTTGCAAATAATATGTATAGTCCATACATTTCTGTGAAATGGATTTAATGAATATATTCACTATAAAAAGCAAACAATTCACACCCAAACAAACAAACAAACAAACATTAGACTTTCTGATTTGATCTTCATAACTTATGGCTTGCTTTGGAATTATTGCAGTTGTTGACAGAGAGTCCTGTTGGAGACATAACTTAGCACTACTGAATAATTAAGCACACACATATCCTTCATAAAAAAGCATGCAAATAAATATTATTGGATAAAATATACTCTTTCAAACACACACAGTGAGCACTTCAAACGGTGAAAAAACACCCAGCGTTCAGAAAGCGTTAGGATGTTCACTGAAATATATCTTAAAGATATCATTTTTCTGAGGTGTCATTTGTACAGTTATGCTTTTTAAAAAGATTACATCAAACCATTAACAGCTGTGTTCAATTTTTAAAATAAAAAAATAAATAGATACTTTGAATGTTTCACATCACCACATAAGACTTTGGATTTGGTAGTAAATACCTTAAGATTAGGTTTTGTTTTTGAATGTAGAAAGATTCATAAACTATTTCAAATGTGTATATGAAAAATAAATATAACACAACATTCACAACATTCAACTGATACAAATGACTGATGTATCAGCACACAAACACTAATTCAATGATGTTATGAGACAGGTGGACACAGTGCCAAATATAATAGTTTGCTATTAAAATCTCATAGACACAGTCCTTTCACTGTCTGTTTTGAAGGACCTGATCTTACGCTGATCTGATCTAAGATGAGTTTTGTTCTGTATCAGGCACTATATGCCAAAATATAATAATTCAGATTAGAGCCCTTCAAAAGAGTTACATCACAGTTTGACAAGATACAAGTTCAACAGAACAGAGACATAAGGCTTGTGAACGGATTGTGCTTGTCACATCAACAGCATGTGGATTATTTTATGTTCAGAATGGCCCACTGGCATATTATTTGTACTATTTTTGCAGTATGCAGTATGTATTTTTAGTATTTTCTATAATCATGGAGAATGAGCTACATTTCCAGAATGCAATGCACTCGATTTGACCTTCAATTTTTCAAAGGTGGAACCAGAAGGACCAAGATTTTCAATAACTCCATACTTGAAATTATGTTTTTATAACAAAAGGATTTTTTTAACTTTTAACATTTTACATATTTAACATTTTACATATTATTATTTTTTATTCAGGCAGTATACAGTGTACACTGCGAGGCATGCAGTAAGCAGTAAGCTAGTATACCATTCTGAACATAAGCACAGAGACAAAACCAAAACAAAAGTACAAAAAATGTAAACATAAAAAATATAGAAGTAACATTTTCAATTTTCCTTTCCTTTTTCTAAAGTGTTAAATATCTCTGTTCAAGTTTTTAAGTTTGCAATTGTATAGAATGAATGCCCTCTATGTTATTCGGTAGATTGTTTACCATCTGTATTACTAGTTTTACTACAAATATCATGATTAAACTATGAGGACTAATCATAGTTTTTATAATCATTTTACTACAAACAAAACCAAAGAACATGTTTCATTGACAGCAATGTAACTTGTCTTGTCTTTGCTAAATGCTGTAATAGTTATTAGTGGTCATAGTCAGATAGAATGCATTGCGGTTAAATGATCTATTTTGTTCTACTTTGACAATAAAAACATTTCTCGCCACTAA
This sequence comes from Beaufortia kweichowensis, assembly GCA_019155185.1. NCBI lineage: Eukaryota > Metazoa > Chordata > Actinopteri > Cypriniformes > Gastromyzontidae > Beaufortia > Beaufortia kweichowensis. Next base: position 1,411,063 of record CM032807.1, read on the forward strand.
CAATTCACATTCTAGAGGGGAAGTACGTAAAATACATCAATGCGTGACGCATCATATCATAAAGTAGATGATTCAGATGCATGAATTAAACTCGCTTACATGGGATTCATGCATGATTTTTTAAAATGACATCCCTGAATCTGGGCAGAGGAAAACAGTAAAATCTCTCACAGTAACATTATCATTGTAAAATTCACTCGAGCACAAAATCTCAGAAGAATATCTTCACTCTCATTGGCAGTCGTCGTCACATCTGCTCATTTGTTTAACTTTATACGCTGTTAAAACCCCCCGTCCTCTTCTAAACCTCTGGGTGAGAGAACCACCTGCCTGCGGGGCCCTCTGAGGTGCGTCACAGAACTCTCCTGAAGCCCCTGTCCGTTCAGTCCGGGTGTGGATGTGTAGCAGGGCCCGGCTCGGCCCAAAAGACCTCTCACAAGATCCCTGTGCAGCCCACCGTCTGTAGAGATGGGGCTCAGCTCATCCAGAGTTTCTAGACCAGTACCAGAACCGAAGCTGAAGTGCATGTCACGGTCCAGACGCGGGTTACTGGAGCTGCTGGGGGATTGTGGGTCGGCACTGAAGTACAGGGTGGAGCTGGACTCGGTGGGGCAGTAGTTCGGCTCGGGACTGTCTCCTAACACAGACTTACCCTCCGGCGAGCTCCTCTTACACTCTGCTGCTGGCGACTCTAAAGGGCTTTGCATTTCAAGACTGTCGTCTTCATCATCCTCTTCTTCCTCTCTGGCTTCACTCACGCTCTCAAACTCCTCCCTGCAGTCGGACAGTGGTGCCATCGTATCGTCCCTACTGTCAGAGCTGAACGCACACCCGTCCTCACTGATATCTCCCTTACGATCGACCACTAGGATCCCAGACACGCCCCCCGCCCCGTACGCCCCGTTGACTTTCACGGGGTCGCCGGTTTTCAGGGCGAGACGGATCAGCAGCCAGTGATGGTGTCGACACTCGCCGTCCGGTTTTACTCCGCAGCTCCCCGGATGCTCCAGCAAAGATCCGGGAATTCCAGAGAGAGAACAGGAAGGGTGAGAGGATGAAAAAAGAGCGGGAGGAAGAGTTTTATCGCCCAGAGAGAAGGAGGAATCGCCCTGCTGGAGACATTCTCTGCCCATGTGCGCGCGTTGGCGCAAACCCTGTGAGATTTCAGTGGATTTGGGATGCAGAAAACGATAGTACAGCATCAGCGCGGTCAGTCCTGAGAAACAGAGAGAGAAATGCTCAAATGGAAGTGTATTGTGAAAAAGCCTTCTTCATGTTTCATCTATAATTGTAGTATAATAAAGATCACACACAACAAACACAATCTCTCAAACTCTCACCAAACAGAAAGCTGCACAGGACAGCAGTGGGTACGGTCAGACTATCCCATGATGCATCAGTAAGGATGTCAGAAGCAGCCAATAACAGTGTAGCATTCTCCAGCAGCATCACCTACACAGCAGTGAGGGGTTTGTATTGTTTAAAGAAATAAAAAAGTATGAAATCATACTAAATGATGTTTATTTGAAAATGCAGAAAGGTTTGTACCGTGTAGAATCCTGCCATACGGAATCTTGAGGGTCCATCCTTCACATTAAGGAACAGGAACACGTGGACGCCTCCCAAAATCACGTTAAACACACGCCATGACCATTGGCCCACATATATGTCAGTCTGCTGGGAGACCAACCAGAGCGCTGCGATCAGCCAATGAGACGCTGTTTACAGGAGGACAGATAGAAAAATTAAGAAAGTGTTACTTAATTTTAACATCACCCCTTTCCAATTCTCTTCACTGTAATGCAAATAATATTTGCATTATAAATATTATATATATAGTATATTTTATTCAAATTGTAAAATAATTAAACATTGTCAAGGTGGTATTTGATGTATTTTAATCGTTATGTTGGTTTAAAAAACATTAACTGTATTACAGTAACAAAATATACTAAAACAATAATGGGAAATAAAATGTTAATAATCTTTTGTTTGTTTGGCTCAGACTCACCCATGACCCCGATGACCCAGCAGCCGAAGGTTCGGGTGAACAGGGCGAGACTGATGAAGCGGGCCGCTAACACACCCGTCCTCCACAGCAGCTGACACAGAAGTGCTGCTGGTGGCATCTGTAAATGTCCAGGACGAATGAGACAACACGCCCGACTGTACAGCACCAACCCCCAGGACAACGAGAGCAAACCCAACCCAGCACATAGAGACACTGCAGTATACAAACACAAAAGCATACAAACATTTATCCAACTTCTCTCATATCTCTCTTCTTATCAGTAATGTAAGAATGCACACTCCTCCCTGTTACGTCTATTGTTTTGACTTTCTTCATTCTTCAGGGTTGATGTCAAGACTGACCTGGAGACGAGAGGCCGTAGCTGGTATCAGTGAGAGCATACGTCTGCAGGAGCGTCTGCGGAAGGGTCATCAGCAAAACCTCCAGCAGACGCAAAGCAGACGCGTCTGCATGCTGCATCACCTCCTGCGCATGCGACTGCGATGAACCCTGAGCCATCCACTCGTTCATGCTGCAGTCCCATAACCTGACAAATCATACCAACACATGAGAACTACTTTGATTTTGGGTTTATTGGGAATGATGGCAGAGTTATCACACCCACCTTTTGAAGATGCCCAGGTGCAGCGTGTGTACGGCAAAATTGTGACATATTCGCGAGTCTCCGTCGGCTCTGTACCACCTGAAACTCAATACCTGCACTAGTGACCCCGGCAACAAGAGGGCAAAGGTCAGTCCAGCCAAGCACAAGTCATCCCGCCACAGGTAGAACCCGATACAGTACAGAACTGATAAACCGAGAGAAACCACAGGCAAATGTGTTAGCATTAAATATTAACATTTGTGCATCTAAATTAAAGGATTGGCAAGGTATTACATGAGATCAAGAGATTATCTCTTTTAACAGCAAAGAAAATGGATCAGTAAATATCTTTGTAAATCCAAGATAAGATCTAATATTATGTGTAATCTGTTATTTTTGACACAGTCATCACAGTTAAGATGATACTGTGCAGTAAATGCAGGACTCATTTCATGTTTTTTGGTCATTGCACTATAATACTACCATGTCTTTGTCTTGAACATGTTGTGTTTTGATCATAGTAACATCAATGTAACATCACTATATCACGGTTACACTATTTCTTTGTTATTATGCATGTGGTTACTGTGATATTTGGGGGTGCACGAGATTCATGCACCTGCGTGTTGTGTGTGTATGTGCTGTAAGGTCACTCACGCGCAAATCTCTCCGCCAGCATTACGAGCGCGGTGGCGGCGAGCAGCAGCACGCGCCAGCAACGCGCGCCCCCGCCGCCGCATCCTCTCCTCTCCGCCGCCGTTACCGGCATCTCACCGACCGCTACTCTTGAATCCCAGAGACATCTGTGTGTTTGTTGTTGTTGTCAGTGGCGGATCCGGTTTCTCTGTCGTCCTGTCAAAATATCTGACGTCATGCTTTTGGATTTTAAAGAGACAGTACGCACACTCGCTATTTCATTGTATGAATACAGTATAAATACGTTTGGGTATGTTTTCTTATATTACATTTCTATAATTATGTTGCATTTTGGTTATGTGGAGTAACACAGTGTTTACAAAGTGTATAGGCTATTTAATTTATTTATAACTGTTAAACAGTCATAAAAAGTCATTAAAATAATTAATGCAACAGCAGATTGTTTTGGCCAAATAATAAATCGTATAAAATATTAGACACGTGACAATATGCCTTGATGTATAAAATGAATATGTATAAATTTAAAGACCCACTCATTATTGTCATTTGCAGTATATAAATTTTTATTATAACAACACATGAATCCCTGAGATCACATCCTTTAATCAAGTGCATTTATAAAGTAACAAATAAAGATCATGTGCAAAACTAGAGCTAAAGTAAAATATGCTTTCAGTCCTAAAACCTCTAATATAAAGGTTATTCAAACAATAATAGTTAAACAACCCTAAAAAAAATAATATGGTCTAAATGTATACATTTTGCAGAAAGAATGTGCTATTTTCTACTGATAATATTTTGCAATGTGTTGAATAAAAAACAGGAAAAACAGTGCTACAATACAAATCATTATTTTGAACAAAGTCTAATAAAACTGGCTTATTATATATAGATTATTTTAATACATTGCTGTTAAACATGCTGTTTTTGGTTGTATTTACTAATCACTTTTAGACAATGAGTTTTTGAAAAGTAAAAATGGAACTCTTCATTTTTCAGTATCACGCTTCTGTGCTGCTCCCTGCTGGAGAACATCATGTACTCGTGCCCAGATCATCTGACACATCCTCTTTATGGATGCCATCTCCATGACAACCTCAAGATTCTCCGCAGCATCACTCATGTCGAACCTCTCGAGCTCGTCATTGGCTAAGCTCAGCTGAGAGGCGGAGCCTGTGAGGCTGGTGGAGGGACAGAACTGATGCAGGTGGATCTGTAGGCTGCACAGGTGTGTGTAACTGCGGAAGCACTCTGGACACTGATGTGGATGCAGAGAGACGTGCAGACGTCTGTGCAGACGCAGGTGGATGTGCTGAGTGAAGCGGGCGGGGCATTGCTTACAGACATATGGTCGTTCACCTGAATGAAGACGCAGGTGAGTCTTCAGGTTACTGCTGCTGCTGAAACGCCTGTTACACACCTGCACGTGAGACACAGCACTATGTTTAATAAGATATGAAAGAGCAACTTCTGATTTCCAATATTTTTCTCTTTATGGTCTTACATGGCATTGGTGAGGTTTTTCTCCTGTGTGAACCAGGATGTGTTTCTGAAGGTGAGCTAGCTGGGAAAAGTTTCTTCTGCAGGTGTCACATCTGTACGGTTTCTCACCGCTGTGAACTCTCAAGTGCACCTGAAGATCAGAAAGGTGTCGGTAAAAAAGGTAAAAAATTAGGAACACATATTTTTTTAGATCACTGTATAAGAGTTAGTGTTTTTAATTTTTAAAATGTAATAATGTATATTAATTTTATTATATATATATATATATATATATATATATATGATCTAAAAAAATATGTGTTCCTAATTTTCTTTCCTAATATTTTTAAATATAAATATTAAGTAAATTAAATCTCAGACATAATCTCTATAGACTATTATAAATGTAAAATTATTATGAATACAAGGATGCACATGAATTTTACATAATACAAAAGATCCACAAACACTGTAGCTGTTAATGAAACATCATCTGTTGAAAAATAGTTCATGTACCTTCAGATTCGAGAGTTGACTAAAGTTCTTCCCACATACATTACATTTATACTGGATCTTTCCATTTTGTCTCTGTAACGGGTACGGTAACACCCGATGACCTCCTGTCTGTTCTTGCATCTCTGTGCATGTGTTCTGGGAGTCTGTGTCGTGGTGGGTGGAGCTAGAGGCACTCAGGGCAGCCACACCCACATCAGGTGAGTCTTTTTCGGCTGTGATGTCATCAGCATGAGGAGCGAGTTTGGTTGTGTTGCTAAGAGTTGGAAATGGGTACATAGGTTGGTTATGTCGTGATGTTTTAATGGCGTCCTTAAGCTCTGTTGATGATGAAGAACTCTGGTTCTTAAGATTAGTCTTTACAGGAACTCTGGAGTCTCTCATCTCATTGGCTGTTAGAAGTCTGGGGTCATTTCTATTGGTTGGTGATAATGAAAGGTCATTTTCAATGGATGTCAGTCTCAGAAAAGATGGATACATATGGATTTGTGGAATGTTGTGGGACATGTGTGAAGGTATGGTTTGAATGATAGGGGTGATGTATCTTGAAAGAGAGGATTGTGGGATTGTAGGGGTGTATATACCATGTAGTCCTCCAATATCAGATCCAGATGTTATTTTTAGATTCATAGGGATGTCAGACATGACTTCGGTCATTAAAGATTGGGGTAATTTGGGATATTGGTGCATCAGTTTCCTACTTTTAGGGTCAAATTTAATTTGAGGATTGTAACTCTCTTTTAGATGAAAACTGTCATCAGACTCCAGAATCTCAGTGATGGTATGACCTCTTTTTCTCTCCTTCACTGGATTCTGTCCCTCCAAACAAACCTGGTTTTTATGTTGATTCTGAGCTAAAGCCAAACAACAAACACAAAGAATGAGCTGTGTGCAATTCGCTGTTAGCAGTATTAATGACAGGACATTCATACTTACAGCATATGGAAAATGGCAGTTTCATCCAGGAACTTCCAAAACTGGTGATTGGCTGGTCATATTTCTGTCTTTGCCCCACAAGTAGCTCCTCCCCCAGCCTCAGAGCTCTTAATGCATAGAAGTAAATCTGCATCCCGACTTGGCATGCTGCAAGATTCTGTTGCCAAGGAGATGGAGCAGAGTTGACAAAGCACATCCAGCTATTGCTGCTCTCATCCTTGCAAGACAGGAAGTGATGTAATCGCCCCTCTGAGAACATCTTAGCAAAAACAGTAAAAATGAATGCATGAATGAGCATTACAATCTTCCAAATAATCCAAAATTACACCATAAAAGATAAGCATAGCATAGACAATTAAATTTTAGCTGAAATTTATTATATTGAAGTTTGTTTAAATTCTTAAATATGAGCATTAGTAATAATGTTACCACTGCACACAGCATTCTGAGTGGTTTAGAAAATGAAAAGTTGAGACATAAGGGTTTTGGTCTCAGATTTAAAGTGCATGTCTATTTGTGTGTGTGAAAGTGAAACATTGTGGTTTTATTGTTGATTCAGTATTTTAGTTGCTGGTTAAACAGCACATCTGTGCAGCCAGACCTATAACATCTGTTGATCTCTCTCTCTCTCTCTCTCTCTCTCTCTCTCTCTCTCTCTCTCTCTCTCTCTCTCTCTCTCTCTCTCTCTCTCTCTCTCTCTCTCTCTCTCTCTCTCTCTCTCTCTCTCTCTCTCTCTCTCTCTCTCTCTCTCTCTCTCTTTCTCTCTCTCTCTCAGCTCTGTGTGGCATTATTATATCAAGTCAAATCTTAATTTAATAATCAGTTGTGTTTCTGTAGTTTAACTTGGAGACCATTGCACCAAGGGTTTGATTTCTATTGATCACACATATACTTATAAACTGTTTAGCTTGAAATGCACTGTGAATTGATGGTCTGACAAATATATAAAAGTAAATATATTAATGTAAATGTATAAATGTATTTTGTAAATGCCTTTACAATGACGTACATTACATTATAAAATTAATACAGCTGTGAAATGGCAAATTGATTACTGACACTTGCATCGTAAATATAAATATTCATAAATGTGTGAAATCCAGTCTAAAGTCTCAAAATCTAATTATGAGATTATGAGCATTAAAGTAGTCATAGCCATAAAATGATAAAGATGATTGTATGATAGATTTTAAGATATGGTGCTGGAACTTTCTTTAATAATACTAAATACTTCATTGTCTCCTAATATTTGTAAGTCGCTTTGGATAAAAGCGTCAGCTAAATGCCTAAATGTAAATGTACATTTTTTTATTTTAAATACTAAAATAAATGCTTTCATTAACACTAAAAACAATGATTTTAATCTTTGACAATTAATCAATATTAATATCAAGATATTTTCAGAGAATTTTCATAACATTATGTAGAATGAGATTATGAAGAAAACAGTAAATCACAAAAAGATGATTTTCACACGCAGGGTCACATTTAAAAAAATATCAAAATTATTTCTAAAGTCTAAAACTCTATTATACAGCAAATACATCAGAATTATTGTTTTCTTGAAACCTGTTGGTTGTGTGTGTTTGTGTGTGTGTCTCTTGGCCACTTCCTTGCTGAGTCAATGTGTGTGGTATGAGTGTATAGTTTTACTGGCACATGTAAGCGAGGTGCAGTGCGTCATAGAAAACCAACACCATCACACACTCCTGAAACATTACAAGTGAAAATGAACCCCAATGACTCAAAATGGTTTTCGATATCTCGTTCTCACACACTTTTTCTTTTTCTCACTCTCAGTTCTGCTGACATACCGTCCAGATGCGATGTTTGTGGATGTCTGAAGGTGTATCTTCAGAATGGAGAACTCCCTGCAGTGGGCCGAACCGTGTTCCGGCAGGAACCTCCTCTGTGGTAAAAACACCCAGAACTCTCTGACAACACTGAAAATATTATAAAATAAAATAACATTATCAACAAATCCAAAGGTTATGCATAAAGTTTCTTTTTTATTTTGAGAGAGAGATTGAGAGAGAGAGAGAGAGAGAGAGAGAGAGAGAATATTAGTGCATAAGCATTAAAGTATGATTGTGTATCTGTTTTTGTGTTAGCACTAATACCACAAAAAAACATTTTAACACTTGTTTGAATGTAATTAAAACATTAACCACCAGATCTAACTTTACTATTCTAAACTATTTTTGCACTAATCATTTAACTGGTGTCAATATGAATGTTGTGGTTATATAAGGTTGGTTTTACTTTAAGTTTACACATGTGTAATGTGAAATTAACAGTGTTCCAGTAACACTGGACAACCTGGATTTGATGCCGTGTACCGTAATTTCCACATTTTGTTCATACAGGTGACTAAATTACCGTATGTATATGTACCTGATTGTGATATGTAAACCGGAGATTTCTGGGTAATGATGTCTGCTCTCTGGTTCTGATCCATCCATTAATCTCTGGCTTACATTCATCTTGAATGTGATTGGTCTGTTGATCTGTTCTACATCGTGTCACTTCCACATTCTTCTCTTCTGTGTGTATGGTGATGCTGTTGTTCAATGTGATTTTAGCTGGCATGTTAAAACAGTGTGAAAATTACACCTGTGGAACACAGACAGACAAAAATTGTTATGTAAGAAATAACAAGACCCATACAATGTAGAGACCATGTGCTTATCCATAAAAACCCACCACCTTTTTATTTTCTAAAGACTAAAAAGTGGTTGTTTAATGTTGGATGATGCTAAGGTGTCCTGGAGAATTTCTAATGCATTGCTTAAAATGCAAATTAACTTGTAGATCAAATACTGGCACAGTGTATGTGTTAAGTAAACTGATTTGAATAACCTTTTAAAGAATTTCATGAATGAACATCTTTAATAATGTTGACCCAAATAATTGCATATATAATTGCAATTGCTTACCTTTTTGTTTCCTAAATTTCTTCGAATTTCTTTGGTTCAAACACACTTATGTCTGACATCTTACACTATGTGTCGGTCTGATGTGGGATTTCAGAAGAACAGAACAGTAAGAATGAAACTTAGTAATATAGCTGAGGGCTTGCTCACATCTTCCACACCACAACACACACGCTCAACATCATACCTGAAGAGCACACACAAACACACACACTTAGTATCTGATCTGAAGAGCTGAGCTGAGTCAAGAAAATCTTCAGCTGACTGACTCTCTCTCTCTCTCTCTCTCTCTCTCTCTCTCTCTCTCTCTCTCTCTCTCTCTCTCTCTCTCTCTCTCTCTCTCTCTCTCTCTCTCTCATTTAAACACACAAATAAAGTAAAGTGCAGGCTTACTGTGATTGCTTTCAGTGTCTCTCCAGAAGAAGTGGATCTCTAGTTGTTTTAGATGTTAGAGAGTTTCTCTCTTTCTCTCTCTTCTGCAAGTGTACAAGCCTCCTTTAATCATTCAGACATCAGATGAAGACAAACTCCACCCAGTGTCTTCCTCCACCTCCTCCACAGTCTCTCTCTCTCTCTCTCTCTCTCTCTCTCATTACCTCTAATTTGGGTGTTTATTTCTCAGAATTTCATACACTTTCTGTTTGTGGTTAGCTCAGAAATGTCATGTCATGTTGGTCTTATGTCCAGAAATGACATCATGTGCATATGTACCCCAAACTGTATTTGGAAACTAATGCACGCTTACAAAACATATGTGAATGTCATTGCATCAGAATAGTGGTCTAGTAGCAGTAGCAAAAGACAAAAAGTATTTAGACACTTTCTTGTAGTCAAAGGTTAATGAAACATTGCCATAGCTAAACAGGCAGTTTACTCCAAAAGATATCAGTTTTGTCATTATAGGGGGGTTCTTTGTTTTGGGTGAAGTATTCTTTATGTTACTGGACATGTAAAGAAGATCAACATAAAACATTATTTGTAAAATGGGACAGTTGCTCTAAAATTATGGTTAATTTTTTTCAAGATATCTTATTGTTAAGAATTTTGGAAACATATATTTTGGAAACATATATTATATGATCATTATTCTTTCATCAGCAAAATCGTACATTTATAATTGTACATTTTCTCTGCAAAAAAGCTGTTTGTCATTCTTTTAGGAAAGAAACGAAGCATTATGTTGATTTAATTCGATTTTCTATTAAACAAAAAAAAACAGCGAATTTTTACTTATAATTTAATATACAAATCATTTTTAAAACAGTATTAACAGTTAAATTGTTTAAAACAGAATAGAAGCAGCTGATTGGTCGTTTATCTCCTGCGTGTTTCAGGTTAGACCAGCAGTGGGCGCTGTGGTGTTTTCTTCGCTCTTTTCCTTCAGCGTGTGTTTGTCTTTGTTTGTCTTCTTCTCTTCGCCGGTTCCGGACATTGTGTTACGGTTATCAATCACACTGAACTCTGTAAAACACAATTTATATCGTCATTTCATCTGTTCAGCAGCGCAGAAGATCTGTCAATAATGGCCTTTCAGTATCCAAACGCTTACAGAGATGAATCTGTGGTGAGTGACTGAAAGAAACGAGCGCGTGATGAAAGAATGAATGAGGATAGACAGATAAATTAAAGGACGAGTCGATAAATAAATCAATAAACATGAATGTATAAATGCACTGAATGAGTATCTTAAATGAATGGATAAACACATGAATGAATGCAGAAGCTGCTTTGTTCGGGATGAGAAATTCTTCTTCTGACTGGCAATCAGACATCAAAAAAATAGTACGTTTTTGAGTATTAACACACTTTGTTGGATTTATGAGAATTGAAATACACAAACCAGAAGCAATAACACCCAACAAATGAAGAAGAGATGACTCTTTAAAGAACATTAAACAGTTATTTTTTATTTTTCATGTGTTCATTTATGAGGAATATGGACTGTTATGAATGTGACAAAACATCACTTTACCTGACTATGAAAAATTATGATTTAAACATAAAGAAATGCTTTAAACCACCAAATATTGACATCTGAGCTATTGGTAAGATGAAAACCTTTGCTAGAACTGTATTTTACTGTATTGGTGTGGATATCACAGACTTATATTGTTTTTTATACCAGGCTAATCTATTAAACCTACAATAGTTTTATTGTAGTGAAAGTGTATTAAACATGTTTTATGCAGATTGATTATGACATAGTTTTTGGGCATGTTTTATTGGATTAGTGAGGTCAAAAAAGTTTAACTACTAACCCTAATAACTACTCGTGTGTTATAAGGTCGATGACTATCATGGCTGTAAAGTTCCTGATCCGTACAGCTGGCTGGAGGATCCTGACAGTGAAAAAACACAGGTACAGTAAACTTTCTCTGAAAGATGCTGTGACTCGTGACATGGCTTTGTATATTTAACATATGTGTCATGTGAATATATGAAGAGATATATGACTTTATGTATCTCTCAGGCGTTTGTGAATGCTCAGAATCAGTTGACATTGCCGTTCCTGGAACAGTGTGAGATCAGAGACGTCTTTAAGGATCGCATGACTGAACTCTACGACTATCCCAAATACAGCTGCCCCTTCAAACGTGGAAACAGGTGAGATGGGCTGTTCGGTCGGGTTTATCTGAGACAGGCTGTCAGTTAGTAAGAAAACAATTGTGACTCCTTTAGTTTGTTGTTTTTCTTTTCTGTAGATACTTTCACTTCTACAACACCGGCCTTCAGAACCAAAGTGTTCTGTACATGCAGGAGAACCTTAAAGCAGAACCCACCGTCTTCCTGGACCCAAACACCTTCTCAGAGGACGGGACAGTTGCTTTACGAGGTCTTGTATTTATGCGTTTGCCAACACATTTAGTGCATATTCTGCTGAAGGATTTTGTCATTGTAATTAGTGTAAATCATTATGAAAGATATTATGACACATATGACAACTGAGGTTGGTTCTGTTTGTCCTGCAGGTTACGCATTCTCTGAGGATGGCGAGTACCTTGCGTACGGCACCAGCGCCAGCGGTTCCGACTGGGTCGAGATGAGGTTTATGCGTGTGGATGGTGCTGTACTTCTCGAGGACAAACTGGAGAGAGTGAAATTTACTTGCATGTCCTGGACTCATGATGGGAAAGGACTCTTTTATAACTCTTATCCTGAGCAGGAGGGAAAAAGCGATGGTACGTACATATACACTAAAACATAAGTAAAGAGTTGTACATGGATTTACACACAGAGATTTAAGAGTCTCTCTCTGTCTTAGGGACTGAGACGTCCACTAACCTGCACCAGAAGTTGTTTTATCATGTTTTGGGAACGTCTCAAGCTCAAGACGTTCTTTGTGCTGAATTTCCCGATCAACCGAAATGGATGAGTGGTGCTGAGGTAACACACGTGACTTTGTATTTCTCATTTAAAGTTGATTTAAATCCAAATTTTCTATGTAATTATAATATATTTTCGGATGAAACATGACAACACAAAGAAAACAATCTGTAGTTTTTAGACTTTTTATTGTACAATAGAAAGAGGATTTGTTTCATCAGAAGATCACGTTATTGCCTGTTTATTGATCTATAAAGACATAAAAGAAAACAATAAATCCCAGAACATGCAATAAGAGAAGTAAACGGGGTCAGTTTGACTTTAATCTTGTGTGTGTGTTTGTGTTTTCAGGTGTCTGATGATGGACAGTATGTGTTGTTGTCTATCAGAGAGGGATGTGACCCTGTTAACAGACTGTGGTACTGTGACCTGAATACACTGCCGCAGGGAATCACAGGTACAAACAACAGCTTTTACAATCTTTTACCAGAGAAAAAAATCATATGTTGCTATTTCTCAAATTACTTAGCAAGTAAGTATGGTTGTAATGGCTAATATTGTGTGTCGTTTGTTTAATTGATGGCAGGTTTGTTGCCGTGGGTGAAGCTGATCGATAACTTTGATGCCGAGTATGAATACGTTACAAATGAAGGAACCGTTTTTACCTTTAAAACTAACCTGGATGCTCCTCAGTATCGCCTCATCAACATTGATTTTGACAAGCCTGCCAGCAGCCAATGGAAAGAGCTCATTCCTCAACATGATAAAGATGTCATTGGTGAGCAGAGGCATGTTGTTATAAATATAAAAGAACATTTTATAAACTTGACTTTTCAACCTTTGAACCGATAGGTTAACCCTTCCTTTTCCAGATAATAAAGATAAATATGATGCATAGCAACATATACTTCAGCCTTTGATTATCGAAACACATTTAACAGCCGCACAGCTGTATTTTAAAAACACATTGTAATTTAATTTTAAATCTGTAATTGTCTCTCTTTCAGTGTTTGCCACCTGCACATATTCCAGCTTCCTGTTTGTATGTTTCCTCCATGATGTAAAGAACGTCTTGAAGATGTTCCACCTGTCTTCTGGGGAGGAGATACGCACGTTTCCACTGGACGTCGGCTCTGTCGTGGGCTTCACCGGCCGAAAGAAAGACTCTGAGATCTTTTACAGCTTTACGTCCTTCCTGTCTCCAGGTCAGTATAAGATTCAAAAGAAAAATTATCTCACAATACAATGTCTAGGCTTTCAAAAGTGATAACCAATGCAGTCAGGTGATGTTTTAGCATGATGTGTTTTTCTGTAGCGATCATTTATCACTGTGATCTGACGAAAGACCCTCTCCAGCCGCACGTCTTCAGAGAGGTCACGGTGAAGGGTTTCAATCCTGCCAATTATCAGACCACTCAGGTACATCCACCTGCTGTTTTATCTTCTTTTAAGACCGTGTCCCTAAACTATCTAATCTTAAAAATATGTTGTTTTGAATACTTATGGTGTATGGTATACTCCTATCTAATTTGTGTGCATGTTTTGTTCTAGGTCTTTTATCCTAGTAAAGATGGCATACAGATCCCGATGTTTATTGTCCACAAGAAAGGTATCGAGTTGGATGGCTCACATCCAGCCTTCCTGTACGGATATGGAGGATTCAATATATCCATCACACCCAGTTACAGGTACAACACACTGGAGAACTACAGATCTCAAACGGCAGATGTCAGATCACACACTTATTTTACTGCAGATAACATGCATCTCTTTTGACCTCAAACATAAAATTTAGTCCAAGTTATTGCATTTTGATTTTGATTTCTCTTGAGCATTTAACTTGTGTTTTCAGGGGTTTGATCTAAACGTGCTGTGTTCGCCATTGCATTTCTGATAAATGTCTGTTTGTCATCTGTTGTTTTTAGTGTTTCTCGGCTGATATTCGTCATGCATCTTGGAGGAGTTTTAGCTGTCGCCAACATCAGAGGCGGCGGAGAGTATGGAGAGACGTGGCATAAAGGCATGTGAATGTAAAATAGTTAATAGCGAGTATCAGCGAGTGGTGCCTAGTTATCTCTAAAATGAATGTGATTGTTTTTAAGAAATAATGGCTGATGAGTTTCAATTCTCTTTGTCTAGCGGGGATGTTGTCCAATAAGCAGAACTGTTTCACGGATTTCCAGTGTGCAGCTGAGTATCTGATAAAGGAGGGCTACACTTCACCCAAAAAAATTACCATCAATGGAGGATCCAACGGGGGTCTGCTCGTGGGTAAGACGCTTGCACAAATGTTTCACTATTTTATTAAAGACATCTCATAGACTTCCATTGTTTTTATATCTTCATACACATTTGTGTTCTGCAGCGGCATGTGTGAATCAGAGACCCGATCTCTTTGGCTGTGCTGTGGCTCAGGTCGGTGTCATGGACATGTTAAAGTTTCATAAGTTCACCATCGGACACGCGTGGACCACTGACTTTGGCTGCTCTGAAATCAAAGAGCAGTTCGATTACTTAATCAAGTGAGTTTCTGTCATTTTGCAGTGATCAAATTCTCCTCCTTCTTAAAGCTGTTACACACTTAGACTGTAGATTGTAAGCTTTTGTTGTCCTCCTGCAGGTATTCTCCTCTTCATAACATCCGGATACCAGAAGGTGATGGGGTTCAGTACCCCGCTGTCCTGTTGTTGACCGGTGATCATGATGACCGCGTGGTGCCGCTACACTCCCTAAAATATATTGCCACGCTGCAGCACACGGTTGGTCACTCGTCCGACCAATCAAACCCTCTCTTTATCTATGTGGACACCAAATCAGGCCACGGTGCTGGAAAACCTACCAGTAAAGTCATTCAGGAGGTGGCAGACACGTACGCTTTTATCGCTCGTTGCCTGAACCTCAAATGGCAGGAATAAAACAGGAACATTATGAGGCTCTTCAGTGTTTCACAACTATTGCAGATTGTTTACTACAACTTTGTTTGCTTTTCTTTACCATAATAATCAATTTTTTGGTTCCACGTTACATTTTAGTAAAAGACTTCCAACACTAATATCATTTCAAACTGTAACCTGTCCAGACGGTCTGCGTCTGTGTTTGAGATATACTGAGTTTGAATCATTCTTAGGAAATGTAATCTGTAAGGTCAGAGGGGTGACGTGTCATAACTTCAGGAGCACTTTACTAAAACTGTATTTATTTGATGACAGGCCGACAGTTTGATTACCGCATTATTTTAGTTACAGTTTCAACAAGAAATCATTTTACAGTATTTGAGTGAGTGAGTGAGCGAGCGAGCGAGTGAGTGAACTATTGGACAGCAATTTGTTTCTACCTCCACATTTATGCAGATTGTTTTATCCTTAAAGGGAAATGCAAACCTAGTACAATAAAAGAATTTTGATCAAGCATATGTTGTTTGGTGTGTATTCTTAGACAGTAGTTTGCAACATGTTTATACTTTCATAAGAATAATATTGATTATTTCACAAAGACCAGAGTTATATGAAGAAACTGAACTTTAACATCACAGGTATATGTGCAGTACTTCAATCACTCCCACTGGTGGCAGAAACACACACACTGTGTAATAATAGACAAATAATGTTTCATTAAACTGTCGGGGCTCTGTGCTTATATTGCTTACATTTGACTTTTTTTATATTGATATATTGTATGTTTTATAAAATCCCTGAAAGTCCTTTAGTATAATTTCTATTTCACTGGTTCAAATAAATGATGCACTCATTTATATAAAACGTATTTGCACAAGAACCTTTTCATGAAATTAAAGCAATTCAATGCTTTTAACTTCTTTATTGAAGCGACCTGACGAAAAAAAAACATTAGAAGCAGAACCATAAAGTTAAATGAGTTTCATTACAAACTAGTTGAAGGGCATATTGGTTTACCTCATCTATATATATATATACTGTAGAGAGTTGAATTTGTGATTTTTTAAGCCTGCAAATCGTGGACAATGATCTTGCCATACATCTCTTTCTTTTTATGGAAAGAAAAAACGTGGGGAAAGTAGACAAAATAAATTACATATTGAAGATTTTCTAAGTAAATAAACTGAGACCATATCATACATTTCTATATAAATACGTTTTATGGGTTACGTCATGTTTGTCGTTTAAGTCTTAGAAGAAATAAAAATAGTATATATAATAATAGCAGAAATGAAAAATAAAAATAAACTCAAAGCAAATGATTAACATTTTCCATGTATAAACGAAGACATGTTTAAAAGTGCGTGTTTTCTGAAAACAAATAGAAACTTAATGAACTATTTTTATGTTTACATTATACATCAACTAGTCTGTATATTAAATGTATTTATTTCCACTCTTAAATCTGCGAGATTATCTCAAACTTTCATAAATCTTTGTCTGTGATGAGCGCGCGCTGTCCGGTCGCTGTTCCGGGGCGCGCGGAACGGGAGGAGGAGGGTGTCGCGCGCTTCGGCGGTCTGCTTCAGATCACCTCAGAGTTTCTCTTGCGCGTTTCTCTTCATGATGTCGCGATGCGCTTCTGACACCGGTTCCGTCCCGTCCCCGTGATGCTTGTGATGATGATGACGGTGACGGATGAAAGATGGAGAAACTATCCGCGAGCATTAACGGACTCTCGTGGAGCTCCGTGTCGCTGCCGCTGGACGTGATCGTGAGCAAATTCCGCTTACCGACTCTCGTGCGGCTGAGCCCCGGTAAGAAACACCGACAAGAGTTACGAAACAGAGTTTTAAAACAAAATATTGAGATCGGTTAACCGAGAGCAAGTTATATTACATTATAACCAACGGAACTGTAAACACTTTGATGTCGCGTCGTGTTTTTGATCGCGAACGTGTTACTTTTACACGCAACATCACGCTTTACTCATAAATACGTGCATTTTCGGTCTAAATTGGTTCAAATCAACTTAAGGATAGTTTGAAAATCGTTGAAAATCTGAATATTGTGTGAACTTTAAATGAAGTGT
Source organism: Beaufortia kweichowensis (assembly GCA_019155185.1). Lineage (NCBI taxonomy): Eukaryota > Metazoa > Chordata > Actinopteri > Cypriniformes > Gastromyzontidae > Beaufortia > Beaufortia kweichowensis. The sequence goes on from CM032807.1 coordinate 1,428,509, forward strand.
TGGTGTTGATTTCAGTGTTTGTAACACTGATGTGGGTATTTGTCTCTTTTTGGCTTCATCTGACAGTGTGTGTGTTGTGTGTTAAAGAGCTGCAACTCTTTTCATATGTTAATGTTGTAATGTGCTGTAGTGTGTGTTGAATACTAAACAACCTTCTGCAGAAGAAACACCAACATTTACTCAATAATCACCAGCAAACACAAGTGAAGAAACACAAAATCACATCAATGTTTACATTTCTCTGTGTTTGTGTGTGGGTGTTTCTGAAGGTTCACACATTGCATTGCTTTAATACAATTTTAGGTATTTTTCTAGACGCCTTTATCTAAGGCGACTTACATTGACAGTACATTCCAAATATACAATTTTTATCAGTTTATGTGTGTTCTCTGGGAATTGAACCCTTGACATTTCTGTTGCTAATGTAATGCTGTAATACCAAATGAGCTTCAGGAACAGTGTCATGAGTTGTCATGGCAAAATGACTGAATGATAATGAGTCAATGAAACGATCAGTGCTGATGTTCGTCATACACCTGTTACATTGTGTCACGGAGTTTGTGAGTGTTTACTTTATAGTGTCTAGTTATACATTTAATGATCAATAGAAATAGTGTCTTTATTATAAACCTATTTGTAAATGATCAGTAAAGAGCGAGAAATTGTCTGTTAAATCATTTGTTATGTGAATGCTCTCAGTGACGATTATTTCGTTACCCACACAGGAAGCTCAGGATGACATGATCAGCACTTTCTGATTATAATGTCTGTGTTTGTCATGCAGTTATAAGATCTTGTAGCCAGACTGAACTTCAGCAAAAGTCCAGAAAGACATCTAAGGATTCATCTGAGTCTGGTGTTACTTTATATTTATCAACTTTTTAATGCAGAATTAACATAATGTAAAAAGTGAACATTAGTAGTTATAATGGAGTCAAGTGTGTAAATCTCTCTCTCTCTCTCTCTCTCTCTCTCTCTCTCTCTCTCTCTCTCTCTCTCTCTCTCTCTCTCTCTCTCTCTCTCTCTCTCTCTCCTCTCTCTCTCTCTCCCTCTCTTTCATTCATTAGTTTATTCATTCAGTATGGCTTTATTGGCATAAATCTTTATGTGGTCCCTGTTTGATAAGATGCTGCTCTGATGTGGCGTGTGTGTTTTACTGTATCAGCACAGGCAGCAGTAATTATTTACAATAGAGAATCTGTCAGACAGAGAGTCTGTGTGTTGTTGGACTTGTTCCATGTGTAAAAGCATCTGTTTTGAGACACGTCTCAATGAGGAATTCCTTTAATACCAGATCAATACAACCTCTCTCTCCATCTCTCTCTGTCTCTCTCGCTCGCTCTCATTCATCTTTTCCTTAGTGAGGAGGAGTTCAGTGTGATGTTTGTGAGGTGATGTGGTTTGTGTCTGATAGCTGACCTCAGTTCTCTCACTGTGGATTTCATGTGTTAAAGTTGAAAGAGCTGATTTGATGTTTGTGGTTTGGTGTGTGTCTGTACGTGTGTTTGAGGGAGATCACACACTTGGTTTATAAAGAACCGTCTCCAGAGCACCTCATCTTACTGTCTCTATGCTTTTATTCTGTCAGTGTGAATTTAATATCTGTCTTAGAGAAAAGAATGTATGTGTGTGAAACTGCTCAAAGAAGGGTCAAATATATATTCAAACTGTAAACATTTGTGTGATAGATAATGTGTGTGTATCTGTGTTTAGGTGAGAATGTGGAGGGTCTGTCAGAGGACGATGTCATTTTCCTCCACTCCTGCAGACAGTGGACCACCGTCACGGCCCACAGCCTGGAAGAGGGCCATTACGTGATCGGACCCAAAATAGACATCCCACTACAGTATCAAGGTATATAAACACACACTTGAATGTTCCTTGAGCTGCTTAGAAGAAAACAAAAGATCTCAGCACAATAAAACAAAAATAATTTACTAAAACCCTGATCTTCCTCCTTCCACTGAGAATATACAAGCTATTAAAACACTCAGACGAGAAAGAGAGACAGAGAGACAGAGAGAGAGAGAGAGAGAGAGAGAGAGAGAGAGAGAGAGAGAGAGAGAGAGAGAGAGAGAGAGAGAGAGAGAGAGAGAGAGAGAGACAGAGACACAGAGACAGAGAGACAGAGAGAGAGACAGAGAGAGAGAGAGAGAGAGAGAGAGAGAGAGAGAGAGAGAGAGAGAGAATGGTTGTTAACAGTATATTGATTGTTGTATTCAAGCACTTAACTTCACACATGTTCACTACACTGTTCTCCATTACACACACACACACACAGAGACAAAAATAGTGAGCCTCAATCCAATTTAGTGTTTTATTGGCGTCACTGTTTTTATATAAATATTGGCAAAACATGAAGTTAATGCAAAAACAACATCTACAATGTTAATCAGTCACATTAATGGGGTCATAAAAACATTATTATGTTTAACAATTCTTGTTCAAATGAATGTAAAATCTAAAATATTTGTTTAGTTTGCAATAACATTATATCTGACTTAGATTGTAATTAGTGCTTTTTCCACAGTGTATTTTGTATACATTGCTGTGTTATTTCCAGTTTCATTGTTAGCGTTTTGTTCAGTTTCAAAGTTTTATGTTGCAAAAAAGAAAGATTTAAGATGCATCCAGAATTATAAATATTGCAATGTAATAATGATGCGGTTCGCCCTGTAATTGTGTAATTATGCCATCCACCAGCAGGTGTTACCTGACCTCATCAGTTTAATAGTCTCATTCATAAAGTCAAAGCCATCATTACTTCATCCTGACGTCATTCCCACGGGACCGTGAGGAGCCCGTTATTCCGAGCTTCCGGAATTGCAGACATTACCGCGCTGGGCTTCCTCTCTCGGGACGGACGTTACCTAATATACCCGCCACCCGCACCATTAGGTCAGGTGACCGATGAGATCATCTGCTGGGGTTTCCGGCCGCAGTGAGATGCTGAGAGTGAGATGAGGTCATTCGCGTCTCCGCTGTGTCTCCTCGTCTCTCAGATAGAGTGTTAATACAGAAGATGGAATTACAGTACAGAAAAGTGATTTTAACACAGCTGAGGGATGATATTTTACAGTAATACGGATGGAGGATTTCAGATTTCTTATGAATTTTAAAATAAGACCCTCTTTGTCTTGTTTGCATGTGATGTGAACTAACCATCAATATGTGTATGTGTTTGTTTTAGCTATCCTTTAATGTCAAATTGTTCATTTAAGGACATCTAAAAAACTCAAAAAGTTTGTATTGCATAAAATACCAAAAGTGTATATGTTAGGGTTTGGAAAAAGTATATTGTAATAACATTTGTGTCATGGTAATGCAATACAAGAATGATGTCAAGTGCTTATATAGTGTTTTCTGTCATAGTTCTCTCACAGTTCTCTTTAAAAGAATCTCAGACCTCATTTGGTGAACTAAAATGTGAATTGAACCTTGAAATGCTCAGATCTCAGTTTATTTGTTTTTTAAATAACCCAAATTTTGTAAAGCCGCTGTCAGACTCTTGGAATGAAAACACTCTTAGATTGCTATAAACATATGAGTGCATGTGTGATTATATGCTGTCTGAGAGCTGCGCTGTGATTGGTTTGTTTAAACTCACAATTGTTGTGATTGGTTGATGAGAACGTTCCATTGATGTTTCAGTAATCTTGATAGCCTTCATATGAAGAGACAGAAATGTCTGCCCATCTGTGTGTGTGTATAAAGTTTACATGGCAGATTTTCTAAAGCAATCCTATACTTGTTGGGTTGTTTTTAAAGGGATAGTTCACCCAAACATGAACATTCTTCCTTTACTTATTCACCCTCATGTCATTCCAAACCTGTATGACTAATAATCAAGCTACACTGATTTCAATTGCCATACACTTCTACTGTTTTCTTTTGTGTTTTGTGCTTTTAAGCTAATTATAATAAACACACAGGTTTAAACTTTCCTTTTCTTTCTTTCTCCTCAGGGAAGTTTAAGTTATTGGATCACGACCGGGGTGTTCGTGAGCCGGTTCAGTATTTTGGGAGTGTGGAGGAAATCGCTGGAATCTTTCCTGATCGAGTCTTTGTTATGGAGCCCATCACATTCAGTGTTAAGGTAATGACAGCATTACAACACAACATTAATGACCGTTTTAAACACCTTCTCATCCATTATTTGTTTTAGCTTGCTAAATAATCTGTTTCTCTCGCTGTAGGTGGTTTCTGGGGAGTTTACAGAGGACAGCGAGTTATATAATTTCTCTCTACAGGCGGGTGATGAACTAACTCTCATGGGTCAAGCCGAACTGCTCTGCGTCCAATCAACTCGGGAGAAATCCCGGCTGACGGCGCTGCTACGCCGGCTGGGCAAGGCAGGTGGAGCTCTGGGACGTCCCGCCCGCACGAAGATGCCTTGTTTGATATGCATGAATCATCGGACCAACGAGAGCGTGAGTTTGCCGTTCCAGTGCCGTGGACGCTTCTGCACGCGCTCGCCGCAGGAACTGCAGATGCAGGGAGGAGAACACACCGTACGCAGCATCATCGAGCGTGTGCGGCTGCCCGTCAACGTGTCTGTGCCCTCGCGACCCCCACGCAACCTGTATGACCTGCACGTGATCCGCGAGGGCCACCGGTACAAACTCCTCAGCATCATCAGCAAAACGGTCGTCCTCTGCTGCATACTGCGCAAAGAGGAAGTGACGCCGTCTCACTTCCTGTTACTAACGGACATGCCGCGTTTCACACTCCCCGAGGGACTCGTACACGCGGATGCTTCGTACCAACAGGTGGTGCTGCAGTGTGCGCTGCGCTGCCAAGAAAGCTTCAACCCAGATGATTACTCACGCGCCGTGCGTGAAGTGAAGACTGATTTCTCAGAGGAGTGTCTCAGCCCGCGGCGGATTCGGGTGTGCGTTCAAGGGTACGGGCGTGACGAGCTGGGGACGTCCCTGCAGAGACTGTCGTTATGCGTGTACGGCGGCGGAGCGGTCACGCATACGATCTCGCATGGCTGTAGAGACTCGCTGGGCGACTCGCACACGTTGCCTTCCAGCGACGGCGATGGGGAGGAGCGGGAGTACGTCACGCCTGATTGGTCGACGGAATCGCAGGAGATTCCGTACGAGGAGCTCTGGACCAATCAGACGTCCGGAAGCTTCGGGGTGACTGCGGAGAGCGGAATGAAGACGGAGCATAACCTCATATCCTTTCACTCCACCACCACATCATTGGATGAAACGGTGGGCTCCACCCATGTTGCTATGGTGCAGATGGAAGCAGGAAGAGTGGCGAAAGTATCGACTCCACCCCCTGTCCCGCCCAAATCAGAAGCTGTAAGTTCATCACTTTTCTTTATATTCACTTTAAATATCACAAAAATGGGATTTTACCAAATGCAAATCAAAGTCATTTATTCACTTAATACTAAAAATAATTTCACATTGAAAAAGTTATCAAAATATATTTTCTATTTGATTTTGGTCTTTCATTGTGTTTGGGACACTTGTGACCCTGAAATCTGTTCTCTAACTCTCTTTATTCCCATGAGATTCTCTCTGCTGTGGGTCTCACATACACAAACATCATCACACTCATGTGTGCATTAAAGTCTATAGAGTTTCAGAGCTCTGCTGCCTCACACTCAATGCTAAATTATTGATACAGCTGCTTTTAAAGGCTGAATAATGAGCATGTGTTTACCGGAATACAACACACACACACACACACAGAGACATAATCACACATAAATCACGCTTTAATGTGTTTCTGTATATGATATTTATTTGTATAATGCACTGTATGTAATCATAGAGAAACAAAGTTCTCGTCTCATCTGGCTGTAGATCCAGAATTAAACTCTGTTGACTAGAATTATAGCCTTTCTCTCTATCCACTCTCTCCCACATAAAGGCTGGCCTGTAATTTAGCCCAAACACACACACACACAGTCCCTGATGTTTTTGTGGAGGAAGTTAACCGTATCCCAGAATCCCAGAGTTTTCAGTCCCAGAGGAGGACGTTTAGACAGAGATAATGGCTACTAACAGAGTTTAACACTGCTGCAGGACAATGTTACTGTGTTACTGTATATACTTTAATCAATGCTTTTCTGAAGAAAATGTGTTACAAACTTACTTTTGAAAAGAAACATTTCCCGCTTTGTTTGATTACAGTGTTGTTGTTAAAGACAACATAAAAAGAACTTTTACCCCACCCAAAGTATTCAGCTTTCAGGATTTAGTATTGAGTGTTCATTGTTTATTTTTCAGTGTTTGGTCTTCTGTATTTATTGTTCTATGTTGGTTCAGTATTCTATGTTTACCCTTCTATCTTCTATATTTCATGCTCAGTCTTTAGTGTTTTTGTGTAGTTTTCTATGTTCAGTATAGGCGTGAGAAACTGTTACACACTGATTTCACTCTGTAAGTAAAACTGACATTTCCTTAAACTCAGAGTCTGATGAGGACAATAGCAGGAATGTTTAATGTAGAGGATGTCTTTACACTGTAACCTAGTAACACTTACTTTCTCTTTGTACTTGTGCATTGCTCTCTCTCTGTCTCTCTCTCTGTCTCTCTCTCTCTCTCTCTCTCTCTCTCTCTCTCTGCTCTCTCTCTCTGTCTCTCTCTCTCTCTCTCTCTCTCTGTCTCTCCTCTCTCTCTCCTCTCTCTCTCTCTCTCTCTCTCTCTCTCTCTCTCTCTCTCTCTCTCTCTCTCTCTCTCTCTCTCTCTCTCTCTCTCTCTCTCTCTCTCTCTCTCTCTCTCTCTCTCTCTCTCTCTCCTCTCTCTCTCTCTCTCTCTCTCTCTCTCTCTCTCTCTCTCTCTCTCTCTCTCCTCTCTCTCTCTCTCTCTCTCTCTCTCTCTCTCTCTCTCTCTCTCTCTCTCCTCTCTCTCTCTCTCTCTCTCTCTCTCTCTCTCTCTCTCTCTCTCTCTCTCTCTCTCTCTCTCTCTCTCTCTCTCTCTCTCTCTCTCTCTCTCTCTCTCTAGGTGAAAGAAGAGTGTCGTTTCTTAAATGCTCCTCCTCTTCCACCCCGCTGTGCTAAAGGACCCAACCCCAGTCCACCTGTCCCGCCTCGTTTCCCCAAAACTCCCCAGACCCTCAGCCCAAACCTCTCATTTTACTCATCTGGACTGCAGGAGAGGTAAAATTACAGACACAGATTAATGAAAGCATTGCATATGAATGTCTTGTGGTTTAGTTTATTCTGGGAGAAGTTTAAGTTTAATGCTATACTACTTAGACATCTGTAGTTTGTGGTGGTATTTATTTTACATTATCATAATAAATAGGTGGTTTTTAACTAGTTTTGACTCTCTCTCTCTATATATATTTATAGATATTTACGTTGGACACCAAATCTCAAAACCACAATGTAAAAGCCACACAAATGTTGATTTTAATGTTCTCTCTCCTACAGTTCAGCCCCTCGTAGTGGTAATAGCTCTCCATCTCCAGACTCTTATTCTCTGTACTGTTACCCGTGCACCTGGGCCAACTGTGTGACCTCTGACTCCTGCGCCAGCCCTGATCCCACCCATCCCGCACAGGCCTGTTGGTCTCACCCTCGAGGAGGCGGGGCTTACACCTCAAACGTTCTAAATACACCTCTCCTCAGCACTGACTCCGCCCAAAAGAACTACTCCACCTGCCCCAGACCTCGCCCGGTGGCCCAGAACCGCTTTGCACCCTTTGGCGCCCTAAACCCTTTCGCGAATCCCGGCCAGGCCCACGGCTCCTCTGATTGGCTCACCACCGGTAGGGACTCACCCACCCTGATACCTGACCTCATAAGCTCCACCCCCCAGGATCCCCAAGCCACTCAGGGAGGTTCAGAAGCGGGTCCAGAGCCTCCGCCCAGACCGGTCAAGGGTTCAGAAGAGGACACGGTCACAGTAAACCCCGCCTCTGGATCGGTTACCATGGTGAGAGGGGCTGAGGGGGGAGCCGGGTCATCGTGGCGACCCCCCGCAGAGCTCTGCTGGCTTTCAGTGGAAGAGGTTTCGGCCAGCCTGCGGTTCATAGGCCTCTCGGGCGACGTGATCGGTCTTTTCAGCCGAGAGAGAATCGACGGCTCTATTTTCACTCAGCTGACGGAGGAAATCCTGTCAGAGGACTTTAACCTCACCAAACTCCAGGTCAAAAAAATCATGCAGTTTATTAAGGGATGGAGACCCAAAATATAAAGTGTATGCGTGTATGAGTGTGTGTGTGTGTGTGTGTGGAGGAAAGACACTTCTATTATAGAAATACACCTCTTTAATTGAAGGACAGACAGATTGTGACTAATATATTATGGAGCACTATTTGATGTTGTGTTGTTATTTTGGTGTGAAATAGTTTCGAGTGCCTTCAGTAGACAGTCAGAGCTCATCCGATAGTGTTCTGCTGTCTTTCAAAGGGTTTATTGAGAGAGTTTGAGCAGTGTTTTCTAGCATCTCTCTTTGTTTCTGTAATCTTTCACACAAGTATGTAAACTCCAATGCTTTGCAAGTACACGATCCTGTTAAACACACACGTCTGTCTTATTAAAGCTGTAGTGTATCATTTCAATCTGTGCCAACAATTTCAATTAAGAACTAATGATTGTTTTTTAGCCTCAGACACAAGCCATTGGTTGAGTCATTATCAATGTTATATAGCACCACAGAGTCAGTATTTTTCAGGCAAAACAACCTACAAATGCTTTCCTTATAGTTGTACTATATATATATATATATATATATATATATATATAGACTATATATAGTATAGTCTTTGTGTATTCAGCTGGTATAGGAGAGTATTTTAGCATTAAAACACATGAAACTGATTGTAAAAGGCACAATATATAGCACATTTTTCTTTTGTTGCATTATAAATTGCATCTGAAACATGCACAAAATCAGCTCATGTTGCTTCAAGCATTTGCATTTACATACTTGCACAAGATTTCAGGACTTAAAAAGAATAAATATTTAAGCGTTCATTTGTTTGATATTTCCAGCACAATTTCTTGTGTCACACAGGATGTGAGAGAGATGCTTAGAGAGTTTTAGAGATTTAAAAATAAAATATGATGTACATGTTAATAAGAGCAGTGAGAGTTTACAGTCTAGAAACAGAAATACACTGTAATTAGGTGACAGTAATGAAGAGTTTACTAACCTGCAGCCCACACTGATGGAGGATGTGTGTGTTTGTGTGTGTGTGTTTGTGTGTTAGAGCTGCTGTATCTTGTATCAGTTTTAAAGTTTTATCAGCATTTCAGAGAAACTTCTGGAATGTTTATTTAACTGATTCCCCTCCGTAGACACATTTGTACTTTGAATAATATTTAACAACGATGTGTTTCATTTGTACTGTAATTTCATCATTTGTATAATTTAATCCTGATGGATTAGCTACAGAAAAGAATAAATCAATAGTGCTCACAAGTGCCCTTGTCAGATAATTTTAAAATAATCTCTGTCTTTGTTTAGTGTATTTAATCAATTAACAATGTGTTTTATTTCTTACACTGGAAATGAAGGTCAAGTGGTGCACAATGTATTGTGGGATACAGTATACATACTATATACTGCAGAAATGACAGTATCGTACACATGAATGGCCTAATAAATACAGAAATAGATAGTTATAGGAGGTACATGTACATGTAGATACTTAGTTTTAAGTTTATAGCATTTAAATGATTTGCAAACATACAAACTATTATACTATACAAAACAACAAACAAACATCGTCCCCATCGTAACCGAAAGATAACTTTAGGTTAAAACATTCAATGAATAAGGCGGTATGTTTTTACCTGAATCATTGCGACTTACAACAGTAGGAGACAATGAAGCGATACATCAGAAGCGGCAACAATAGTACTAAATCTCTATCATACAGGCATTTTAATGGTTTTCTTTTATCACATAAACTGGCAAATTATGCACAGGCCAAGACTGAAATCCCAAAACTTACTAATGGTTTAATAACTTATAACTTATTTTGTAAATAGTGCCTTCTGTGCAGGAATATGGCAGATGAAACATTTTCTTAAGATGATCAGAAGATGCTCATCATGTTTCACTTGTGAAATCTTTTGCTGGAGTCTTTGGCGTGGTCGAGGAGCAGTTGGCAGGGAGTAAACTGGTTACCATAAACCTCCTCAAAATGCTTCATTTTATGGACCAGTTTGTCAGCACCAAATGAATCCACGTAACGAAACGGGCCTGAAAAAATAAATCAGTTATCTATAAGCATAATGGTGTGTCTTCAGATGCTAGGACTACATAAACAACATAGTTTCAACTACAAGATGTGTAATGTGTGTATTACCTCCCAAACAAGGTGGAAAGCCGAGTCCAAACACGGCACCAATATCTCCCTGCACTGGATCAGGCAGAATACCTTCCTGCAGACACATTATCGCCTCGTTCACGAATCGAGACACAAGTCGGTACTGAACGTCTTCATCAGAAGAGCTACAGAGAGGAAGTTGAGGTATTTATTTATTTATTTTAATGAAAATTAATCAAGTTCTCTATTATGTTTGTGACTTACACAGTAGGGGGCGCTGTTAGTCTAAAACTCTTGAAAATTTCTTCTGCTCCTGAGTTCACCTTCTTTTCCTTGGATTTTGCCGAGTAAACGTAAATGCCCTTTCCTGACTTTCGTCCTAATGTTTACAGACATGACAAGAATTGTTTGCCTTTTATGTTTTAGTAAGGATATAGTTGATAAATGAAAGGAAAATGTATTTACTAAATAAGTTTGTGCATGTTTAAGAATTCCTAAGGTGATTTAAAGGTGCTTCTCTGTCTATTTAAAGTTTGATAGTGACTGTAAACACTAATCATTTGTGCTTTATGGTATTGTGATACCTTTGAAACCTTTCTGTACCATCATATTCAAAGCCTCAACGTTTCCTCCTCCAAATCGTGTCCCAAATGCCTTCCCAAGATCCACTAAAACATGAACCGCCACATCAATACCGATCTCGTCAGCAAGAGTCGCTGCACTGACAGGAAACCCCAATCCTCTTGTTAGGGCATCCAGCTTCTTAGGCCCAGCTCCTTCCTGTAGCCAAGCGATAGAAGAGAAAGATTACACATCACATCATAATCATACAATAAAATCTACAGTTTACAAAAAGCTTCACTTTCATTAAACCTCAGTGTACTCTGTTTGATTTTATTTGAGATCAAACTAAATGGTTATTTTAAAGGTTTGATGGCTCAAATACCAGCAATACTCTAAAACCTTCTGCGAACATGGGTGCCAGACAACGTGTAGTGTAAAACCCTGGACCGTCCTGCAGAACACACACAAGGTCACGAATCAGGATAGCAATGAACATTTGAAATATTCATACGGTACAGGACAAACAAACATTCTCACCCCCACCACTATGATGACCTTCCCCTGTTTGAGTCCCACAGATACAGCTGATGCTGTTGTGTCTCTAGATGTTTTATCTGTGGTGATGATTTCCAGCAACTCCATTTTATCCACCGGAGAGAAATAATGCATCCCAATCACCTACAAAAACGTGTACATCAAGGCAGTACAAATTGAAAATAGCTCAAAAATTGACTTGACTATCCACTATTGCATTGGATTGGATTTAAAGGGTTTGTTGTAACTAATAAAATGCAGAGAAATCAAAATAACAAAAACTCAAGTTTTCCACTTCTCACTAAACGATAGGTTAAATGATTAAAGTATCTTCAACAGTGTTGAAACATAATAAATAAACATAAAACACCCAAACCTTCTCAGGTCTCTTGCTGGCTGCTGCGATGTCTTTGATGGGCAGAGCTGATGTGTTGGTGGCAAAGATACAGTGGGGAGGAATCACCTGCACACATTTACATTTATTCATTTAGCACGTGTTTCCTTCCAAAGCGACTTACAAAAGCGAGAGCATTAAGTTGAAAAATGAACAGTGTTTCTGAAGTAACACACACAAACTTACGGCCTCAACCTCCTTCACCACTTTATGTTTGATTGACAGGTCTTCAAACACAGCTTCTATCACCATGTCCGTAGTATCAAAGCCCCGATAGTCCAGCTGTGCTGATAACATGGAGAACATCGAGTCTCTCTCAAACGTGGTCAGACTCTTCTTCTTTGTTTTGTCATTAAGCCTGACACAGAAAACACATGTTGTGCTGTATATATGCATTTCAAAGATCACTTTTTTACATTAATGTATAGGGGGTTACACGATATTGTCAATGAATACAAATATTTTTTCTGTAATCTGCATTATACTGAATTCCATATTCATTTCCATGACTTACTTTTGATCACCATAAGGTATGACTCATTAAGATGATAATATTGACATTTCCAGCTGTCTCATGATCATGTAAAGTTACAGGATTGCCATCTAGTGGCTCTCAGGTGTATTTGTCTGTTTCTCTGTGATGTGCAATGCACACTGCTCATCACATGGTTTTGATACAAAAACATTTGATGATCTAAGTCTGATCTAAATCTAAATGATCTTAAAATAGTTTTTATGTCGAGATTTTCTGTTTTCACCGACCCCTTGTACACCTGTAGTTGACCTCTGCTGAGTCCCTCCTGTGTCGTATCCTTTAGGATGGTGGCCACGCCCTTGTCTACTGTTACCTGAGTGATACCTGCTCCCATAAGCCCCGCCCCCAGGACAGCTAGCTTCCTGAAAAACAAAAAACACTTCTATTCATACTAATGTCCCAATCACGTCATTAATCTTAGCTCCTCCCACTTCACATACTTGACATCTCTCTGCGGCTGTCCGAAGCGGTTCTTTTTGCAGGCCACCTGACCGTGATACAGACCAATCAGAGCTCTGGACTCTGAGGTCATGGCCAACTTACCAAAGTTCTAGAAGGTCAACGGTTACAATGAACATAACGTCTCATAGATTTTTGACTGTTGAAAAGCATTACAATCCCATGGTGTTAAATGAAGTTTATGTGTTTGTGATACTGACCTGAGATTCAGTCTGATATCCAGCAGCTTGACCGCTTTCAATGCCCGTCTGTACACACTGATACACACAAACACACTGGTGAATTCATGGACATATATGAGAGTATATACGTGTGTGTGATTGTGTGTACCTCTATGATCTTCAGAGGAGCGGGGTATAACCCTTTGCTCTGTTTCATAACTTTGTCATGGACAGTTTTGTAGATCTGTTTCCTGACCGGTGGCAAACCCATCACAAAATCCTGCACCTCTGAAACGACAAATCTTTTAAAACAACACTCATGGCTTAACCATCTCTCTTGTCTTAATCTGTGTTTGTGTGTCTTACTTTGCATTAATCCTTTCTTCTTCACTACAGTGACATTTTCATTAATGAGATCTTTAGCCAAATCAACAGCCACCTCCTCTAGATAATCAATCGTTCTCTCTTCTGGACCTTTTATTCCTGGACCTGTACACAGTTTATTGTTTTTATATACCTACTGAATGTTAGAGTTTACATCACATTAGTACATTAACATCTTTCACATCATTTTTGTTTTCCATAATACAAAGCAGTAAAGCATACAGACAAATGAATAAAAATGTACCCAAAGGATCCACTAGCAAATGCACAAGACCCATTTTTTGGGCTTTATCGGCCCGAATGTTCCTCCCGGTCAACATCATATCAAACATGGCAGGCAGGCCCACCTAACACACACATACACATTCATATAAGACACACTTTAGTATTTCAAATGTAGGAAGTGTCAGTAAACTCCTCACTATTTTGGGCAGTCTCTGAGTCCCTCCGGCCCCGGGCAGCAGTCCCAACATCACCTCTGGGGTGCCCAGAATCGTCTTCTTACTGTTAGTGGCCACACGGTACTGACAGGCAATAGCACACTAAGAAAACATGAGAAGTGACACACACTTTCATTTTTGTTTAAGAATCATTTCCAGCACACTAAACTATTCGAACTAAAATAAAGTTGCACTTGAAAATGTTCCTAATGCTAAAAATAAAGAACTGACCTCCAGACCGCCACCCAGACAGGAGCCATTAATAGCAGCCACAATAGGGATGGGAGATTTCTCAATCTGTTCAAACATCTTCTGACCTTCCTGTGAGAGTGATGTCACTTCCTCTGCTGTATTGCAGGACTGGATCATACTGAGAGAGAGATGCTGATTAATGTAAATGAGTCTTTACATTGACCGTAGAATTGTGTGTGTGTGTGTGTGTGTGTGTGGTACTTGATATCAGCTCCTGCAATGAAACATCCTGGTTTTCTAGAGATGAGAACAGCACTTTTCACTGCTGAATTTCCCCAAATCTCCCTCATCACCTCCGTCATCTCTGCCTGCATCTGCCTGGACAGAGTATTCACCTGCAAACACATACCATAAACTGCCATATAGATGATATTATCATTCCATCACACAACACATATCTGGTAATTCTTTTATTAAAAATGAAGAAAAGTGGACAAACCTTTGAGTTCGGATCATTAATTCGCACCACAGCAACATTGTCCTTGACCTCATAACTGACATGAGTGCGAGCTACACACAGACAAAGAGAGAGACTGATTTACACAGTAACTTAAAAATGATTTCTTATTTAATCTGTGTGTTTTTTAGTTACCCAGCACAGCTGATGATAAGGAAAAATTTCTCTGTCCATGACCTGTGACCCAAAACATAAATATCCACAATCAAACTGATCTAAAGTTATATTTAAACCATTGAAAAGGTCACAGTAAAGTCACAGAACTTTTATAAATAATATAGGTAACAGATGATACCATAACCCCCCTGTCACAGTCACATGACCAAACACAGTGCAAGTGCACAGGACTGTGTGAATCCAATCAGAGGACAACAGGACATAGAAAATAATATATAACATATATATATATATAACTTATATATATAACTTATATATATAATATGTATATAAATATATAAATGTATAACTTGAAATCAATACAGAAAATAATATATAACTTATATATATATATATATAATATGTATATAAATATATAAATGTATAACTTGAAATGAATATATAAATAGAAATGAATATATAAATAGTACATAAATATATAAGCTGAAATTAGACTGAATTTATAAACAAATGCACACATACATTAACACTGTGCCAAAGGTATTAAAAAATAAAAGAATTCAAAGGTTTTCTCCTAAATACCCTAGATAGTAGTTAAAGTTAAAACAGTAAACCTGTGATAAATTATTGTTAACGTATTATACAACTATTATACACCACAGTCATTAAAAATAAAAAGTTATTGGAAGTTCCTTTTTGGAACTGTTTAAAGGGGAACAAGGGGAACATTATATACATTATATACATGAATTTACTTATTATGAATTTACAGTATAAACGACTGTAATAAATCAAACCTTCAACACACATGTTTAATAATTAACATCATATAATTGTCAATATATAAAAATATGTATGTATATATAATGTATATATAATTTTTTTTACTGTATTTATTGGCCTGCTGTCAAAGTCCATTCACGCAGATCACCTCATTTAACCTCAACTAAGCTTACTCACAAATATCGTATATTTTAGTATATAAATGTATATATATATATATTAAAGCAAAAGTTTGTCACCTGTAACAGTATTTGCAGTTCGGCAGCAGCCGCGAGCAAACAGCAGCCCTGTACTTGCCATCCTCTTCAATGATATCATCTCCAATGCGCGCACACGTGCATCTCAGCTCGCGACCTCGAAGCATCCATAAGGAAAGGCCAATCAGCACTTTTTGATCTAACTATTGATTCAGCTTTTAGTATGTTTAATAACTGTTTAAAAGTCTGTTATTGTTTTAACGTAGTGTATATCTAAAACATAACAATTTATAGCATGTTAAAAATAGATAGTACTGGTTTATTTTTCTAAAATAAAATGTAACTTAATTAATTAACACCTTTAATATTATTCCAAAATGTATAATTTAGTTTATTAATCTATTAAACCTGTGAAGCTTTAAATAATTATGAATCTCATGATAATTATGTTACAATGCAAACAATTCTATATAATCAATAGAAAAGAAGACAATTTGTTATGCGCAAAAATATCTTTTGACTTTCTCATTTGTTTTGCTCAGGCATTGATTCGGGCTGCTAGGATTGAGCGGGGTCCTGCGGCTCGTGCACTGCTGTAGTCATTAGACAGACGCGACACATCAAACTCTCTCTACGTTCACGACAACCACAGGTAAAATATATAATAATAATAATAATAATAAATGTATATAACGATAGACAGATGGTTTATATAATAAAGGATAAATATGGTCTTCAGCAGCGAGATATATGCAAAGGAATTCAACACTGTGCTAGTTATTTGTGTCGAAGTTTGAATTGGTGCGACATTACTGTGTTTTTGCTGTGATTGTACTGTCATTGTGGTTATGAGGTGGTCAGTGTAGGTTTATAATAATAAGATAATAATAAGAGCTTGAAGTGTTTAATGTCGCTGTGTGTTTGTCCTTGTACAACCGGCTGACCGAACTTGGTGAAGGGTCATACACACGGACGCGCGCACACACAGTTATCATCATGGTTATCATTAATATCACATACAGGCAATGGCAATGCTAGATGTACACGATGTCCCACATTTGTCCCATAACTTACTAGGACACTTAAGTCTCACTTAATATTGTATAACACAATATCAAAACAAGTGACATTTATTTATTGCCAAAAAGAAAGCACATCCAGTTCCATGCAAATGTCTTAGCATTAAAAATAGTTTTTCGCAAAGGTTTTCACGATACTGATAGCTCAGATGTCAATATTTAGTGGTTTAAATATGTGAGGTTTCCCTTCAATATTTCATAGTCAGGCAAGTGCTGTTTTAGAATTGTCACTCCTATAACGGTCTATAATTCTTATAAATGCAGATATTTTATAAAAAGTTGAAAAGAAACTGTCAGAGTTTTTTTTCATCTGTTTTGGCGTATAGGAAAATGTGTAATTAATCCGATTATAACTAAACCGTCTGTCTTCCACTGAAATGATGGTTTTGAATATAATATTCTCTCATATATTTGGTTTCCAGAAAGATGGCATCGATGTTGATGAATTCTCTGAGGAGCAGTCCAGTGACATCTGTACAGGCCGCTCGGTTCGGTAAGACAGCCAGGGTCTCAGCAGAGCTAATGAACACTTCATGTTATGCAGACGAGCAAAAAATACTGAAGATGTGCATGTCATTACTGCTTATTAAAACTGTATAACAATGACTTTCCGTGTCCTCTCTCTCTGTCTGTCTTCAGCTGCTCGTTCTCTCAGCTCGTCTGCCCATCTGCAAGCTCAAGGTAGTGTGTCAGGTGTGATGTTGACCTCATGTATGTTAGCAGAAATTGAAGAATAAACAATAACACATGATTTTTTTGTTTCTGTTGATGTGCGCCTGTTATAATCAAACAGCAACGAATAAGAAATCTCTTGCCAAACCAGGAGTCAAGAACATTGTTCTGGTGGAGGGCGTCCGAACTCCCTTTCTTCTGGCTGGCACTACGTAAGTGTGTGATGGGGAGCAGATTAAATGAATTAGGACAGGTCAAAGATGTGCTCTGTTGGGTAGTATGAGCTCTCAGATAAGTTGCACAGAGCAGCTCCGTATGTATCCGACCGAGTTTAAACCTGGCCTGATGAATGATTGGCATTTTATAAAGATTGAAAATGGGTTAAATTATAATAAATCTCTTCAGTTTGTGTAGGTAATGAAAAAATGTGTTTTTCATTTCTGTTTTCTCTCTTCACATATATATCATTAGATATTCTGATCTGATGCCCCATGATCTGGC
The DNA here is from genome assembly GCA_019155185.1 of Beaufortia kweichowensis. NCBI lineage: Eukaryota > Metazoa > Chordata > Actinopteri > Cypriniformes > Gastromyzontidae > Beaufortia > Beaufortia kweichowensis. Next base: position 1,446,286 of record CM032807.1, read on the forward strand.
CAGAGCTGCGTTACAGTATGTCACCACACACACACAAATATGCATGATATTTTTAATCAGTATTAAGAAACTGATTTTTTTTACTTTTCTAGTAATAAATTAGGCAAAATGACAAATTCTCAGAGAATAAATTGTAATTCAAATTTGTCTTTATACACTGAAAATTGTTACACGGTGATGTTAGTGTTTCGAAATAAGAATCAAACATTCATCAACTGGGTAACAAAATATAAATATGTTATAAAATATAAAAAATAAATATTGTTGTTATGTCACACAATATAAGAAACTTTTTACTTCATCAGTTTTAGTATGAGTTAAATGTGTTTGTGTGTTTTTCCAGGGGTCTGCTGGCCAAAACCGGTCTCCCGAAAGATGCTGTTGATTATATAGTCTATGGAACTGTGGTTCAGGAAGTGAGGACCAGTAATGTGGCCAGAGAGGTCAGTCTGTCTTCTGCTCACAGTCTTTAAGATTTCGATTTGATCTTGTTTCTTGGTAGACTACTTTCATTTAATTGATTTGATTTGCATGTTTAGTGCTGACTAGACTTGTCAAGGGTTAATTTGTAGTTGCTAGATTTAAAATTAACTAGGAAACACATTAATATAACAATTAATTGTTAAGTGTTTTTGTTGTAGGCTGCACTTGGTACTGGATTTTCAGATAGGATTCCTGCTCACACAGTGACTATGGCGTGTATTTCTTCAAACCAAGCAATGACCACAGGTACTGGACATACACACACACTTTAATAACAGTAGATACTGAATGCAAACACAATGCACTTCAGTGATTAATACACATTAACTGGAACTGAACATGTTCACACATGACGATAAATAATATTGTGCTGACTGTTGTTTATTTTAGGTGTTGGTTTGATCGCTTCTGGTCAGTGTGATGCTGTTGTCGCAGGAGGTGTCGAGTTCATGTCTGACGTTCCTATTCGCCACAGTCGTAAGATGAGGAAGGCGATGCTGTCACTCAACAAGGCAAAGACTCTCGGTGCTCAACTCTCTCTGCTGAGTACCATCCGCCCCGCTCACCTCGCACCAGAGGTACTATTACCCATAATACACATAATGTGCCTTTTTTGAGTCATCTTTGTAATGCTAAGGCAAGCATCAATATTACTGCTTACTGTGTGTGATTAGCTGCCGGCTGTAGCTGAATTCTCCACGGCAGAGACGATGGGTCACTCCGCTGACCGTCTGGCGGCTGCGTTCGGTGTCACGCGTGTAGAGCAGGACGCGTTTGCTGTGAGATCACACACTTTGGCTAAGAAAGCTCAAGATGCTGGACTGCTCAGTGATGTCATCAGCTTTAAAGTACCAGGTAAACTATAGACACAATTACAACACTTATAATATTTCATAAACAAATGATTTGGACAGAGACTAGACTTTTGCAAATGTTACGTTATCAGAGTTGTTTTTTGTAAGACCTGATGGTTTGGTTGTGATGATGTGTGTGTCACAGGGAAAGATATTGTGTCAAAAGACAACGGGATCCGTCCCTCTTCCATGGAACAGATGGGAAAACTGAAGCCCGCCTTCGTTAAACCTCACGGCACCGTAACGGCCGCCAACTCTTCCTTCCTGGTCAGATTAACTCAATTCACGCAACATCTTTTGCTTTTATTATCCATTCCATTTTAAGGAAGTTCAGTCAGATTCTGTCAGTCAGAGATGAACTGTACTGTATCTGTGCATGTGTTTCTCTCAGACTGATGGTGCGTCTGCAGCTTTGATCATGTCAGAAGAGAAAGCTTTGGCTATGGGTTACAAGCCTAAAGCATATATCAGGTACAAACACGAGTAGTGCCTCGCATCAAATAACTACCACCAACAGTATCTGAACTCACAACAGTGTTTGTATTTCAACTGATGTGTGACAATTTACTCTAAATCAATGAGTTTTTTTTAATCTGCCACGATATTATCTTGATTGTATTGATACTTGGGTCAAAGTGTGTAAACTGTGATTGTAAAGAACACACCAGCCACACGTTATATGTGTTCATCTCGGCTGCTCACACTGTTGTTGTTGTTGAGCTTTTATTGTGTCTGCTTTTATCTACAGAGATTTTGTGTACGTGTCTCAAGACCCAAAAGACCAGCTGCTTCTCGGGTGAGTTTCTCTCGTTCGGGATTGTGCTGTGAGTTTTATTGTTGTGGTTGTGACTGATATTTGTAGATCTGCAGTATAATGTGATGTGGTTAAGTTGATTTCTGTTTGTTTAAAACAATTATGTTTACAAAGACATACCCTGATGTGAAGCCTCCAGTCATATTATTACTTTTTTTTTTTCAGTCACATGACCATCGATGTAATGCAGTTTGAACAGATGCATTAACAAAAAACGGATTCTTACTAATATCAAACTAAAGTTTTAATATTGGTTGTTTTGAACATGATGTGAAATGAAAGTCACCTTGAATTATTTTGACAATATATATTTTTCTGTTTCTTTCTTAGGCCGACCTACGCCACTCCAAAGGTTCTAGAGAAGAGCGGTCTGACTATGAACGACATCGACGTGTTTGAATTCCATGAAGCTTTTGCTGTAAGCATCATCTATCAGCTTTCAATTTCTCTGAATCTGTGCAGTATCATTGTTGATATTGGTTTGCGTCTTGTGCATTTTAACTGTTTCTTATTTATCTCACAATATCCTTTTTTTTGTTGTTTTAGGGTCAGGTCTTGGCAAATCTGAAGGCGATGGACTCTGACTATTTTGCACAAACATATATGGGCAGAAAAGCTAAGGTGTGTTTTTAAATATCCTCACAAATGAAATGGACATGAATAGATTTGTGTGAGGGTTGCCCTGTTGGGTTTCTGTGTTATGTTTAAATGCGAAGTTGTGATTTTTCAGGTTGGTGTCCCTCCAATGGAGAAGTTTAACACATGGGGTGGTTCTCTCTCCCTCGGACATCCATTTGGTGCCACGGGCTGTAGACTGGTGACCACCGCAGCCCACAGACTGCAGAAGGAGGGAGGACAGTACGGCCTGGTGACAGCATGTGCCGCTGGAGGACAGGTGAATGCACACAAACACACAGTCTCTTCTTCATAATGTCATACACATTTTCCTACATATTCTGTAGAGGCGGCAGCTGAAATATCCCCTCACTGTTGCTCTTGTATTTCTGTTTCAGGGTCATGCTATGGTGGTTGAAGCTTATCCTCAGTAATCTCTGTTGCTATATGTACCGTAGATCATAATGCACTGCACACACACACACAAACAGATTCAGTAAATATGCCTTGAAATGCCTTAAGAGGAATTTTTGCTGCAAGTTATCTGGAGGTTTTTGATTTGAAATGATGCTTGGCTGTGTATGTTAACATAGCTTTATATGAGAGTGTTGTAATGGTAAAATCAAAAGATACTCTACAAGCTAATGTGATATATGCATGTTGAATATTGCACTTGAAACAGACCAGTTTGTCAAACAAAGAGTCTGGAATTGGCACCTGAATCTAATAGTCATGTACAACAGATTACTCTTCTATTGCTGATATTTGTTAGAAGGTCCATCGTCACTTTAGTTCTTGATGATTGGCTTGAAGGGCTGATTCTAGATTAGCAATTAGACAGAGTTGAAACGTGCCTCATAGACTAACACTGGGGAGTCTTGTTTGTTTTCCCACATTTTCCTCAACAGTTTCTACAAATAAACATCATTTGAAATCACCAGTTAAGTTTATTAATATTACGTTCTATAAAAATGCCTGTTATGTTATTTTTCATTAGTTGCCTTGTATTAGAACATGTTGCTAAACAGATGAAAAGTTGTATATCAAACTTTCGATTGTATTTTATTTTAAATAAATTATAATCGTAAAGAATAATAATAGTTATAGTTTATTATAGGCTAAAATGTTGTGATGTAAGGTTTTAGCCCTCAGTCATATGTACTGTACCAGTCAAAAGTTTGGAAACACTTACTCACTGTTGTTTAGAGTTTTTTCCACATTTTAGTATAGTAGTAAACTCATCAAAACCATGAAATAACACAATTGTAACTCTGGTAATTATGTTGTTACTAAAAGCATTTTATAAAAATAACACTGTTATATTTGATCATGTGCAAAAGTGGTCACCCTTCATCTAGAATTTGTAAAATCAAACTCTTGACATTTTATCATCCAGTTTCTTGAGGTCTCACCGAGGAAGCTTTGAATAAATTTCTATCTATGCTGGACAATTATTGACCGATTTTTTTATTATTTGGTCCAAATAATTTCAAAAATATTTTTAAATGAAATGTTAGTTTAATAATAAAAGAAAATAATTATATTTTTGTCTACAAAAGTAATTTCAAACATTGAAATATACATCTTCAGATTAAATGTTTTTTAAAGATCATTAGAAACATTTTTGTCAATTGTGTCTAAACTTTTTACTGACACTGTATATATGCAGAATAAAGGCGCTGTGAAATTACGTGATATTGGCGCTGCATTACGTCACAAGCAGCGCAAGGTTTGCGCACATTCATGCTGTTTACTGAGCCAATAATTGTATTCATAAGCACCCAGAGGATCATCCTAATCTTCAGCGAATCCCTTGGAGTGTAAATATGAAGCTTTCAGATCCTCAGAAGATGAACTACAAATATCACCGTCGATCCCACATGAGCACCCCCCCCCCAAACCCACCACACGCGCCACACTTTCTTTTCATCCCTCACTTTTCAAGCTGTTTTCCATTAAATTGCTCGTTTGCCATCATTTCAGATTGCCTAAAATCTCGGGTTCATTAAATTATTTTTAAACGAATTAATTCCGATGTTTTCCAAACAGCCGTCACGCCTCCAGCCTACTTCTATATTTGCGTGTTAATGTTGTTATTTGTGCAGAAAAGTTTTCGGGGAGGTTCAGAGATCTCGAGCAGGAGTGAGACGGAGAGGGAAAATGTTTTTATCCAGATGCAAAACGGAGTAAAATGTAAATAGCGGTTGCGTGTCGGTTTTTGTTTTAACCTTCAAACGCCGCGAACCCGCGAGACGGGCGCCGCAGCGCGCGCTTTGATCAGCCGCGCGCCTTTTATGCCGTTTGACTGGAGAATGCGCGCGGTGCTGTCGGTACAAATCTGCCTCACACTCCTCACCCCGTCAAACGGAGAGAGACGGAGGTGAAAGAGGGAGAGAGACGAGTGGAGGGAGTAGCTTTCATCTCGTCCTTCCGCACGCGCTCGCACCTGCGCGAGCTTTCAAGCGGAGCGCGTGCGGCCCCCGCGCGCCTCAGCGAGTTTACGCGCGCGCTTTCTGGCTGCCGCTGCGAGGCCGTAACGACAAACACGAGCCGTGAGGTGAATATTATAACGTTTAAAAGGCTCGAGGGAAACGAAGGTAATTGTTTATATAGGATAAATCTGTATTTCCCGTTAGAAAACTGTCGGAGAATATGAAGAAAAATGTTGTTTTTGTTGCTTCGTGACTGAGAATTGCAATATTTTTTAGCTTTGGTCTTGGGACTTGTTTACTGGGTGGGCTTGCTAACAAAAAAGTACAAAAAAGTTACGTGGTACAATGACAATAAGGTGTTTTTCAAGGGCCTGGAGTGCCATGTGAATACCTGCACATCAGTTTATCACCATATGAGATGAAGAACTGGACAAATAACCAATAGCACATAAATTTGTTGCACACAGATGATTACGAATCGTAAAAACCAATAGTAGTGTTAGTTTAAGAGCATTTGTTCAGCATTACAAGAAAGTTTAAAGAGTACTGAACTGACATCAGTTCATTATCCTCCTCGTTTTTTACATTTAAATGAGTGTAGGACTCCAAAATCATCTCTGAGCCTCACATGTCCCCTGAAAGCAATGCTATAGGCCTAACCAGAACCATCTAGTAAGTAAAAATCTAGATTCTCCAAGGGGGACTGTAATACTTTATTGAACTTTTAATTGAATGTCGATATGGACTGTTCACCAAATAGTATTTTATAATGTGTTTCAGGCTATATTTAGGTCTTAGCATCCTTTTGCAGTATTTGAACTTTTGGTTTGGTGACTACCAACATTGTAATTGTTTTCATTTCAATGATTTAGATTATTTGGATTTATTTCATAGCGTGCTGGAATACTTTATTCTGATTGGTCAGTCTTGACATTTCAAGGTATACTATTCCCTAATAACAACTGGGAAAAAAACAAAAACCCATCTGGTCACAGTAAATCATCTTGCCCTTGAAAATAATTTACTTAAGAATAAATCTGATATAAATATGCCTAATTACTAACAAATATGAGATTATATTACAAATGGTTAGACCAAAGGTGTGCAACAATACAGTCCATTACAGAATGGCTTTCTTATTTCTTGTATAATTGACATTCTGACATGTTTTTGGAATAATGGTGTATTGTTTCATTCTTTGCTTATACTCCCTCACATTTGGCTTTAACACCCAAGAGACAAAATAAATAATTTTTTAGTCTAATTTGTAAACTGTATCGATTGTGGCTGGCAGGAGATATGCTGGTGGATTCATCCGGAGTGAAGGATTTACTTCATTTTTAACAGGCCACTGACACAATTCTCATTAACCAGCAAAAATCATTAGCAGCTCCACAGCTACATTCAGACAAATCGAGTAACTGTTAATTTTTTTCCGCCAAGGAACCATGGGAGCTGTGCGTGTAGGTATTGGTGTGTGAGAGAGAGAGAGAAAAAACGATTGGGGGGTTTAGCTGTGGTGTGAAAAAATATAATAAATTAAAATGGACGACATGAATTGAGCGCGGAATGTCAAACACTGTCAACAAGACGGCTCTCTGTCACGGGGAGAATTTGAGACATTAACAGCTTCTGTCATTCTGCTGACAAAATGGTAGCAGAGATTTCCCAGGGTGCCGAGATGACTGCTGGCGTTTGTCAACAAGCCGCTGTCAGAGCAGAGAGAGAGAAGGAGAGAGAGAGAGAGAGCGAAAGCATACACAGTGTCACTGACAGCTACCACACCAACATCCCATGAGTCCTCACCACCCAGAAAGAGAGAGAGAGAGAGAACAACTAAAAAACACTGGAAGAATGGATGGAGAGATGGATGGAAGGATGGAGAGATAGAAGGAGGGGTGCAGGTCTCCGGTGCACCTTTCATATAAAATTGCAGGAGGAAAATGAGCTGTCACTCCAATTCCCAGGATGCTTTGCTGTTTAGCATAAGTGCGCTGTGTGGGCCGCTGTCGGACAGACTGACTCAGAGAGATAATTAACTAAAGCTGCAGTTTTTCCTCCTCTCCTTTCCCTCCCTCCGCTAGACGCCTTCTCCAGCGCTCATCTGCATTTTTGCCAGAGGCGAGCGGTTAGCACAGGAGCCGGGTGGAGAGAGGGTAAGAAGCCAATTAGTCAGGTGGATGGATGAATGATTGACAGCAGGCTGCTACCTCAGTCCCACTCTACATTAATGCTCGAGCCCAAACACGCGCGCCTTCTCGTGTACGCGCCGGCCTGGTGTCGCCATTTCGACACTGCAGTCCTGATCTCATCCTGTGCCGCTCCTTTGTACGTTTCTAATCCTGTCTGTTTTTTTGTTGTCTGTCTTCACCGTTACTCTAATCTAAACCCTTTGTGGTCCCTGACTCTTTTATGTTGTCTTTCAGACCGTTCCTCTCTGCTCTCCTCTGCCCCACGTTGGAGATGAAACCGCCGTCTCGGCTACCTTAACATGCCTCGATCTATTTGTGGGCGTCATTTAGCATGCCGTGGGCCGTATAACAATCACTTTTGTGTTATGTGATGTGTTTTCTGTTCCTGTAATAGCTGTGGTACACATAAACAACTTTGACCGCCATAGTCGCCAAAAATGGAGGTTTGAACTTTTGCTCCTGGCTAAATAATTTTATGACTGATACCAGAATGGCTTCTCTTTTAGGTGGGATTTACCGTTCTGGTCTAAATTCACGTCGAGGATGAACGAGGGATCCTGGTGTGTGAGAGAAAGCACGTAAACTTTGACTGAACCGTAGACTTCCCGCAGTGATGTCTTGACAGCAGAGTTGGTATAATGCAATAAATCATATTGTCTCTGTATTATCATAACCCCACTCTTTTCAGACGTAATCTCAGCTACGTTGATATAGAATTGAGAAGTTTTGTTTTAAACTATTTTATTGGAGTAAAAACAAAAGGTTTTGGTCCGTGGGAATTGCCTTACAGGCAAACGGACGATATAGATGCACTATATACGTTGGAATTGAAAACCTCAGACACCATTTTTCATTTATGTCCAGTCTGTACAATAAGTCTAATTTGACAACCCATGTTGTCCAGAATTGTATTTTTAAGACAAAGGTACATAAATGCAAACAAAGGATTGGTGTATTTTCACTTGGCCCACTGCCATTGCACATCTATCCTTCATTTTTATAAACATTAAATGTAACCAAAAAAGGCCTTTAATAGGGTTGTTATTTATTTTTTATCCCAACCCAGATAGCAAAGACAATTGATTTAATGTTCAATTATTATTAAGAATAACATTAAATCAATTAACTTATTTAGTTATTTGGAAAACTGATGGATACGCATGATAAAAGTGTTCAATGTTCTCATTAATAATTATAATCTTACACAAAATTAGATATCTCTTTTTAAGGATTCCTTCCACACAAAAAGGGGCAATTACTTCAAAGACACGTTTTTTGCTGAGCACAATGAAGTGTGTCAGCAGAACTGACAGAGCGTGGGTCCGTGTGAGGTCTGGTTCAAAATGGCTGTCAGAAAAGGAGACCTGGCGTTTAGTGTCTGTTTATAGACGTTAAGCTAGTGAACGGAGGGAGGAGTGCAGATACTACACCTTAAGGGCATTTCTCCCTCTGGCATTTTACTGGCTGTGGCGTCATACTGCTGGCAGCATCAAAACATCAGCAGTCTCTATGAGCTGACACGATGAAGGGAACGTTGAGAGGGCCGGTCTGTTTGGTGAGGGAATATCGGCAGCACTGGAAATATGCTAAAATATTGGAAGGCAGCTGGGCCATCTGGTTACATTTTTAAGCTCTAAAGAAGCAAAATTTTACAATATTGTCATTAAAAGATTCAGAGAAATGGTTTAGATTTAAATAAATGAAATGCTAAATGAAGTGTTTTGTAATGCTGTGTTGTTTTAATGAAGACAGTCCTGCTATAGAATCCTAACACCAGACCACAGTCTTACAGACCGCTTATAACTTTATTTCAGATTCTGATAACTTATTACTTTATTTAGATGTCTGATTGAATGGCTTTATGCAATTTCTAGGTATTAGAGTAAACTGATTCATATCCATACATCATTTAATGCTTATCTGAATTCGACTTGCACTGGCATAACTTAAAATATATCTATATGTCATTGTTTTGTCTCAAGATTTTTTTCTAATGCACGTTTATAAAAATACTTAATGTCTTAATGTAACTAAGGCCTACTCCTGGTTCAATCTGAACCCAGGAATATGAGTTTAGAAATCAGTATAAAGTAAAATATATCCTTAATTATACCTGTATATTGACATTTGCTTGTGATGTTTATTATAAACAAAATGTAAATGTGTAAGTCATAAAGATGAGCTTAAAGCGTCTGCTCTCACATACTCAGTGTATGTTTTGGGCCTTTCATTTGTAACAATATGTTGTTTATTTGGCAGTGTACAAATGATCCAGAGGAAAATGTTATTGCTCAGAGATGTTATATTTGTTGATAGAGTTCACAGATGTTTTATTTTTGTGACATTGTTGAGATCTTTTTTTTCTAGTAGAAACACATGAGAAATGAAAGAGATCTCATTTGTGATTGTTCTGTCTTTAGGGGACACAGCAGCAGAGTTCAGTGTTTGGAAAGTCAATCCTCCAGAGCAGAATTGTGTGAGTATGACAGCTGGTTTTCTGTTAATAAGATTTTATTAAAAGCAGAAGTGGACAGAAAGAAGCTCTCCTGAGAGTGATTAGCAGGAGGAATAGACAGACAGCAGTATTTATACGGTGTGAAACTGCAGAACACAATTTATAGATGGAGATACTGAAGATACTTGATCAATTTCATCTCTTATCTGAGGTCGTACACACCGCTCTAGTCTTGCCATGTCTACAGTAAATGCAAAATGATTTTAGCTCTACCTCACCTGTTAGAACGATGGCGACACTGTTATATCTGAATGTTTTTGTCAACAGAACTACAAGGCCAATAAGTTAAAGTGGGACATTCTGTGTTGCTGAATATGTTGAGATTACTATTGTGGACCAACTTTTTTTTAGCTCAGCTGTACTCACAACAGTGTAGCTTTTCCAACACGTAGTGTGAAAAAGCACAACATTGCTGTTTCATCATGAATCTGATTCATTTAGAAATCAAAGTCAGTCAGTTTAGCCAAGTGCAGTTTTAAAGTAGCTTTCCAAACACAGGTTGGGATGATGTTGCTTATAAATGGACGTCTGGTTGTGGTTTATGTTGTACATACAGTGTCTCTCAGTAAAAAGGAGTTTGAGCCCCAGTGAAAAGGAGATACAGTCACGAGAGCCGAGAGCTGTGCAAACCTCCGCAGGGACACGCACACACACGTACACACACACCGCCGAGACACGGACACCTGCTTAATAATGAGAGAAAGAGAGGAGAGGATGGAGAGATGGTGGATAGACTAAATCCTTTTTTCCATCATTACCTCAGTCCCGGCCCAGCGATGGCTTCTCCTTAGAACACTCTCTGCTTTCTGCTGGTTTAATTAGTCTCAGAGCTGCTCTCTCTCTCTCCATGTCTCGCACACACACACTTTAGCTCTCAAATACACTTCCCCATCACTCCTGTAACCTCGCTGTACTCTGTTAACTCAAAAACCTTTCTGTGTTCTCCTAAAATCTTCTCAGTTTCTCCCTCTCTGTCTCTCTTATTCTGTCTCTCTCTCTCTTAAGATTAGCAGCATTATACAGTGGGGTCCAGTCGTCTGAGACCACATTGAAAATGTGATTTGTTTCATTAATACTTGGAAATAGGCTTAGATATGTTTTTTCTTTTACTTTCAAGAACATCTTCTAGTCACGCTGGGATAAAATGGATCAGGTTTTGCTATGTTTTGTCTACATTTGCTACATTTTGTCCATGACAGCTGAAGTAAACCCAACAGTGGGACACACCAAATACTCAGAAATGGCGAATCTTTTCAACTTTTCATTTAAATTGTTGAGATTATAATAAAGTATCAAAATATTCAAGAATCAGGTATATTTAGTAGTCTCATAATTTTGGGTTTCATAATTTTTATCGGTGGTCTTGTCTTTCCTCATTTTTTTTGGCATGATTGTTTTACACACATTATTGTGCAAAAGTCTTATGCCACCAGTAGCTTTGTTACTTTAGCAAAGTTTTAATGAATCCATGTCTGTTTTTATTAAAAACACAAGAAATAGGAAACGTATACAAAATGGCTTCTTTAAACAAAAGTATTTCAGTGTGACCTCTCTTAGTACTAAGCACATCTTGAAATTTTTTGTGGAGACTTTTCTGAAGTCACTGGATTAGAATTATTGAATTTATCTTCCATTTAGGTTGAAGTGTGTGTGTAAGTGGAGGTCATAATAAATACTTGCCACTTTAGCCTATAGATGCTTTTTTTTCTGTTTCTTAATACTACATACAAATTCCTTATTTAGCGCCTGTGTTGTAATAAAGAGACTGAGAAAAACTATATATGGTTATATATGCCATTGCTTAAACACCACTGCTGAAATCTAATTACGGCCTAAGACCTTTGCACAGTAGCAGACAAAACAGTAGCAGAAAGAAGGTGCCAGTTAATGGTAATGAAAAATAATAATAATCTCTGTCTAACTCTCTCTCAGTTTTTTCTCTGGGTGTCCCTGTGGTTGTGATCTGTCCGTGGCCTCTCCTCTGATGGTTCTGTTCAGTTAGAGCATCATCTGCTCCGGGGCTCGTGACCGTTCACCTCTGGACTCCAGGGCCCTCAACTCACCACATCTCTCGGTTCATCCCTCCATGCGTTGTCATTTCTCTCCACAAAGTCTTTGTTTTCCCGCTGTCAGAAATGAATAACATTAAAAGTGTTGCGAGCTGTTTTGAATATCTAATGTTTTTAGCATATTATTAGTGCCTGCTGCACAGAGCAAAAGCAGAATGTGAATTTAAATGAGTTTAAAATCTGATCTGAGATCCTGTTTACTGTTGAGCTAAAACATTTAGCGCCTGTGTTTGCTCCGGCACTGCGAGGAAAGTTTGGGTAAATTGTTTAATGTGCAGGGCTGGAGGGAAAAGATCGTGCATGGAACGTAAAGCAAACAGAGAGACCGAGCTGAACTCTTTCAATCTGTCTGTCTCTCCCTTCAGTTCTCTGCGTCTGAAAGAGATGCGCTGGTGTGATAGAGTTCACGCTGACAGTCTGACACCAGTTATCTGTCTCCTGAGAGTCAATCATTCCAGACAGGTACCATTACTCAAACACACACACACACTGAACAGGAAAGTCAGTTTAGCATCTCACATTCCCACAATCAAAACAACATCTACACAAATTTGTGTTACTCCCAAGTCACACACAGATGCTGCAATCTACATGTATAAATGACCAAATTAACATACCACACACATCATTGTGTTTTCTGAAACATCTCAAAACTTGAACACACACCAAGTTTTCTAAATAAACTCACCCAAATAATTTAAAGAACATTCTGTGAAAATATAACCTTGATGTCTTTAATATTGGTGGAGTAATGACATGTCAAAGATTGAAATCATACTTAACTTAATAGGTGAAATCAAACTTTGATGCTCATTCTCTCATCATTTTATTTTGAGACTTTAGTCTGGTTTTCACAGACAGGGTCACAATTAAGCAATATGTTTTGAGAGGCAGTGTGTGTTTGGGATAGAGACATGGTTGAATTGTATTTGCTAAGCAGACACATCAATATAACACAGCATTATTAGGCTATTTGTACACTGTTTGGTAAGTAATAAAATATATGAAGGACACAGTTCTTTTTATTAAAATGTTAAGGCAGTTCATTAAGCTTCATCCTTCTGCTAGTAGATATATTCTCTGACATATTTAATAATGAACATACTTTATGTGTCCTGTGCAGTAATTTACAGTCACTACACTCTTAAAAATAAAGGTGCTTCAAAACTTTCACAGTGATGCCATAGAAGAACCATTTTTAGTTCTTCAAAGAACCTTTCTGCACTATTTCCTTTTTATATTTTAATTGTCTAAAGAAACCCTTTTCACTACAATTTTTAAACAAAAAGCACCACTTCTTTTTCCACTTTTGTGAAACAGAAAGGTTCTGTGAATGTTAATGGTACTTTATGGAACATTCAGTCAAAAATGGTTCTCCTATGGCATCTTTATATAAGAATGAAGGTGATCAAGGGTTCTTTTTGAATACTTTTATGTACTATGACCATGTTTTTGTAAGCATTACCAACATATTTACATTTATTTTATTAAAGTAAAAGTGTAGTTTTTTAATTGATTACCATTTGTATCACTATAGTTTTACTACGAATACCATGGGTAAACTATATGGTTACTGTAATTTGTGTAACTCACTGTAATTTTAATTTGTGGTTTTACTACTACTGCAAAAAAAAAAAAACGATGTTTACAACAGTTAGCATTGACTTATTCAAGTTGACTTAAAAATGAAGGAGAATTTAACATTTTAACAATTCTTGTCATGACTCTAACCTCATTTTAATTTGGCATAAGGGGCATCCAGAATGGTTCTGTTATTTATTTAGTCTTTCTTACTCTTATATGTGTTTTATTTACTCTTTGTTATAATTATACCACATTACCACTTTGGTTGGTTACATTAAGTCATCCTCAGCAGATGTCGCTGTTGTCACAGTAATATTGAGTATACTCGCGCGCGCGCGCGCTCTCGCACCCGCACGCGCATTCGTTATTTTCATTCACTACGACATGGTGACATTCACCGATAGATATTTAAAGTTGAGCAATGTAAACAAAACCGGACCCCAAAAAATTAAACAATGCCGTAGAGAGATACGCGGGTCACCTGTCTCGCGGCCTTTTGAACCTCTGACCCGGAAGCGGCGCGGGTTTAATGGCACTGCTGCTCATCGTGCCAGCAGGGGGCGTCACGAGTCTGTCGTGATTAAACTCATGACCATCAACAGACCATGGTGTTATGTGTTTGGGATATACATCAGCTTACATGAATATGGTAATCACTGTATATGTACACTGCATACTAAACTAGCATACTGTAGTGTGTAGGTATAGCACACTTCCATTATAATCAACATAACTTGTTTGTATGGAAGTGTAGCTCACCTTACACATTATTGTAAACATTTGTAAAAATTTGGATTGTACTCTTATAATAGAAATACTGTCATGTTATTGTTTTCTAATACATCACTGTGCCATAAGATCAAGAATACAAGTGTGTTTTAAATAGGGATTGTTCATTACATGCCCTCTATGTGGAGAATACACGTAAATATATTTCTTTAATTGATAAATCAAGATTACAAACACACCTATATATTCTGGGTGTATTGTTTATCCAAAACTTTAATCAGTACACTCTTAAAAATAAAGGTGCTTCATGATGTCAGAGAGGAATTACTGTGGTTCCATAAAGACCCTTTAGGGTTCTTTGTTGTAAAATAAAGGTATTTTTGACTATAGAAAATATTAAAAATGTTTCTTTTAAAATCCCTTGATTAAATGGGTCTTTGGAGAACCGTTTGTAGCACCTTTAGTTGCACTGAGAAAACAATAACATTTCTAATGATTTAGATATTTAATTTGGCTGTATGAATAGTTTCTGAAGATAAGGTTCTTTAGATTGTAGAAAGATGGTTCTTCTATGGCATTGATTGGAAGAATATTTTGTAGAAGCATTTTGTAAGTGTAGTGTGTTTTGGGTTATATTTTAGTTGGATTTAATGGTGTTGTTTTGTTCCTAGATAACATCCCACCAATAGAACCCAACACATTACCAGTACAGATCCACAGAGACCAGTATAGTTTTTATTAAAACCAATACAATTCCCATTATAACCATTAAATGCATTAGAACAGCAGAGATTTTAATTAAGCATCTTTGTGGATCTTTGTCGGTGTAGTAGTTTGGTTCACTGGGATAAGTTCATTCGAGTCAACAGCAGCTTTTAATGTATAATGTATCAGATTAAAGGGTTTGTTTAGCATTCAGAGATTAAAACCTGGGTCAGGACTCATTGGCTGTGTGGATTACAGGGTTAACAGGCAACTTAACCGAATCAACTTTATCAGATAATGTTTATTTCTGCTTGATTACACTAATATTCTTTAGATGAAGACACACACACACAGACACCAGCAGACCTATAAACTTCCCCATTAGCTGCTTCAGTTAAAATGGCATTTGTGCAGTATTTTATCAGGCAGCTGACAAGTGAATTAGAGTTGGCTGTTAGCGCCGTTGAGCTTTATGACAATAGCCTTAGGGTCTCGCTAAAGATCGCTGCACCGCCCCGCACGCTCGTGCCGCTGCGCTCGGCGCACTAACCGCTAACGCTCAAACCGAAGTGACATGCTGTCATAACAATAGTTTACAAAAACGTGAAGTTCTGCGTTTGGGCAGAGAAAGCCAAAGAGTTTTAACTTCTGCATCTGTCTTTTCTCTCGCTTTCCTACCCGACGTGCCATTTTGCACGCTGACAGATTTTACATGCACTAATTTCCCGCGTTTTTATCTGCCTCTGTACATGACATGGTAATGTAGATATCGTGGTTGTGTTTGTGCAGGATTTGTATGTGTTTGCCCAGTTTTTCTTTCTTCTTCTGCTCTGGCTGGTTGTAAAATAAATGTGAAATATTGAAGAATCCACACACATACAGCTACCCAAAAATGTACGGACAGTGAAAAGTTTTTCTTTCTCCTACAAACACACAAAACACATCAAAGAATTGTACTTTACACACTCTTTCTTATTGGTATTCTCAGAACGCTTTTGAAGGTACTGAGGTCGCAGTGAGGTCTGTAACCCTACACACACAAACACACACACAGGCTTATACAGTCCAAATGAATTCACACACTCTCATACACAAAGACAGACAGATGTATTGTATATTGTGTGTGTGTGTGTGTGTACCTGGTTGCTCTGTGAAGTCTTTAATGGGATTTTGCCTCGGGCTGTTTTATTAAGATGTTGCTTTCTGCTGCCTGTGCAGCTGACACTATTCCCCCCCACCCCAAAGACACACAGACACACACTTACACACACACACTCTCCCCGCAGACTCCACCTCCAGACTCGCACACACACACCCCTCTGAAATATCTGCCACACAGCAGTCCTCTGTCTCTCCCACTATAAGGGTCTGTCTGTGTGTGTGTGTGTGTGTGAGTCTGGGGTCATTATTTCTGTGTGTGATTCTGAATGTCTCTTCACACTGGACCAGTTTAACTATAACTGGTAATATTTTTTGATGGGTGAGAGTGTAACTGTGGTAACACTGTGTATGTACTGATGTCCCACTAGGGGCCTTAAAGGGATAGTTCACCCAAAAATGTAAAAAAAAAATCATTTATTCACCCTCATGTCATTATGAAGATGTATGACTTTTTTTTCTTTTTTCAAGAATGTTTGTAATCAAACAATATTAACCCCCATTGATTTCCATTGTATAAACACAACCATTGAGACATTTATCAAAATATCTTCTTTGGTGTTACACTGAAATAAGAGTCACATACAGGTTTCATAAACCACATGAGGGTGAATAAAAATTGATAATAAAAATATTGTCTCTTTAACAGACTTTAAATATTATTTAAAATTTGACAAAAAAAGCATTTAAACAAACCAAAACATCTAAAATGAAGATATTTCTGTTCTATTTAGTCTCGGAGCTAGGTATATATGTGTGTGTGTTTGTGTGGGTTTACTTAGATATTCTTTGATGACAAGATTGTCCCCAGATATGAATTAAAACAGACATTCTGAAATGTAAAAATGATTCATAAAGCAGATAAACATTTTTTTATTTATATGCTTATTGATATTCAAATAAATATGCATTTATTTTTTCTGCAGCTGTTATACTAAATACACTGTCTGTATATGGATTGTCCATATATAAAAACAACAGGAGGCTATGGTATGAGCTAAACGTTTGTGTTATGCATGTCACCGCATGAAAAAAAGACTTGTGGTCATGCTTAGTGCATGTGTTCACGGACAGGATTGTGTGTATGTGTTTGTGTGTTTGTGTATGCATGGCTGCAGTGTCAGTCTGATTGTGCTGTCAGGGTTCGGGGTGCTCAATGAGTTTCCTGTTTGTCTCGCTTTGGGCACCATGTTCATCTCTAGACACCAGCTGAGTGCCCTGTCTCTCTCTCTCTCTATCTCTCTCTGTGTCTCGCTCTCTTCTCTGCTGTATCCCTGAGGCCTATAGATTGCGTTGAGCATCCTGCATTCAGTAGCTTTAGGAAAGAGAGAGACATCGAGGCAGGAAAGAACGGGACACGAAAGAGTGACAGCAAGATGGAGGAAGAAAAGGAAGGTGTTCTGTTAAGCTTTTTCTCTAACACGCGCAGCGAGAGATCGAGTTGACTAGACATTGATGCTTTGTGACATCACAGCACTTTGTCTGATATTTTAAATATGAGACTGAGACCCCGGTCAGGGGCGGAGCTTCACGACGAACATACGAATCTACAGAGAGACTATTGGGTTTATGTGTGACTCGGTCAAACATGTCTTTAGATATTTGAATTTACTTTTAATATGCTCAGACAAATAGCACCTATTATTTACAGTGTTTTTATTTGACAGAAACTAAAAATTGCTTTGGATTTTTCTTAAATGCATAGACATAAAAGCACAAATGTTGTGCTAGATAAAAGACCCAACAATATAAAATCAAATGCATGTTTGATTAAATGTGTAGGATTGTTTGGACAACGTGAGAATGTAATTGGATTTAATTAGCTTTATATTTATTGTGTGTGTACTCAGAAATAGACCGGCTGATAGGTGGAGTTTAAGATGACTGACAGTAATTAAAATATGTCATTAGGAGCAATTAGCAATTAATCTGACTGAAGTTAATCCCTGAACCAGCTGCACTAATGAACACATGACACACACACACACGTCAGAGGAAGAGGCATGAGTTGATATCGATTGTGCTTTAATTTCTACAGGCTGCCTTAGGCCTGAATCACATGCCGCATTATGACTAAAGACACACAAACACACATTTCCACCAGAGCTTTGCGAAACCTCACCGCACACGTGTGTCAGACTTTAATAAGAATTGCTCAGTCCATTATTATGCTTGCACCTGAAGTGTAAATGTAATATATCTGTTTAAATCATTAAATGTACTTTCTGTGTCACAGTCAATTAAATGTGCACGTTTACATACAAATACATTCATTTACAAAATTAACACAGAAATGATTTTATCTGTTGTGCCATGTGTAAGGCCGGCTGTCATTCTGTCTTTTTTTTGTCCAACACACATTTTCTTCCTATGCAGAATGATCCAATTTTTGCATCCACAAAAATTACTAGTACTAAACTCATATGAACTTTCTCTTGTGTGGGTTGTTTGAAACGTGATTATTAAACATTTTGGTTAATTTAACTAATGCCTTCAGCTACAAATGAGAGTGTAATGCTCCTCACATGCTTCATTAAACACATCATACCATCTTTAAACAGACTTCAGCAAAATCAGCACAGAGTTCTGCAGATTATAGGGCTTCATTTATGATTTACAATGCTGCCTTAAAATACAACTACCTATGTCGACAGTAGACAGGAAGGCAGCTTACTAGGTCTTGTAACTCTCACTTTTTCTCTTTTCACTGTCAGGATGGCGTGAGCGAAACCGAGAGATGGGAGAGAGATCATTACAGCCACAAAACTCTGGAGCAAAAGTACAGTGAAAGACATTTCTGAAGCGAGAGAGTGAAGGAGGTACGAGCAGCACGGGCGAGAGAGGAAACCGAGGGTCGATTTATCTCTTATTGACAGGAGCAGCTTCAAACGATGACCTTGAGGAGTAATGAGAGTAAATGAGTGAAATATTTTTCACTTTTAAAAAGTGAAACTATAATCAAATGGAGCCCTGAAAGATGAACTAATGAGGCTCAACCATGATGAAAGAGAGCGAGAGAAAGAGACGGACTGATAGCGAGAGAGAGAGAGAGAGTTACTCATTTACCGGAGCCTGCAGTGTCAGACCTAAACTACTGCCATCTCATTAGCTGACCTGACGACTGCCTGATTAGAATACGTTTGATGAAAATTTCAAGGATCCCCAACCCCCCCCAACGTTCAACATTTTTGGTGTGATTTAATAAATATTGCACAACTTTTCCCCTGTTTTTAGACAGAAAACGTGGGATTAATTAAGATTAAAGCCGGACCGAGTTGATTTACCTTCATTATTCGCCTTCAAATCGACAAATATGTTTTAAATGCAGAGACAGAAATGAAGAGAGAAATACAGACACACACATCATCTCTTTTAACTTGTTGAGTACGCATTTCACA
The DNA here is from genome assembly GCA_019155185.1 of Beaufortia kweichowensis. Classification (NCBI taxonomy): domain Eukaryota; kingdom Metazoa; phylum Chordata; class Actinopteri; order Cypriniformes; family Gastromyzontidae; genus Beaufortia; species Beaufortia kweichowensis. The sequence continues at coordinate 1,465,834 of CM032807.1, forward strand.
CGCTCGCACGTCAGGTGTTGTTTCACTCAACATTACCTAAATGTGTAGTGTTCAAAAATTAATAGAACAGTTGTCCAAATTTTTCCAATTTGTTTCATCATTTATTGTTTAAAGTAGCTCGACAAAACAGCTTTTTGGGGTTTGTGGCCTAAAATGTGCTGATGTGTGTTGTCTGATATGACTCTGGAAAGTGACTCAAATCTCATTGGACGGCTGGATTTCATTACCAGGTAAAGAAAAATGTAAACAGTTCAAACTTAAAATATAAATTGGCAGAATGTATTTATTATCAATATGTTGAACCATTTGTTTATATTTTACAAAAATATCACTATATGCACGAGTTATCTTTTAAAAAGAATGGAAATATACATGTGTTAAAGAGGGGACAAAAATAAAACAGCACTTTATCTGACTATGAAAAATCATGATTTAACAAAAGCTTTGACAGAGACCTCACATGAGGATTTAAACCATCTGAACTATCAGTATGATGGAAACCTTTTTCATGGTTTATATTTGCATGAAATTGCCAATTTATTATTTTGTACCCACAAAATTAACTAGAAAACTTTATTCTCCTTCCAATATATCCATAAAATGAAGCTAAAAACTTTTTTCTTAACTACTGTATTGTGGTTTTTGTACAGGCTTTCCAAATTTCAACATGCTGTTTATGGTTTTGAGCTAAAACGATACCAAACTTGACATTGTGCTTCAGGCAAGTTTAACAGCTTTCTGTGAATATTTATCATCTTTCCTGTATTCTTGTCAAACAGACTTTAAAAATCCCTCCGTCTGTTTTCTATATTATTTATCTCATGTAGAGTCACATAAGTGTTGGTGTCTATCCCAGCAGATTTCAAGATGAAGACCCTGGACAGGTGAGCAGTCCATCATGTATAGACTTACACACATATAGACAGACATTTACAGTCTCACCTTCAGGCATTTTAAGATTTCTAATTCACCTGAAAGGCTTCAGAGTACCTTAAGAAAAACCACAGCATAGATTCAACATTCAATTAGATTGAAATGTATTTATATAGCACTTTTTTACAATGTTGAAAATTAAAATATATAAATATATATAAAACACTTTAGAATGGAATGCAATAGAATAGAATAGAATACATGGTATTATTGCAAATAGGAAAAAAGTCATGTAACTAAATTACTGTACGACACCAGAAAAAACATTCAACATTAAAAGTTTATATTAGGGACAAATAAAGATATGATTCCTTTCATACATAGTTAATCAGTTTCCTACAGCTACAAGCATATAAGCACTTAAGCATTAATACATTGATTTTTATTAAATAATATTAATGTTATATCTATAATTATTTTAGCAATTTTGCAATTGACGCTAGCGCTTTACCTTTATTACTTGTTTTTCAATATTTTTCACATCAGCATTTTTCCATCTGTCTCTAGATTACACGACTGGTTTTCGGCTTTCCAGAGCTCTGAGCGCTCATTCTCTGGACCGGTTCATTTGTGCAGAGTCAATTCCCTGTGGAAGATCTAGGAGGAGCTGTTTGTTGGGCTGGAGGAACTGCCCTGTGGCAGCTCTTTGAGAGGTTAAGCTGAAGATTGTCATTGCCCAAGGTAAACTGGCTTTCAGTGGTAACTGGGTGGAAACTATAAAGAAGAGTTCAGGTCAGTTATAAATTATATCAGCTCCATGCGGCTGCATAGAAAAACAATTAATAATAGAAAATATTCCCTCTAATTGTTGGGCTTTAATTAATGAGCTTTAACCTTTGGAGAGAGAGGGAAATTATTCATGTATCCGTCTGAATATATGAATATGTAAATAGGCTCTGCGCCCCGGAGGAGCGCACACAATGACATTCCAATGTCTATATTTTCATATTTTCGTTTGTTTAATTCATCCCCCATAGACACGCACGCATATACAACCGTATGAAAACAGCCACAGGTGGTGACAGCTAATGCTCTACTTCCCTGCCAATCCGCGCTTTTGTTTTTTTTCACATCTATAAGTCATAATTAAATCTGCTTTGCATAAAAAATAGTTTCCCGGTTGGATATGAGGTTGAAGTTAAAACGCGACCTCTTTCTGGCCCGAGAGGTCATACGCTGTACGCAGTGAATAAAAGTACAAACTGAACTACGCCTAACGTTTACATACACTGACACTTGTGTCTACACACACGCTCTCTGATGTTTTCTAATTTATTTCTCTCTCCCTCTTTACGCTTCAGTGTTAAATACTCGGCCTTGAGAAATCTGACCATCAGCCTCTGAGCTACTTCAGCTGAAACTAAATTAGTATGCCATTAGCATTTTTCATTTCTTTAGGTGAGGAATTACATTTGAATATTAATTTGACCGCGTGTTTAAAGGCAGGGTTTACCGGATCTCCATAAATTAGCTTTAATATGCGGATTAGCCCCATAGCATCATACGCCAGCGCAACGCTAGAGACAAGACGAGCCTCTGAAGAACGTGTGCGTTTCTGTATCTCAAAGCGCCATGAGCAGAGAGTCAGGATCATCACCCATCATGCCCTGTTCCCTGAAGTCATGTACGATCACAACATAACACGAGTCTGTACGGAGGTTCTGTCACTGATGGCAGAAACAACCAAACCAGTGCCACGACTGGAAAACTGCCACAACTCTGTTCATGATCCCTAGCAGCGCATCTACATCCCGACACGTCTGTGCAAGGACACAATGTGGTGTCTCTTTTAAAGACATAAACATAGATCCTACAGTTGTCTTTCTTTTAATTAATGTTAAAAATAATTTAGTATGAGATGCTGGTAAGAACAGCTGTAAGAGAATGAAAACACATATTGTATGCTGCAATGCAAATACATTTCAAAATCTAAATCATACATGCCATGATAGATAGTCTATCAGGAAACAGAGTATGTTTTTTCCCACAACTGTTTTTTTTAATTCACTTTTAGTGGATGTACACCATTAAAATCTATAGTTTTCTTTATTGCTCCGAGGTTTCACAGCTCAGTAGAGCTTGAGAATCTGATGTTCTTCATACATTTCTTGGGTGAAATAAAAATAGATACAAATAAGACAATTGTTGAAATACATTAAGTATGGAACTATAAATGTAAATTGTATAGCGAATATAATGTGGGTTTGGATACATTTGATAAAAAAGGTTTAAATGTTCAATTTAAAATACTTAAATTATAGGGACATGTATCTGACTCTTCAGTGTAACACAAAAGAAGATATTTTGAGAAATGTCTCAAAATATGTTTTTTTTTTGGTTTTGTGTTCATACAGTAGAAGTCAATGAGGGTCAGTGTAATTTGGTTACCAACATTCTTCACTTCTTTTGTGTTCTGCAGAAGAAACAGTCAGACAGGTTTGAAATGACATGAGGATGAATAAATGTTGAAAGAGATGAAATCTCTATTAAAGTTGACTTTTGTCATATGTGATTTTTTTTCCTATATGGGTTCAGAACAAACATATTCAAGACTTGCATTGCAATCTAACTTTTGTCCTTTTTGTCTAAAATAAAAATGTCTCCTCCCAATAAAAAACCTCCTGCCTCTGATAGTAACAAATCAAGATTCAGCTTTAATGTGAACGGAAGACCATTTGCTGTTCCTCCCTTCATTTTCAATAGAAAATACATCAACATAAGTCCTTCTATGGACCCTTCTATCAGTTCTTTACATAATCATGTAACCGATTTGCATGCTGGAAACTACAACCGGAGGGAAACGCTGTGGTCAAGGGATGAGACAACAAGAGTTAATAGCTTAAAAGAAAGGTATAATTGGTTATAAAGAAAACAAAGCCGATGAAAGAGAGGCAGACAGCAGTAGAGGGAGAGCAGAACTGAGAGATAGGAGATATGTCTGGATGGGTGTGTTAGAACCAAAGCCTGGGGCCATTCTGAGAGCGAGAACCATAACCCGCCTAAGGGAAGAGGGACTAGCCTCTGCCAACCCAGGTGAGAGCATGCACTTTTAATACGCCTGTTGTAAACATCATTATATACCCTTAGCACAGGCTTCAAAAGTATTTACAAGCACTTAAATATTCCAATCTTTCAGGCGCTTTTATAAACAACTGATTTAGACATGAATTCAGAATTATTCAGAATAGCAGTACATATTTTTGCTGATTTTTTGTCTTCAATAACTGTTTATTTTTCTATAATGCCCACTGTCCCATTTGGCTACAAAAACTCTTTCTCACTTTGTAATTTTACTGCAACTCAAGTCACATGGCATTTGAGAATATGGTCATTAGCTCAAATAAAACTTTATGGAGCAACACATGAACATGTATCCCTTACAAAGAAGTTTATTCAAGTGTGCTTTTAGTACAGTTCTTCTCAACTAAACCTTTGTGTCCTAAGTATCGAAATGGAACACTTACAAGTATACTAGTACTAGTAAAATATAATTGAATTGTTTCCATAAGTACATTATTAAAATTAACTTAAAATATATTATATATTTGTAAGGGATATGAACGTAATACCAGAGAAAAATCTGAGAAGTTGCTCTTCTGTTGTTCAGGAGAATTAATAAAGTCGTCATGTATGTTTCATTTAATATAAACTTTGTCCCAAAGGCTTCTCTTATTATTCCTTAGAAATAAGAAATAAAGACACAAATGAATGTGAAAATTTGTGTGTTAGACATTATTTTAAGTCTCTGTTACAACCCAAGAGAAAGCACACTACTTTGGTCTCAGGAAAAAAATCTGAGAAATCTTTCCGTACAGTTGAGACGTTAAGAAAATCATATTTGTGATTTTTGTTTCCTATGGGATGACACATTGAAATTAGAAATGACATAAATGCAAATGTTTTCTTTGGGTTTCTTCTGGGGTTAGGATGGTAAACACTTACGGTAAGCAGATCATAACCCTGACAAGCATAAGAAACATCCAGTTATGACGGTGAGTTTAAATAGGAAGGCACTGCTCACATTTGCCTCATTCTTGCACTATAAAAATAAGCAATTAGACATTCAGATGCAGAGATTTGTGAGTCAAGGTCTAAACCTTCCCTTGAAGGACAATCTGCATATGTCATTATCATAAGGAAACAGCACGCATAATTCACAATTGCCTTAACTTTAATTAACACAGCAACAAATAATTTTGAATAATAAATAGGTGGTTTGAATTTCAATTCTTGATATATGAAATTCTGTTCTGTTTCTCTTAAACTTTAAAGTTTTTAGTTATGTTTTACAGGATTTGTTTGCCACATTTTGGGACTGTCCAGAGCACCCCCTCCTAACACACGCACCTTTATGTGCTGTATGCACTGTTCTCCTCAGCATGTAAGATTCATTCTCACATGTATCTTTAATTCTTCCATCAGAGACGAGTGCTGTTTGAGTTGAGAGCTCAAAGCAGATGTGTCAAACCAAAGTAACAACCTTAAAAAACGGTTTCTCATCAAATTAGGCTGCGGTCCTCTGTCCCGCGGTACCTCAAATAAAAAGCAACCATCAATTATGGATATGACTGCTTCCTTGACTGGTGTGTGTTCTCTGGAAACATTTAGACTCTGTCTATCTCTCTCTTTCACTCGTATTAGCTGCAGCTCCTCCCAGGTGTGCTGTTGAACATTTAATGACGTCCTGAGGGCAAAACACTTAAGGGTTAACCAGTCCGCAACAGCCCAGAAACACACACACATGCAGACACACTACCTTAGACACAAATTGACCCCTCTTGCTTCCTTCGGTCAGTTTTCTGCTGGATTGGATTTTGGTAGGAAATTCAGTCATTTTCACGTTTTACATTTTGGCTTGACCACATTCTGTAAATGGTCATTATGTATGTGACATTTTCAGTCAAAACATGAAAATATAAATACTCACAGAATGTATTTATTACCAACATATTGTATCATCTGTTTACATTTTACTAAAGTCCTGTTGATAGAGTCCAGATATCAGAAACATATCAGTTATCTATTTAAAAAAAAATGGAAATATTGATGTGTTATGGATGTGACAAAAACACACACATTTTTGAGAGGCAATGTGAATTAAAAATGCACTAACTAGACACAATATTACCCAACAAATGAGGAAAAGATGACTCTACAAAGAACATAAAACAATTGTTCATGTAAAGCTTTATTCATGGCAGTATATAAATGGTCAGTTGAGGATAAACACTGTGACTTCCTGTTAAAAGAAAAAACATGCTAATTTGTGGGGTCATCTATATTCAAGTACCAGGTAGTGGCATCCCTACATTTGGGGCCTGGCTCCACCAGATGGCGCTATACATACGTTACATTATGCTCAATACTTTTGATAAAGTAACAATTTTATTTTATTAATAATGCACAACATTACACTTCTTTAATGTTTATTAGATATCGAAGACACACGTTTTATCGCGATATATATTTTTAAACGAAGATATAATTCTTGTAGGTCTCCACAGATCTTGCGCATGCGCACCGTACTTTCAACGGGACGCGACACCACCTGCTCGCAGCTAAACCAAACATTACTGACAGGATTTACCCTATTTACCTGCAAACCTGATTAAATACTGTATGTATTCTAAAACAAACGTCATGTACAAACTAAACAGATAGCTGTTAAGATATTTCTGAATGTTATTAGTATTATTAGTAAATGAACCAAGACTTTTGTTTTACCGCTACTCTCACCTGTTACGACGAATTTTAGTACTACAATCACACTATTTAATCTCATCTTGACCTTGACGAGAAGTTAAATATGAAATATTTCAGGGCTATCCTCCCCTGTGAATGTTGATTTCTGTTTATGTATTTTGATGTACAAAACGTGGTACGTCCAACTTGACACGTAACAAATTGCAGATAATGTGCGTAAACTGGGTTAAAGTGATTTAAACATAATAGAAATATTTTTCTATTTTATATTGCTCTTAATAGAAACATTTTATTCATTGTTAGTAAAATTTGGACAGAGATGTTGCTGACAAGTTTGCCAAATGAGAAATCGGCGTGCGTCATTTCCTGTTAAGAAGACGTCATCGGTGAGTAAAACTGGTTTTATTATAATAATGTGCTGTTTTACTGATTAAGGTTTTCTTTATTTGTGTGTAAATCAGATAATTATATATATATATATATGCTTTACATATTCATAAAAATAGTATAAGCTGTTGATTGTCTGTGTTCAGTTGTTCAATCGTAACTTCACATTTAAGTCTGTTGATTGTTTTCAAGTGGAATTTGTTTAACTTTTATTTTTGTGTGTCATGTGAGAATTTGAACGGTTTTGTATTTAGTAGAATTTGATAATGTTTTGTTGTATTATTTATGTTTACTTACTGTAAATGCCATCCAGTTTTGGTGAGATGGTGAAATGACCAACAAGATTTTTGACCTGTTATTGACTTAAGCTGGTACAGCTGGTTGTTATTGCAGTTAGACCATCTTAACACTAGCAATTATATGGATTTAACTGGTCATTTAAGCCAGGCTGGTGTTTATTCAGCATTAGTCGATTAGATTAAACAGACTGACTGAAGTCTATTTTGTGTGTTTTTTAAACCTCACTTTTGAGATTTTTGTAAACATCTGCATCTGAGGTCCCACGAGGGGATCCAGGAAAGACCAGCACATCCCCACAACACACTCTGCTTGGCACTGCCGCCCCCATCCATCCATCCTTCCGCCTGAGTTTCCATAGCAGCATGCAACGGCCAATCAGATGGCAGGGCCGTAGCTCAGACTGGCAGATTTGAACGCCTGACGCTGACACGGCCCGTCACCGTGGAAACCCCTCCAGGCACTATAGCAGTGGGGGGGAAGTATATGTGTGTTGTCTGGGTGAGCTGGATGCTAAATGGCCTGCTGTCTGTCAGAGGTTACCCATCAGCCTTTGCTTGAGTTTTTAGTGCATTTCTGTGAGTGGCGGGGAACATATTGAAGCAGATTTGCATAAGTGTGCATGTATTGCGAATTGTTTTGTGCAAATGTGTGTCTGGATGTTTGTAAAAGTGTATGAATGGTAAATCTCATGAAAATGGATTTATTTGGACACTTTTTTCCTAAATTTCTTATTACTGTAATGCAAAAAATTCTAATTACTCTATTTCACTATTCACACTTTCAATCTTTGACATGGTCTTACACAGTCAGTATTAAAGATATCAAGGTTATATTTTCACAGAATGTTTTTTATATTTTGTAAAATAATTTTATGTAGAAACAGTAAATCACAAAAAAAAGACTTTATGTGGGTTTTCACAGGCACTCTCACATACTGTATTTTCATCTCCATCTATGGATTTCAGCCCTCCTACATTAGTTCATCTGCATTTACATCTACGGTGGGAAACTGCAGTAATTCTGTAAGGCCCAGAGTAGCTGTGTAGCACCCTTCTTAGCGTGTAAGGAGGAGTGAATTAATGTTTGCATTAATGTGTGCAATGAGAAAATAATTCACGTGGATACAGTAGGAATGTGTATGTGTGTTTGGCTGTTGGCAGCTCATTACAGCTCAGCAGGTATTTGGCCAGACAGGTTGCCCCAAGGAACCCTGGGAAAAGAGCTGGGGGGCAGGAAATGAACAGTGACCACAGCAGTTCGCCCCAACACTGACACTGGGTGTGTGTTTGTAAGCGAGAGAGAAGGAGTGTGAATGTGTGTGTCATGCTGTGGGATGTTCAGTTAGCCTTTTACTAACCTGACTTTGGCCCGATTCGCCTATGTAGCCTTTTGTCCCAGTTGGAGCATACGAAAATTGTGATAACTTATACTTAAATAGTTTTTTATCATTTCATTTTCTTAGTTACAGCTACAGAAATATTGCTATGATATGATATGTGACCCTGTCTGTAAAAACCAGGCTAAAGTCTCAAACTCAATTTTAGCTTGTCTTTAGTGTATGTATTTTACAATAGCATTTATAATCAGCATCCTTTGCTTTGTGTACATGTTGAATAGATGCCTGAAAGTTCACAAAAACACATCAGAGTTCAGTTCTACATTAGTTTAATTTTTCCTCTTTTGCTCTGAAGTTCATTTAAAGTGACTTACATTACAACCTGAAAGACTTGCAATAAAACATCAACATGTTTTAATGCATTTTATTAATTAGCGTGGTGAAATATTTGTAAGCATGTTTATGTGTGGTAGTGCAGTCGAGATTGTGAGGTGTGAAGGAATGAGATGATAGCTCTACTGAGAGACCGCCAGGGTGACGGCTTCACATTTAATGAAGTTGAACGTCTCTCGCCCCGGGTCATTTGACTGGGTCATTGTGCTCGTATGTTAATGTGGTTAATTAATGGGAGTGTGAGAAGAGCTGTTCTCATGTGTGTATGTGTGTGTATGTGTGGGATATATATCCTGGGGCAATGAGGTCGAGCTGTAGTTTTGGGAATGACTGCTGGTGAGTAGTTAAACTCAGGTAGTGTCTTGACTTAAATTAATGTGGCGTGTGTGTGTCCGTGTCATCGTCGGCTGGGAATGAGAGCTCCAGTTCTCTAACTGTTTATTATTGGATATAAATTATTTTGTTGATAAAACAACAGTAAAATCATATTTATTAAGAATATTTATTGTAATAAATGTATTCATTAGAGCTATCAATTCGTTTTAATCAAATTAATTATATGGTATACTGATTTAATAATTAAATGAACATACTATTAATGTACATATTTACGGCTGAGGCTTCTAATTTCATATTTCGTAATTTCATATTCAGTCTGGATTTCACAAACAGGGTCACAAATATTTGCAGTAGGAAAGTAAAATGTATAATATTGTTTAGATAAATGCATTAAAGAGACATTATAAAACTTCATTTAAAACAAGCTGTCATGTTTTGCTGTATTTTGTGTCTCATGCCATGAGTGTTGGGTTAAAATAGTTTGATTTTGGAAAATGTGTCTAGAGAAATCTGTTTTGCATGCTTTTTGATTATTTGTTATATTATTTGTAATTCGATTATATTTATGTCGTTTATTATATAAAATGTTTTATGTTTTAAACTAGAGTATTTTTTTAGAGGTATTTAAAGGAAGCATGTAGTGAAATTCAAACACGCATGTAGTTTTTCAAGTGGTTTTTCAAACACACTAGCAATATTGTCAGACTAAAGGTGACAATTCTGATGCTTTACTTCACAGCCCCTCCAACACACGGCCCACCATGAGTCTGCTAATAGTGTGGTACAAAAATCCACTTTCCATGTGTCCGTCTAGATGCTTTCGGCATTATATGTGTGTGTGTGTGTGTGTGACAGACAGATGTAGAGTGACAGGTTGGGTAGATTGGCCCATGAGCAGTAGTCGCCTATGGCACTAACATGACACACACACACACATGTTAACACACATAAGACATGATCACCCTTACTGTGGCCGATTGTCAGTGGGAGAATTTGCCACCCCACAAAAAAAACCATGTAATGAAGCCTGACAGTGCTGGGGAGAGGGAGGGGCATCATGTAGACCCGCCCACTGATGTGATGATATTAAAAACACAGAGCTTCCTAATGACACCTGTCAACTTATCTCAGACATGCCCACTTGTGTGTTTGCTTATTTTATTTATACTTAATGATTTATAAGAAAACCTAGCACTAAACAGGAGAGAGAGAGAGAGAGAGAGAGAGAGAGAGAGAGAGAGAGAGAGAGAGAGAGAGAGGATGTAACGCCTGAAACTCGTCCCTGAGCAGGGTTTGAGGCGTCGTGTAAAACCCCTGTCACAGCATCAGTGGGAAACACACTGTAAACACACACGTACAATCCGCTGATCAGAGAACAGACGTGGCCAATTTGCACTTCTAAGCATCTGCCTTAAACCAATGTGTGTGTGTGTGTGTGCATTTTAAAACACTGATTCATGAAGCTGAAAATGTACCTGTTAACCTGTTTGACACATCAAAGCGCTTCCCTAATAGCTAAACATTTACCTGCTGAAATCTGAGTGAACGGGTATGGTAGGGTCTGAATTTAGATATCAGCTGCTTGCAAATTTTTTTGTAGAACCGAGAAAAAGTATCATACAGGGATTTTACAGCTGTTCAGTGCTAAGATAAGGACTTCTGCCCCTATACAGGCTGCTGACTACAAAGACGGATGTGCAGTTGTTATTAATGTCAAGTGCGTTGCTATGGTGTTGCCAAGAAGATGCATATTAGCACAAGTCCACCTATATGTCTGATATAATAATATGCTGAACTTTTTATTTGGTTTGGGTCCTCCTGCAATGTAAATCCTCCTACAATGAGTTTTTACCTGCTTTATCAGTCACTAGGTGAAAATTGTCTGTAAAAAGAGTTTTCTTTAACTTTGTCTCACATGTTTATTTTTACATTTCTTGGGAGAAAATGAATGTAGATTGTAGGTTGTTGACAAATTAACATTTGTCAGCAGATCCAAAACCAGACTGAGTTCATATCTTCAATAATCTTGACGCTTGCAGATTTAATTTAAATTTAGTTTGTCACATTTAAGGTATTTTTGAAAATTAAGTGTGAGGTTATGGCTTTTTCATTAGGAGACATCTATTTATTCTCCATTTATTCTCTCTTATTGATGTGTAAGAGAAACAATTGAGATAAGGAGATCTCGCCTGTGATTTTTCTGTCCTGTGGGTCTGTTTGACCGTAGTTCTCTGCCGTTGGCTGACACACATGTATGTTTCTTTGTTCTTCTTGCCTCTCACAAACCACCCATAGTGAGCCAGACAGATTGATGGCAAACGTAGCGCTGAAGCCTTGTGAGACATTTACACAGTTACCTGCGTTTAACACGGAGACGCTGGGCTAATTGACACAGACAGTAAAAAAATAGGATCTGGCTTAGAACATCTCTCTCGCTCTATTTCCCTCCTTCTTTTCTTCGGACAGATAAAAAGGCATCTTTCAATCATGTGTGGTTAGCGTTTTCTTCGTAGCCTGAAGTGAAACAGGAAGTTCTTAACTGTTCAGTGGCTTTAGCTTCAGGCAAGGTTCTACCCCGCTCGCACTGGCTCTCGCTTTCTTCCCCCACCCTAAACACACACACACACTTGTGTTCGTACAGCATCTGTCTTCATAACTATCTATGCTTAATATAGCAGGTGGAAGACCATCACAGTCCATTTCACTCATGTTGCTGGTGTTCATACAGCTGAGCTTCAGTATCTGCTGGTGTCAGTGCTGTTGTAGTGTGACGTTAACACTATAGTAAAAAACAAACGTAGGTATTTATTTTCATTAGATTGTAAATATTGCTGGTACACTTTTCTATGAAACCTTTTAGGTTTGTATCCAACTAATCTAAAGGTCATCAAAGGATGTGTGAAGTCAGTTACTCTCAAGTTTAAGGTAGGAAATGTTTCTTGATGGTCCTAGAACAACATTTACTAACAAGCAATGGGATTTTTAGAAATTCTGGGTTAGACAAGTTGTCTTAACAACATACTTATCAATTTTATTTACGGTTAGTAAAATACACTTGTTACACTATGTTTTAACTCAAAGTTGGGTAGAATATGGACAAACTGTTGGTTTAAATGAACCTGTGCTGGGATGTTTTATCCCATGGCTGGGTAAAATATGGAAATTTTAAGCTTAATTTACACCAGCAATGGGTTTGTCCATATTTTAGCCATTCATGGACAGATGGACAGGATGGATGGACACAGGTGGATAGTTTGATAGACAGACAGACAGACAGATAGACAGACAGATTAAAGAGACAGCATGAGACATGTGAGAGAAACAATAAAAGACAAAATGAGAAAATGGCAAAATAAAGGAGGAAGTGGAGGCCACAGGGTGGAGAATACCGTGTTTGTGTGTGCATGTGCAGTGTTCTGCATTGAGATGCCTGCCCTGTATCTGTCGGCAGTGGGGTGTGAGCCGATCTCTGCTGCATAATTGTGAAACCGCAGGGACTGCAGCTCTGACCAGCCTGTCAAAACATCATGACAATCGTCCCTCACCGCAGCACAGACAGACAGAAGAGAGAGAGAGAGACAGGCAGAGAGTGTCAGCATTTTGACTGATATACCAGCTGAGAAGTTATAATTACGATCACTATGTGACATTTGTAATCTAAGCACACACACACAGAGTTTGTGGACCGTGGTTGGAGAGCTCGTCTGCTCCGGTCTGAGCGGAAGTGCTTCAGCCGCTAGACTCGGTAGCGATTCCACACCGCTGCGTTTTGAGGCTAATTAGTTTAGATTTTAACGGGACAAAACCCCAAGCAGCTTCTAAATGTCACCCAGTCTCCCCACAGACACGAGCACACACGCCGGTTCACGCTCTTTGCCCCACCACCCCACCACTGAAAAGCGCCGCGGGGAAGAACCAAGAAAAAGCCAAGAATCGCCGACGCCGGGTCACAGCGACGTGTGGAATAGCAAAGCCGTAGACTCGGCATACTGGGAGGATTGGTGTGAGACGAAAGAAGTTTTAAAAGTCTGACACTGGGGCTTTAAAGGTGAATTTTACCCAGAAATCAAATTGACACTTTTTTATTGATGTCTATCAACATGTGTATCTACCTGTGTCTAACACAATGTCTAGTCCCACTGGCAGAACCACCCAGAATGATTAGAGAGGAAAAGCGTTATCTCAGTTTAACATAGAAAAGAAGTTTGCTTATGATTTTCTGGATGGTTTACATTTAAGACAAGGAAGCTCTAAAGTCTGACGCCACATTAAATACCAGGAGATGATATGTTTTAGGTCTTGAAATGAATATGAAATATGTAAGATCCTTGATTTGTAGTTCACAATCTAAAGTATAAAGGTTTTAATATGGTTCTCTGTCAGTCTGTATGGTTTCATAAAGGCATTTGCTTTTATCCAAATCGACTTGCAGTGCACAATTTTTAGTGCATAATTTGCTTATTAACTAATTTAAAGCAGAAGTTTGTGGTTTAGAAAAATGCATCAGTCATATATATTGTTAAAATATTTTCTCACATGTCTCTTGTAGGATGACCCCACAGCGGGATCTTGATGGTCCTGGACTTAAACATGATACCACAGAGATGAAGGTGAGAAAGAAGGTGAATGCAGAAGTCTGAGACGCAGCCGGCATGTGAATGCAGGATATATCGGGCATTAAAAAGAGACCTCTGTGTGCAGGTGCTTATGTTATTTTGATATAATCATGTGTGTGAGATGTGCAGGAGCTGGAGTGAGAGCAGACTGAGAGTGTGTGTTTGACACGGGTCACCTTCATCCCATCTGGGAAAATCATCTTCACAGGAACCTCAGCAGCGAGAGATTATGGGTGTTGTGGCTATCCAGAATACTGAATGTACAGAGAGAGAAACCTGCCAGACACCCTAAAACACACCCAGAGAAGAATGTTAATGCTTAGATGTTGCTCTTTTACACCTCATGAGTCTTAAAGGGTTAGTTTGTTATAATTTCTTTATTTTATTAATATTGTTGCGAACTATCTGTCTGTCTTCTTTGTTACAGGATGGCGACTGAAGGAGTCAAAAGTCGTGTTAACATTCTTCATAATGTATGTTTTTGTGTACCCCAGTGACATAAGGGTAAGAAAATAATGATGTCATTTGCTTGTCAAGTGGACAAGCAGTAAGACTGTTTTATTATTTATGTTATTTAATCTTGGAGAAGAACATTCAAGTTCATATTGAAATCTCTGATGTTTATTTGCATGTTTGGTGTTGATCTGAGCATAGATTGAGAAATGAGAAACCTGTTTCTTTAACAGGTAAATTTAAGCAAGAGCTATTTTCTATTTGCTCTCTAAATCTCATTTTAGGAGAAACAAATGAGACATTAAAGAGATTTCATTTGTGATTTTTCTTTTCTGTTCACACACACAAGCTGTTTTAAGATGTGTTTGAATGATAATTTTGGCTTCGTAATTTGTTTTCTGTGTTTGTGTGTGTTTTGTTCATCACTGTGTCTTATAAACTCTGAATATAAACGCAGATCTCGCGGTTTGTTTTTATTTGCCAGAACAACAGGAATGATGAAATGATACCATAAAAGTGCTTTTGTGTGTGTGTGTCTGTGTGTGTGTGTGTGTGTGTGATCAGAGCTTGAGTGGCTGTTTGTATTAATATTCCCTCAGGTGTGAAAGCGAGAAGATAAAATCAGATGTGGCTGTGATGTTACGCCTCCTGATAAACTGATATAATTAAAAATAAATATAAACCGTTCGTGCCGCGGGCCATGGAAGTGTGAGGTAGATTTCCTTTGAATGCAGGGATGGTAATTTCTCTAAAATCATCAAATCTGACAACAAAGAAATGAAGATCTCCAACGCTGCATGTGCTGGGTTCTCTCTCTCTCTTTCTCTCACTCGCTCGCTCTCTGTTTCTCACAGTTGCACTTTTATTCGCACACATCAGATGTTGAGAAGTTCACAGAGGCCTTTAAAACTTCCAAACAGGGTTAAAATCAAGGTTTTATTCGGGGTCAGAAATGAAGCAGGGTTTGGGTCACCACTGAAAGTTCAAGTTCAGATTAGATCATTTTTTATATGAAGTATATTAAGATGATTACATGTATTAAGTAGAATATAATTAAAATTTTGTATAATTTTTATCCAGGTTTGTTTGAAAAGAAAAGAAAACCCGGAGTGGACTTCTTGCAGAATGCTTTGAACGGTGAGAAAAAATATCTGTCACTTCATTTCACTCACATACACTTTATCAGGCCAGCTTTTATCGATGTTTTGAATCTTTGAAAGATATTTTCATTAGTGGACAAAAATACTATAATCAGAATTATATTGAATATCCAAACATTTCATTTAAAATCACATTTACACTTTAGGCATAAATCCCATCACTTGCACGTCTCGTTTAAATAATCACTAATTCCTATTTGACACTCCATCGTTTCAGTCACGTGACCTCCCGTCGGTCAAAGGCATCTCCGAGTTAATCACCCTCACATCGCTGGGGTCTTTTTTCTGTTTCTTTCTCTTTCTGTTTTTTCCAGCTTCCCTTTAGAGAAAGTTTCAAGAAGTTTCTATAAATTAATAAAGATCTGCTGGTGTATGAAGCCGATCTGGCTTTGAATGAGAGGGTATTGATCTTGCAGGTGAAGCTGGGATCAGCACTTCAAACAGAATGCGTTGTTCCAGAGGAGAGTTTGGAATGGCAGGCGCACAACCGTCTGAGAGCCACAGGAACCAACCCGACACACACAACAGGTCAGATAACACCGGCTACGGCCACGTTCGTGTTTCACCCGTTCTTGCCAATATTCAACAGAGCTGTGACTGACACACGGTTAGCGGAAACGCATCATTACAGAATTATGAAATGATTTTCAGATGGTGGCTTCCAGCGCTGTTTTAAAACCGCGAGGATAAAATGATGCTGAATGCAAATAAAAAGCAACTGATCGTAAAAATGTGGGCGGTTTGGATAACAAAGTAAATAGAGTGTTGTTAATGTTGCATATTGTTGGGCCTGTGTGGTTTAACATTAATGCATTTAAGTGTTTTGTTTGAATGTTTTTTATATTCTCCAGTGGGTCTTGAAGCAGAACCTGTTGCACTAAAACACATTTTTGAGCAGTAGAAACATTTATTCATTGCATGTGATAGCAAACATAAATGAGATTTATATAGTATATTGTAGGTTTGAAATCAGAACATCACTGAATGTGACCTAGACATGTGTCAGCAGCAGTGTCTCATAATTATAGTCTCAAGTTTTTGCACGTTATCACTTGTGAACAGGCTTTCAGTAGATTGCTAACTTTACCTTTAAAATGTTATTGTGCATTGAGCCTTTTTTCAGTTTCTGGATTTATGGTGAAGAAAACTGTTCTGCAAATTGCTTGGCAAAGAGTTGATTAGCCTTAAATACAGGCTAAATAGTATTTCTTGTTTAGAGAACTGTTGCACAGACGTTGTATAGAGTACAACAGCACGATTATGTGTGTGTGTTGTCTCATAAGAATAACTTTATATCACATTACATGTGACATGTTTTTAAAGCTAGGTCTGTCCATGACCAATGGCACACATGGAGGAGTGTACAGAAAACCTATTTGGAGATGTTCACTATTTTAAAAATTCTGTTTAGTGGCTTAGAAAGTGCACACTTCACCTTTAATGTGTGCAGTTGGCAGATGCTTTTATCCAAATCAACCTATAGTGTATTCAAGATTTACATTTTTTCTTTTCATCAGTATACCCTGAGATTTAAACTCACAAAGCTTTACTGAATATGTGATCTTTACATATGATCTGTGGAGACTCGCATGTGAAATGAGTCGTTATAAACACAGACACGCATGTGAACGTAAGCAGCTGTATGTTGCTGTCAGCGTGCGTGTCCGCGCTCAGATCTCGCATCTCGGGTAACTGTTGTTTTGCTGCGTGCGCGTTTACACGGTTTTCTCTCGCTCCTCCCGTGGCAGGTCTGTCATTCTGCGCTCGGTGTTAAAAGCGTTCTGTGAGACGGCTAATGCCGCGTGTGCTTTGAAGAGACAAACGCACAGATACACACGGCCCGGGTTACATCCCTGACTAACTCACGGGCACGGTCTATATCTGCCTCACACACACACAGCGCCAATTACTGCTTTCTCCATTGTTTTGTGTCGATGGGAAAGAGTTTGATGGTGTGTCACGGGGCGAGCGTGTGTGTTTTTGTGCTGACAGGCAGCCAATTTACACCGCAGTTATCAGTGCAGTAATCATTAGTCTCATTTGCATAAATGGTAGGGGGCGTGGCTTTGTCAAACATAACAAGCTCATGGGTTGGCTGCGTGGATTTGGGGGGCCTGATTTGATTGGTTGATCTAGCTGTCAGTATTTGTGTTGCCCTCCAGGTCCCCCCTTCTTTCACAGTAGTGTGCAAACCCAACACACACACACGCTCAGAGATGGAATAGGCCTCCTGTCAGAGGCTCGTTTGGAATTCCCTTTAAAGCCGGACGGAGCGTCTGTACCTGTCAGAATTCCTGAGAAGAGATCTCTGTGACTGACTCGTACACGCGCGCGCCAGGCTGTACCTCACCCGCCCTCTAGACAAATGCCTTCATCTAACACATCAGAGAGAACTGGGAGATGAGATGAGACGAGATGAGTGTGCTGGAAATGATCAGTGGTGTCCCGGAAGAACACAGGATTTCTCAGAGGTTACTCTTTCAGTGCTCAGGAGACTTAAGGGAGTCATTAGTTATGTTTTGATGAGGTATCAAAATCATCCTGTAGATGATTATTCCAAAGGTATTTTTATAAAGAGACCATTGTACTGTATGTACAGTAAAGAGCTATACAATCATCTGGATCATTTATGACCCTGTCTGTATTCTACATATAATCTTTATTCTACAATATTTTAATATTAACTAAGTAAGACCATGTCAAAGAATGAAATTATAGTGAAGGTAATGACTAAGATCATGTTTAGATTATGAGACTCTAGCCTGGATTTTACAAACAGGGTCACATTTGGTGCATTTGATGAGAAATAAGAAATAAAATTGATGTCGACTTGTGTTGCTCAGAGTTTGCTTTTCTAGATATGTTTTGTTCAAATTTAGTCTCAGGAGATATTTAAATAAACTTTGGAGAGTTAGTGACATACAGTAAGACAATATGAAGTTACAGTATTGAGGAGATCAGGTTTGTTGAGCTCGTATTGAAACCTCTCTTGATTGCAGAATTTGAGACATTGTTAAGATGTTTTCTGAAACTCTTTGCGTGAGATTACTGAGGTCTTTCCATTAGCAGTAAAGTTAAATCTCCCTAAATTCTCATCGCTGTGTAGGAGAATCAAGTAAGATGTTAAAGAGATCTCATTTGTGATTCTTGCGATGTTTAAAATAGACCCTGTGAGTACGGAGGCGTCTCTCTTCTGTAAATGTGTTGGGTTTGTTTTGCAGATTGTAAATGAGATGAACCGCTGTGATGGGCAGCACTGCAGTAGGGCAGCAGAACAAAGACAGATGCACTGTGGGATACAAAATACTGCCTGACCACAACTACACACACAGCACCCAAAAAAATAGAGGTGCGTGTAGGCAGTGTGTCTCTGCGAATACTTTACAGATACTTGCATGTGTGTTTTTGTGTGTAGACAGATTTGGCTAGATTGAGAATGCAGTGAAAAAATACAGTGAAACAACACAACTTGCTTGTGAGACATATAAAGTGCTCGTTGTCACATTCAGATTTTGAGTTTGCTGGAGTTCAAATCGAATTTGTAGTTGTTATTGTAAGCGGAGATTTTAATTTCCATTCAGAGAGGAAAATAGGAAATGAGACCAATAACCTTGACTGGCATTTGCTCGTGCGTGTGTGTTTGCTTGTGTATGTGTGTGTTTTATATGCATGAGGATTCTTCTATTTGTGTTTTATTCGAGCTCTTCGGTTGGGGAGATAAAGCTATTAATATATATGGCGATGAGGGTCTGTGGCATATGCCTGCCAGCAAGAATATTAAAGCTAAGAGAACTATAGTGATATCCAGCACACGACTACAAACACACACACATACGATTCATTTAAGAGACACTGACAATCTGCTGCTGGGTATTGTCGTGTGTAATTGATCTCTCTCTCTGTCTCTCTCTCTCTATGTCTCTCTCTCTCTCTCTCTCTCTCTCTCTCTCTCTCTCTCTCTCTCTCTCTCTCTCTCTCTCTCTCTCTCTCTCTCTCTCTCTCTCTCTCTCTCTCTCTCTCTCTCTCTCGTCTCTCTCTCTCTCTCTCTGCCTCTCTCTCTCTCCTCTCTCTCTCTGTCTCTCGTCTCGGTCTCTCTCTCTCGTCTCTCTCTCTCTCTCTCTCTCTGTCTCTCTCTCTCTCTCTATCTCTCTCTCTCTCTCTAAATTTATTGTCATCCTTGTACAAACATCTTGCTTATATATTTTCATAAAGTGTTTCATAAATTTTGTTTAGAAAAAAAAAGTTTTTATCAAGGTTTTCATCATACTGATAGCTCAGATGTCAATATTTGCTGGTTTCAATACTGAAGGTGTGGTGTTTTTAAAGCATTTGTTTATGTTTAGTCAGGTGAAGTGCTGTTTTTAGAATTGTCACATCCATATTTATCCATATTGGGTATTGGTTTGAGAAATCATTCACAGAAATCCTAAAGTATGTATCCAAAGTATATAGCTGGACAAATATTTCTAGACTTTATCAACAGGGGTTTAGTCAAATTTAAACAGATGGTTCAGTATATTAGTAATAAATGCATTCTCTGGGAATTTATTTTTTGAGTTTTGATTGAAAATGTCAAAACTCACAAAGCTCTGAATATAAAAACAATTGGTTGATATAAGTGGTCATTTATATTGGCTTAATATTAGATGAACTAACGTACCTGTGCTTCATTTTGTGTTTTTTTACAAATATATATCTTTTAAACGTGCTTATATTGAGACTCTTATATTGTATTTGTTTATATTTCACAGACTTTGATGCGTGTTTAGTGTTATTCTGTTAGATGTGATCTGATTGGCTGCTTCTAACATTCATAACTCATATCCACTGAAGTATGAATGAGTGTGTGTGTGTGTTGTGAGGAGAGCATGTGGTGTTATAGAGGGATTAGTGTTTTAATGAGGGGGGTGTGGTCAGGGTGGGCGGGGTCAGTCACTGCCTCAGGCTAAGAGCAGGGGGCACACATACACTCACACACACATATTGGGATGGACACACTCAGGGGGCCTCAATTATGGAATGGAGGATAATTTCCCCCCACCTGATACCTGCTGTCGTCTTTTTTCCGTCTGTCTGTTTTTTCCCTTTTACCATCTTTTATCCCTCTTTAGCCTTTTACTGCCAACCTCTCTATTTCATTATTCAAGTAGCTTTACATTGTGTTGTTGTATGTTATATGTACATAGACACAAAAAGTGTATATATAACAGTACGGTGACCTCGAACTCTCAAAATGACCTTTTTAGCCATTATTTACTTGTTTCAAGGTCAGTTTTGTCAAGTTCACACAGGTGTCCTAGTAGAGAAGTTCATTATTATTTTCAATAATAATATAATATTTCTATAATAACATAATACCCAATTGATTTCTTTCTGTTTAATATTAGTCTTGAAAAATGCGCTTGATTCTTTTAAATGGCATTTCTTTTTTATTTAATCCATTGATGTGATTTAAGTGTCTGAAGACATTTGTACATAACAGTGCCATAAACAGAAAAAAATATATGAAACAGTAATGAAATAATGTGTGGTTTAAGATTTTATTACAGATATACAACACACAACACAGCATTGATTTTTCTAGAATTTTAAAATGATCAAATAAACATAAAAAAGCTCTATAAAACCATTTGTTTGTGTTGAGTGTGTCTCTGTACATGTTGTCTTGTGTGTGTGTGTGTGTGTGTGTGTGTGTGTGTGTGTGTGTGTGTGTGTGTGTGTGTGTGTGTGTGTGTGTGTGTGTGTATTTTGTCATTTGCATTTCTGTTATCTCAGGTTTCTTTGAATCGTCTCCCTCCCGCTGGAGCTTGTGTTTGAAATCCTCCCAGAATCTGTTCCTCTCTTTCCTTTATTCTCTCTCAAACTCTCTTTCCATCTTTTCTCGCTTTGCACCTGTTTCCCGCTCTGAACAGCTGCTAATTGGGCGAATGTAATTAGTGATTACCCAGAATCCTCAGCAGCATTTGATAGGTTTGTTCTCCGACCCGTGAGATATTCCCTCGCTGATATGTGCGTGTGTGGATTAGTTTGTGTGTGCATGTTTTAAAAAATACTCATATCACTTTCAGCACTTAAATATGGATTATAATACAAACGTATTTTGCAAGTTTTCTATATATTTGTTTCTTTTGTTGAATACAAGGTGGAATACAGTGTAGGCCAATAGGGTTTTTAACTCATTTATGTCTGCCAGGTCATACATCCAAACATTTAAAGAAAAGTAATATCGCTTGTAAATTGTACAATTACTCAAATAGTCAATAGCACAAATAGTTTAGGACAAGTGACGTGCAAGTTGACAAGTTGTCAAATTTATTTTTACACCACAGGTCGCAGACATAATTAAACTGAAAAGTTTAACCAGTGTCATGATTTCTTGCACTTGCGAGTCGCTAGATCTTGTGATTTCTATCAGAAGAGCAGCATTACGTGACGCGAAGCATGATGAGATGGATAAAATAAGCGCTATTAATCCAGAATGCCCCAAATGAGAGCGAGCGAGCGATAGTTTTTAAAGTCGTTTTGCTACAGGAAGCTGTCACAGAGGTTTACTTTCGTCCCGTTTGCTGTAACAACTTTCTTCCATAAGCCGCCGCGGCCCCAGAGACAAACTCACTACGCCTCCATACCCTAAATAACTACAGATTAAAATTTTACACACTCTCTCTCTCTCATGTTCTGACAAAGAGCAATGTTGACCTGTCATCTTCGATTTCATCTGCTGAGGAGAAGTCGCTGTGCCTGAGTAAACACAAACACACACTCGCAAATATATTCAGACACACTCGGGTACACAAACCTTCATTAGTCTTTACACATGCTAAACACACACAGTCTGAAAAAACATTTATGATATTTATGTGGATTACATTTTATGTTGTAAAACTGGCCATTTTACAAAATGCCCACGTGACTGCATGTTGTATATTGAAATATGTTGCGAGTTGTTTACATTGTTTGGCAAGATAAATTGTGTAACTGGTTTTGTTATACTTTGTTTGTTTGGCATGATCGGATCACAAAACGTGTTTTACCGTGTTTACACCTGTATTTAGTGCTGTTAGTTATTTCACCTGGAGCAGATCTCGCGTGTAAAGAAAGCAAGAGAAAGTTGTAAAAGTGATTGAATGTTTGTGTGAAGTTGCATTACTTGTAGCAAAAGCATGAAGATAACTGATTAGCAGTGCATAGACTGATATTTTTCTGATGTCTAGACTCTATCAACAGAGCTTTAGTAAAATATAAACAGATGATTGGTAATAAATACATGCTGTGAGAATTTAATTTCAAGCTCTGGCTGAAAATGCTGAAATTTCCTTTAATTTATCACTCTTCTTCTTTCCTCTCTGTGTTTTTGTGATCTTAAACCTGGAAGAACTGATGATTTGTGCCCTTAAGTATAAACAGAACTGGCTGTTGACATCAATATTCACAAACCCCAAAAAATAGGAGCAGCATACTTTACTAAGTACCTCTTCTGCATGTTTGTGTGTGTAATGTGACATTTAAATGAAGTCGACTCTGGGACAACACCGTTCTCTGTTGTAAAAATACAAATGCGACAATAACAATCTCAATAAAACACGAGTACACAAGAAACAAATAAACGCTGACGACACAGAAAGCGTTTTAGGGTTAGGGATGTAACCTTAAAACAAGATGACTGGGTTTGTGTGTGTGTGAGAGAGATTAGTGGCTCTCTGCTAGTTTCAATTCTCAATTTTTCCTCTTTCAACTCGATAACAATAAAACAGAAAGTCTTCAGATTAGTAACTGCTTGTCTCTTAGCTCGGGCCAGACGATAGGGCCATTCTCTTTATGTTTACTGTCTTGTGCATCACACTCATCTTTCTTTCGTGGTTCATTACTTCTTCTGTCAATGGCTTTAATTTTCCACTTGTATGCCCTGACATAGTGAAGGACCAGCACTGAGGTGTCTCTAAAACTGCCTGTCTGAAAATAGAAAACACTTCACATAAAAGGAAATATATGTGAGGGGGTCGGATTCAGTGGTTGTATTAAGCAACAAATATGTCAGCAGAAGTTATCTAACAATGTCATTTTGGGTGTCTTAGATTATAAAAATGATTCCTATCAAGTCAATAATATTTTGTTTTATTTACTATAAATAAAAAAAATATTTTAGATTGGGGTTAGTTGTCACACAGAGACTGTTGTCATATTAGGGTTGAAGAATGTTGTCATAGATGCTTTTTGAGTCAAAAGAGATTTTTCTTCAAATGTCACAACAGGGCAAATTCTTACATGTGTTTAAAATATTCTAATGTTATACACTTGATTAATCATAAGATCTGTCGGACAAAATATTGTTGTTCTTGCACGTTTTGGTGTTTTATGATTCATTTTGTTGTTCATATTTGTTTTACTGTAATAGTAACTGCCCATTTAACTTCAGTTTCCTATTGTGACAACATGCCCCTGTTGACAAATGTTTCATTTTCACGACCTTTACAATAATACAAATGCTCATCAATAAGTCAATGTATGTGTCTAAAACAGGCATTTACCCTACAAAATTAACCATTGTGGAGTATTTTAGTGCATTCAATCTATACTTTGTCTATCTGTATGTGTACTCCCTTAGAACCCATGACCTTTGACCTGCCAACACAACGATCTAGCAATAGGAACCCTTCTTTATGTAGCTCGATTGCATTGGTTCGGTATGTGGGAACGCATTATGCAGTGCTGTCATTGTGTCTTTAAACAGCTTTTGCGTTTAGACACGAGCGCGTGCGTGTGCTTTATGCAGCGAGACAGGTGTTCGCAGAGAGCACTAGGTGAGACAGACGGGTCAGGGAGAGACGGGTATTCTCACCAACGTGCATGATTAGGATGAATTCAGAGCAGATCCGATAAACACACACGGACACGCGCTTCAGACTCGACCTCTCGGGCTGTGAAGAGAGAGAGAGAGAGAGAGAGAGAGAGAGAGAGAGAGCGAGCCTCTCTCCTGCTTAACCTGTCACATCGGATCCGGGCTGACGGGGGGAGGGGTCAGGGTTGGGGCGTCGCCTCGGGGCTCGTCGCCGAGCAACAAAAGACCACTCAGCTCGCGTTAGCCCTCCCGTCGTCCAATCAGGACTGACGGAACTCGGGCGCGGTCCGCTGCTAGCCTTCAAATGCTAAGTGCTTCATTAGCCACCTTTCATATCGCCGTCGCCCCCGGCAACCCGCTTTTACACTCGCCGTCCCTGGGAGCGCGGCAAAACTTCAGACCGCCGTCAGGCCACACACACATATACATGTGGTGGTTTGCGGAAACGCTCACAGTCACACAATCACAACACTGAATTCATCATGCGCGTGACAGCGGAGTACGGCGTGAATCTGTTGTTATGTGTGTGTAATGTGGTTAGACGTAGTCGTGTGTGTGTGTGTGTGTGGCCTGAAGCTCAGCAGATGCCTTAAGCTTCTGCTGTCAGAATGGAAAGATCGGATGGAGAGAAGCAGGAGATTGTGTTTGCTGTACTTCCTCATTAACTGGGCTGTTCCAGCGTTATGGATGTGACAGTTTTAGTCAAAACTTGAAATGTAAATAAAAAATTGAATATATCAGTCTATACACGAGTTATCTATCTAAAAAATGGAAATGCTTAATAGATAACAAAGCAGTCACAAGCTTCTGTGAGGAAACATACTTTGTATGGTTTTTGTGTTGGTTTGATTCTCAATGAACACATGCTGATTTAAAAACAATTATACTTTGAATGCATTGTAAGCTGTTTTGGATAATTGGTCTGCCAAATAATATGAAATGCAAATATTATAAATATGAAATAATATAAATATGAATGCATTTTTTGGCCATGACCCACCATGAGTTGAAAGATATATGGTCTTAAAAATAGACATATCTAGGCAAAACATTGGTTTGTTGTGTTAAACTCAGAATATTAAAATAAGGAAGAATTACCTCTGAAAGTTTGTCTTTATAGCATGTAAGAAGGTTATTTGCAGTATACGGTTGAGCTTTTCTGTGCTGTTGGTCTGGTTTTAATATGTCAGTACTTTTTCCTGACATTATCAGATTGAGATTAATATTGATGAGATCATTTGTGTTTTTGTAATGCAGTAGTGCAGTCCCTTCCACTTATTTTCTATTTCCTGCACATTATAGTAAATATGATGTATGCTTGTTTTTACAGACTGAAGTATTAACAAACATTTTTTCTATGCAATTCGTTAGAGGTTTGTGCATGTTAATGTCCAAGTATTGTTGACTAGAAATGTATACATACATGTTCAAAGCATCTCATAGGCCCTAACTAAGTGAGAGAGAGAGAGAGAGAGTCAGTCAGTCATACAGTATTCCCAGGGCTCCCTCTAGTGGACTGGTTGTTTTATTGCTTAAACCACAATTCAATTGTCACTTGAACCCAAACACACAAATTTATGTAGCTTATAATTGCTTTTAAAGTACCTAACTAACACACTTGATTGAATTGTTTTTAAAAATTAAATTAAAAAAGCTAAACCTGTACACAAACACACACAACATAATGCTGTTAAATGTTATGCACTTTATGTGATTTGTCCATGTATGTTGGAACTGGCATGTTTGGGGATATAACTTCACTTGTGTATATTTGTCAGCGTGTTTTTGTTTTTGTTCATGTGCACATTCATCAGTATGTGTGCGTGTGTGACATTCTGTTCCCTTGAGTTGGCCTGAGGGCACCTTCACTTCACAATTAATGGAGAGAGTCTCAAGGGAACTGCAGTCTACCTCTTTTACATGAAATCTTCCTCTCCTTTTCCCCCACCTCCTTACCTCCTCACTTCTCCTCTCACCTCCTCTCTTTTCTTTCTGGCACATCCTCTCATCTTCTTCTTTTCTCGACCTCTTGTCTTCTCTCAATTCTTCTCCTTCCTTCTCCCCTCACCTCCTAGTTTCTCCGCCCCCACTTATCCTCTCACCTCCTCTCTTCTCCTCTCACCTCCTCTCTTCTCCTCTCACCTCCTCTCTTCTCCCCTCACCTCCTCTCTTCTTCCTTCCCCTCTCACCTACTCACTTCTCCTCCTCTCACCCTCTCTCTTCTCTTGTCCCGTCACTTGTTCTTCTCTCTTTTTCTCATTTCATCTCTTCCCTTGTGATCTCTTATTTTTCTCATCTCTTTATGTGTCCTCTGCTGCAGTGTCTACTTTTCTGTATTCTATGTTTGTTTCAGACACATTTCTATAAAATAGTATGAATCTCTACATAGTACCACAAAACCCGCAACACCACACATATATAAATACATTTTCAGCATGTGCTCTGCTATTCTGTAGGCCGTGTGTGTTTTAACCGCTGCATGTGTTTTATTCTGTTAAAGCACAGGAGAAACCTTTTGGTTTATTCAGATAAAGACGTGCTCGTACCGCACAGACGGAACAGAGAGATACACAGGGAACGTTTGATAAAGAAAGAAATTCATCTTTAAATGATTGCATCACCTTTTCTTCCACTCGGTTTTTCTTCCACACTCTCTCTCTCTACCGCTTGATATCTTTTTAAATCCGGCGAGAACTGAAGATTTCATTTCTTTCTCTATATGTAATCAACATCAAACACGCACACACGTTGTCTCACTCCCAAAGACACTTTCGATCACCTCGCGCGGTCTCACCTGTGTCGTCAATTAGAGTGTTTCTCAGCACAATGCATTATGGGAAAGAGTTCAGAGCTGTCAGACATCATCAAGCGTTATCAGACGCGAGCGCGCACACGCAGCAGGAGTAATGTGAGGCGTCTGCGGTGTCAAGCGTTCTGTTTAATGTGATTCTCTCTCTAGTACGCAGCATGTGTAGCTTCCACCGCTGCTGTTTACCGTACAATAATACAACAAGTGTGTTTTTGAAGTGTGACTGCGCTGTGCAGTTGTGCAGGTGGTGGGGGACGACGCGTCATCGTTCATAAACTCATTTCACTGATTCTGAAGAAGCCGCAGATTGTTTTTTTCTTGTGTTTGACAGTGTTTCAGGTTGGTTCGACCTTTGACTGATGGTTTTGCTTTAACTGAATAAGAACTGGTTACACAGTGGGAGTCACCTGACCGGCATGAAAACTGACCAGTCACAGTTTAGGTTCAATTAAACATTGAATATGCTCTTTTACTTAGTAAAGTTTAGGAAGGAAAATGTGTTTACAATACTGAAACATCCACAGCATCTAGTTCTTGTAGGTTTGTAAAGTGTAACACTGATGGCAATGTTTTTATCCAAAGCAACAGTGTTTTCTAGTTTGCATTTTATCAGTATGTGAGTATCAAACCCATGACGGTTGCACTGCTAACCCAATATTCCGTCAGTTCAGATACAGGAGGGTAGTTGACAAATAAATATGTGACTCTGTCCTATGGTCTGACAGCAAAAATGTAGAAAAAAAAAGAATATTCAAATAGCATGAGAGATTTATCTTCTTTGCTGGAGTTACAAATAGGACGAGAAGGATTTATCTTACTGTAATTGTTTTTTCTAAATTTTTGTATGTCACACCATATGACATAGACTTTTGTCAACCACCTAGGAACAGATTTAAAACTTAAGGCTTAAAACTTAAAAAACTTGAATTTGTTTCTTTTTTTTTCACATATCAAGATAATATCAGGCTAGAACCTGTTATAAATATCTTTCTGACTACTATTAATATTTTATACTGTCTAATTGTTATTGTCGTAAAAAAGCATGTGTGTTTGGAAGCGAATAGAAGGGTTTTGCTTAAGTCTCACGTGTGTGTCAGAAATCTCACAAATGTCTCTGTCATTAGAGTTTCAGAAGAGATCTCAATGACACAAACTCAACTCAGATTTGTTAAGTCTGCCATCAATATTATTGAAGATTTTAATATGAACTTAAATATTTCTTGTTAAATGTACGCAAATCCAGATAATTTTACTCTTTATGTAGTTTAACAATTCACTTACTTGTTCAATTCCTATTTTTTCCTATATAAGCAGTTTTAGGAGAAACATCTGAGACCGTGTTGAACTCATCTAAACATCTGAGAAATAATATTTTTCTCTTGTTGATCAAGACTATTGCCAGTAACCTTTCTATAAAATCAGATTTTGTTTAAGCATGTCTCACTAAGACCTGTGACACTGAATTTCAGAAATAACTATTTTTCTTTCTGATGAATGTGTCTTGTACGACAGCTTAGTTTATAGAATATCTTCCCCGAACTGTGAGGTTCAAATATAGTGTGTCGAGAGTTATCCTGCTGTGTGTGTGAAAATGTGATGTTGTCTCTGTAGTGAGTGTTAAGGTCTGCGCCGCGTAATTAGAATATCGGCCCCTGTGTTGTGACTGGCTTCTTTGAGCGCGCTCACCTGTGTGCTTCCTGCTCATTAGCATTCTCATGCATATTAATAAGGAGCAGAGGCGCAGCACGCCCTAGCTTGGCCGCAGGGCATCATGGGAGATTACTTGCATGAGTAATCCCGCTGGCTGGAGTTGGTCCAGAACTCCACAGCTGTCCGTCAAAGCGCAAGCGGGCAGAAGGGCATCGGGGTGTGGCGGGGCAGGGCAGTAAAGGGCTAGCATTTAGCATGGGCTTAGCATTAGATCAACAGGGACTAAATGAACTTCCTTTCGCATCATAATGAGAGATCGCTTACTGCAGTCTTGTCCGTTTTGCTGATTAGCTTCAATTTTTGGAGTCTAAATCTCGGAATATTAAAAGTTTCTCTTTATAAGTCTTCAGCACCTAAGTTTATCTTTTCTAACCTCAGGGACCTGCTGGGATGTCTGGTTTATTAGTGCAGAAAGTTCAGTACAGAAAACATGTTAGAGCTCATGAATTAGCTTATTAACTGTGATCTGGTATTTCCACCATAAGTCCCTTGACCAACCGGACATGTCATGTTGTGTGCAACAAATTAATTTTAATGCTTTTTAGAGCAATATTGAAGGCTTGTGTCGGCAATCCCAAGTGCATTAACACTTGACAGTGAAGCTTTTACCCCTGAATCCCCCTGAGCTGTGTTGCATGCAGGTCAAATGTCATTTAAATGTTTTCAACTTTGACCGCATGTGTTGTTGAGTTGTACAATCTTGCATTTCAGCATACAGAGAATGATTATATTACAGCTATTAGTAACCTTAGATGAAATCTATAGAATATTTTTGTATGTTTTGCCCTTAATTTAGCAGAAGCAGAATCTATAGAATGGAACTAAAATGTGGAAAATGTTTTATTGCATGATGAAATATGGTCTTTAAAACAAATATGTAAGCAGTAATTGATTCATAGCTTTCTAAGAGATTTGAGCACATTTCATACACATTGATAATTTAAAGTGCTTTATTTAGGCAGAATAAAAAATAAACTAATTTTCAAACCATTAAATCAAATATTTATGAAAAGAAAACATGTCCTTAGGTGATGTAAAGCTCAGTGCCTGACACCTGGGTTGAGATAGATATAGAATGACACATCTGTATGCTTTTGCCAGCTGACAGGGTCATCAAATGTTTATGTGCATTTCAGGTATCTTGGTCTACATGAGCCTTATTGACTTTAGAAAAATCATTAGAATCATTTCATAAAAAAATCAATAAACATAGAATCTAATAAACAAATCTATTAGAACTAATAGAAGAGTTTTTTTCTAGATTGAAAAAAAAAAAATTAAAATAAAAGTAGGGTCCATTTTTCAGTGTCTTTATTTTTCAGTTTGTCCCGGTGGTACAGAAATGTTTGGAATCAGATGTTATAGAAAAACAGCATTATACTGTCCTGTTCCAGCACTTTGAACTCTTTACATCATCACACGTGTGAAAGTATATTCCAATTGTGTTTGAGAGAGAGAGAGAGAGAGAGAGAGAGAGAGAGAGCATAGTGGGCTTCAGATACAGTGTGAATACTAATTGAGCTCTCTTGGCAGGTCAGAGTCCCTCTCCTCTCGACATTTACCCATCTGCACCATAACACACGTGCACACACACACACACAGCTCCTGTGGATTACCTAGGCCGCAGGACAGAGCCGTTTCTATGGAAACCTCATAGCAGGCCGCATGAGTTAACCATACACCTCTTGTAAAGTCTCTCCTCCAGGAGCGTGTGTGTGTGTTTGTGTGTGTGTGTAGTTTTGGGTGAAGTGCACACACACACACCTGTCAGTCCGGTAATTACTGTATGCTTTAATGAAGGACAAACATCTCGCCTTCCCAAAGTTTTACAACTGCAACACACAAACTTTGTAAACTCTGGTACCACATGAACAACACATGACAAACACTCAAAGCTGTCTTACAAGATAATAATCACAATTTTTAAATTGTACTGTGTAATTTATACAATGTTGAATATTTCACTCTTAGAAATAAATATGCCTATTTATGTGATGTCATAGAGGAACCATTTTTGAGTCCTCAGAGAACCATTCTGTGCAGTGTTCTTCAAAGAACCATTTTTTCTTACCTTCTCAAAGTCCAAAGAATCTTTTTCCACAACAAATAACCTTTTGTAAAACAGAAAGGTTCTTTGAGGTTAAAGGTTCTTTATGGAACCATTCAGTCAAAAATGGTTCTTCTATGGCATCATGAAGCGGCTTTAAAATCTTTTTAAAAGCAAGGACTACTGTATAGATTACGATAAATATACAATATTAAGATACAGAGTTCATGATACAGTAAAAAACAGGTACTTCATACAGTATATAAATATTATGCAGAATAGTTTGTGTTATTTTACTGATGCTGTTTTTTTAGATATATACATTGTGAAAAATATTTGCTGACAGAGAGCAATCCAACAGGTAAAATCAAAGTTAGGATAATCTCACATGATGACAGAACAAAATGTAGATTTAACATCATTCAATTATTTCTAGCATGTGTGTAAATCAAACACAAAAAATAATTTACTCTAAAGATTGACACTGTCCATTAGTCATGACAAAAGATATTTACATTTTCAGGAATTGGATATTGTTGTAATGTTTATGTGAAAAGGTGTTAACTTATAATAATGTCTGCATGAGATTGGCTGTATTACAGGGTGTGTGTGTGTGTGTGTGTGTAGGTTACCATTTGATTGACAGGTGAGCAGTCTCTCACTGCTCTGGGCTTCATAATCAGCAGCTTTATTCCGAGCACAAAGGATTGTGGGAAGAGAGGGATGAGAGAAGCCGAGAAGTGCAGAATAGTAAAATTCCCGGAGGAGAGGAGGGGTTGCCTTCTCTTCTTTGTTTATTTCTTTGCTTTCCTTTGAACAGGTTCTCAGTGTGTGTGTTTTTGGGAGTGTAGGTAGTGTATTTGGTGTATTTTTGAGTATGTGCGCTCCTGTGTGTGTGTGTTTGAAAAGACTGTTGCTCTCATTATGACTGATAGATCAAAAGCACTATTAATTTCTGATCACGTCTTTCCCGATGCTATCGCTCCAGCTGTTCTGTGCTGCGCCTGCTGATAAAACGGCCTCTCTGATTGGACAACGTGTTAGTCAGTCAATCAAATTTGTGGGTGTGTCTATGTGGAGAGGGCTCAATGATATTTTTGTACCTGAAGTGTTTTTACTGAGTTTTCTAGGAGTTTCTTAAACGCAATCCTGTTGTTGACAATTATTATGATTTGTGTAATTAAAATCGTTCTAAATAGTTATTGAAAATGAATGTAAATATAAAATAAAGTCATTTAGATTTTAGCACTAGACTTGAGTTGATGTTACTCAAACTTTTTGTCCTCTTCAGGCTGTGCATGGAGTTTTTTCTCAGTGGAGGTTTTATTTAAGGTGACATTTCTCAGAACCGCTGCTAAAACTCATTTTCTTGAGCAGCAGGAAGTCAATAGCTTGACTTTTAGTTCCTTTCTGGTTTTTCTTTCAGTCTTTCATGGATCTCAACTTTGTATGTTCACAACATTCCTCGTCTGTCATATGATTTATCAGGCTGTCTGTGGATCTTTCCTTCCATTTCTTTTTGTCTGTGTGTCTTGCCACGTGTTTCTTTTAGAATCTTACAGTCAGAACAGTTCTGAGTGACTGGTGTTTATTAATATTGCAACCATTATTCTAAAAACAGTAGTTTTGTTGTGAAAGCCATTGAACGTCTACGAAATTAGAAATGTGCTCTTTTTAAAGGTTTTCTGCTAAAGAGATTCATATTTACAAAGGTGACGATATCCCAGCATCCCTTTCAGTCTGTCTCTTTCTGTTTTAGTTTGGTCTGTGCGTTTGCTCGTGCTGTAGTGTTCAAGTGATTTTCTCATGTTTGGCTGCAGATTAAGCTCATATCCATAAACAAAACGAGTTCGTTTAACAGATTACAAAGGAATTACACGATCAAAGAGTAAAAGTCAGGATGTATAAGAGTGTGGGTGAGAGAGAGAGAGTGTGTGTGAGAGAGAGAGAGAGAGAGAGAGAGAGAGAGAGATGCACCTCTTGCCCTGTTCTATCTGATATCGGAATCCATTTTGTTCTGAATGAACGTAACAGCTAATCCCACCCTCTGGTTCAGGCCTGAGGGTCTCTGACAGTCACACACATACACACTTTGGATGTACATACACATATACATGTGTTCAATTGTTTATTTCTTTGCATTCCAACATCTTAGAGTTTTTATGCATGGATACTGCCCCAAATGGTATGATAGTATGTGTACATTTGAGAGGAGAAACGGTACTTTAAGACATATAAATCAAGAAGTAAAATATGCTTTTTTTCTGTCTGAAATCACATTATTGACTTAAAATTGTTGCATATTGCATTTCATTCAGAAATAGTGTAGTTATTGAACTGGTTTACAATGATATATAGGGTTTGTTCTCATTTTTAATGGCTTTTAAAACTTTGTTTATGAGCATGTTTTCACCGCTGGGACTTCATAGAAGCTAAAAAGTAAAAGCTTTGCCTGTTATTAGGCAACTTTAATACAGTCCTCAGTGTTTTGTCTCTTTGCAGATGGTCATCTATACACATTAAAGGTTTGGTTGTTCTGTCATGACTAGTTGGTTAAATCTCATCTCTACCATTGTTGATTATTTGTTTACTTTTAATGTTGTTTTACACTGTTCAACTGATAACTGTTTAGCTGTGTTAACTTGTTGAATAAGCTGTTCTAATGCTCATCTAATATCAGCTAATCTACATAATCGGCTAAAACAGGATTAACTCGGATCAGAAACTACAAGACATGAAGTTAATTTCATTTAAACCGTTTTTTCTCACACCTCGGGTCTTCTTCTGGTAAACTTAATGATATATTGATCCATTGTCATGTTTAAATCTGGCTTTAGTTTGGCTTTCTGAAGATGTCCCATTCAGACACAACTGTTATTTTGCAGTGATGTTGGCACAT
This sequence comes from Beaufortia kweichowensis, assembly GCA_019155185.1. Lineage (NCBI taxonomy): Eukaryota > Metazoa > Chordata > Actinopteri > Cypriniformes > Gastromyzontidae > Beaufortia > Beaufortia kweichowensis. The sequence continues at coordinate 1,499,758 of CM032807.1, forward strand.
TAGAGGGATCTAGGAAACCAGTTGTGATTAATGGGAACAGAATCACTGCTGGAATGATGCATTAGATTTCTTTAAAATTGTACCGGGAGTTGAAGTTGGCGAGTTCACCGGACCGTGATGCTCCGGGTCTAACGGGCCTTTGACTCAGAAATAATGAACAAATGAGACGGAAAGAAAAGATGACAGAAGTTAAAGACTCTGCCATCCAACATATGTTCATTTTTAAATGTATAAATGTTTAATTTATTTGTCAGAAATTACTGCGTTTATTTTTTCCTTGTGATAAATAGCATATGCACGTTTTGCTCTATAATTGCTTACTAAAAAATAATTTTCACCCATATATGGATAGGATTTGATAACTTTTAATACAGTGTGTGTGTGTGTGTGTGTGTGTGTGTGTGTCTGCCGTTATTTTGGCAGATTGCTCATTTCATTAACGTTCATTTTTGCTACATCTGGCACGTGTCTGGATTAAATTAATTTTTAAGATTCAGTTCTGTTCACTCGAGGAAAAATAACACACGACCGGTCAGTGGTGTTCATTTAAAGGGTTAAAGGTGAATTTGGCAGTTGTCAGGACACCTAATTTGTGTATTTGTGAGCCATTTGGAAGAACTGGATGTTATTTGGTGTTAGTCATTTTTGTTTATAGTCATTCATTAACCATGTTTTGATTGTTGCGCAGAATCTATTAAAAATGTGATGACACATATTGGATATGTGACACATATTATTTGATATTGGATAAACAGTTTGACGAAAAAAATATATGCATTTGCAAATATAAAGTGTATAATGTGTAAAGTATTATTTTTTTGCAATAATGATTGCATTGCGTAAACCTACACACCCTGTGTCCTTAAATCATTTTGTCCTGTAAAGGTGTCCTTTTATAATTTATATATTGTCCAGAACTGTGGACGTTCACGTGATGAGATACACTTCTGAACGAATAAAATTAATTGATATTTTTTTAATAATTAATTTCGCGCACGTGATTAAATATACCACGCGCAGTAACTGACGCTGCGCCCCTCCCCCTGCACATCTATTAGCATATAAAACTGTGTGTGCGCACTAAATGTAGGTCACATCGATGAGGACTGCGCATACTTTATAATTATAATGATCTGGTAAACACCTTATTCCGTTTTTTGTGCTGTGTGAGGCTGGAGAGCCGTTAATAAACGGACGCCGAGGCCATATTGAGCTTCACAAATACTTGATTATATGGTTTCATTAGGTCTCTGGTGAGATTGACAACGTTAAACACAATGACTCCTTTGATTTCCACCATCATCTTTGTTTGTAAACAACCCCAGTGATTTAATGGTGTTACATCACTGGTGTCATTAAATGCGTTGACCTGCGTATAAGAAAAGGAAAAGGACCTTTTTGGATGACCAGAATTGTTTCTCTATAAGCAATGATTATTTCTAATGATATGAAGGTTAATAAGCAAATCTGGTTAAATATAAAACTTGCCTTTGAACACATTATAGTCTGTTTTCAAATACACAAATTGACAAGTCTAAAGTTAGAAAAGCGAATCAAGATATGTGGCCAACAATCTTTTAAAATTTTAATGGTGATTTTTCTACATCTTTAAACTTTTAAGTGAGAGTGAAATGTCTTCAAGTCTCTTTTGAACTTTTGGTGAGTAATGTTTTTGTATTCTTGCTCTTACTCTTATTCTCTGTGGTTATTATTATTATTATTGCTGCTCCAAATGACAGTTCTGATGAGTTGGTGACAGCCAGCTGCCATACACAGTTTGCGACGCTTTTAATCCAATGTAAAATCAATTAAAAATAATTCTGGGCCAAACTGTACCAGGACAGACACCTCCTTTAAAGTTTCATATTGCATCTGTTATTTTTATTTGTCATTTTCTATAGATTGGTGGCGGAACCATCTCGAGGAATATCCAGAGCGAACAGATGGACTCGATCCCTGACCAGTACAGCGTGCATATGCGCGTCCGCTGCTGTGCGCGTTAAACCCTATTAAGACCTTCTACTGGTGCAACTGGTGCCTCTCTCAATCCCGCGAGCTCTCGCACACACACACAAGCACAAGCTTCTAATCCCTCACGTGAGAGGATGAGCTCTCTCTCGCTCACATCGTGTCATTTACAGCCTGCCTGAAGGCCTTATGATATGAAACGACATCGTGTTATTTCATAAGAGCCTCCTGTATCTGTGTATTCACATGGCGAGATTTGAATCCCTTTTCGTTACTCTGCATTCAATTTATGATACATTTTGGCAATCGGTATATAAATCATTATTGCTGAGTTTTTAAGAACCATAACGAAAAATATGATTACTTTATTTTGCCTTCGAGAAATATGTAGGCCTGACTGCTTAATAATAATCCTAACTGTTTCAGGTCTGCCCATCAAATGAAAATAAAACGAGGCTTCCCTCATCTCACGTTGTTTTCCGAGTGAAACATTTATGAAGTGGAATACGTCAGTATATGTGTATGTTTGTGAGTGGATCCTCCCTTCGAGAGATACACCGGGTGCTCGAGGCGTCTCCGTCCGCCCTTCTCATGCACGAGGGCGCGAGCCCGCGGTGATGGCGGTAATTTGGGTTAAATAAGAGGAGCAAACGCTCTTTTAAACACTTAAAAACGGCCAAACCCCTCACATACTCGAAACCTTAAGGCTGGAGCATTTTGCTGCTGGGGAGGGAGGAGACATTCAGAAACACTGAACAAGGTGAATGACTAGAAATGTTTAACACGCACATGCACGACAGCTCAAAGTCTATTTCATTTATCCGTTTGTTAAACTTCATGACCTGTTTAATTTTGCTCTTAAAATAAATGGTCACTTCGGTGAAAATCTGTTTTTATTTGGCAACCCTATAACCAGCTGTGAGCGAGATGGGTGTCCATGTATCTTATGCACCTGTGAGGTTTATAAAGCGTACATTTGACCGACAGACTGTTTTGAGCAATGACCCCCCACGCGTGACCCACTCATTCTAATCTCGCAAAAACACTTCCAGCACCTACTGTCATTGTGCAGGTTACTGGACGATTACTGCTTAAAACAGAAACGATAAATGTATAATAAACGTTGATTGGATTGTTTGGTGGATTAAACTGATTTAGAAATGACCACACAGCCAGCAAGTGTTCAAAAGCCATTACTAAACTATATTAAATTATATAAATAAATTGTACAGTTCTTTTTAATGTGTAGAATCGATGATAAATAGTACACATATTTAAATTCGAAAGAAGTCAAATAATTCGTACATCAAATATTATTTTACTTTTTTAAAATTTCGATTAAAAAGGGAAAACATATTTGCCTTTTTATGATATTAACTGAAGTAAGGTTACATTAAATGTTCTTTAAACATAGTATATGAATGATATTTGTTATTATGGATGTTATTTTGTTTTATGCTGTTTCTTATTTAAATTAAATAAAACGTTAGATAAAACAATAATATAAGCAAATCGAATAATGTAACAGAATGTTTAATCGTGCAGCTAAAATTACAATAGCACAAGATACATCGAGTTAAACTTACGTGTCGCAGAAAAAATCCAAAAAGCTGGTAAATGGTAAAGCCGCGAGGAAAAGCGAGACAAATAAAACTGGCCGTGCTAAAGAAAGACAAACGACCTTAAAGAAATGTCCAGAAAAATCATCAAAAATGTTGAAAGCGCACTTGGTTCCTTATTAGGCGAAGATACAATATTTATTCCGTGTCTCCAGGGATGAGGCTGCTCTCTCTATTGTCCTCCCTTTCCTCAATGCTGATGCTTAATTTTCAAAACTTCTATATTACCAAGGGACCTACGACATCAGCCGGAGAAATACCCAGCAAGTACAAAATCCGAGCCAGGGAGCGCTTTGTGCAGAGGGGAGGCATTTCAGCCGCTTTTACCGACTGCGCAAGGCGACATTTCATTTCCACGCGCTATTTTGGGGATTTTTTCTTTCATTCGTCAGACAGCGCGAGGAAATCGGGTTATTGGATCGCGAGAATGTCAGCCACATTTCCGGGACTGGTGCACGACGCGGAGGTATTTTAAATTAATTTATTACACCACAAAAACCACATCATTTCATTTAATTTAACGTAGCGTTACGCGGAAGGAATTTGTGGTCATTTGGCACAGCAGAATAGAAATTGTGACTTGTTTGCTGCCAGAATAAATACCACGTTGGATTCGTCTGTTTAATTCTGGCGAAAATCTATTTTATCGTTTGGTTTTTTCGAGTGTCCTCGAGTCCACAATCATTTTGCATTAATTTTTCTCGTGTTGTAATTCATAACGCTAGACAGTAAAAGCTCGTGCCTTGTGCTTACCTGCGGTTGATGGTTTTGACAAATGGCTTTTAATGGGTTTTGCACAGATGCATTAAGAATATAGTTAAATAAGGCGCTCAATGGCAAATGATAGACAAGTGAGGGAGGAAAAAAACGCTGCGCGCTCGTGTAGCAGTTTGCAGTGTGTTTCACGCACTCCCTCCCAGGCACGGAGAGATGACATCGCCGTCAGGTACTTTTCTAAAGACACTTTGAGCTGCTGCGTGTGTTTGTGTGTTTGGGGAAGGTTCGAGTTTCCGCCGCGTGAGAAATGCGCGCGGATCGCTGCGAGCGCGTGTAAATGACATGCCTCATATTTTTCTCTTTTTTCCCCGCACAGATACGTCACGACGGATCAAACAGCTACCGTTTGATGCAACTCGGATGCTTGGAATCTGTGGCCAACTCATCTGTCGCTTACTCGTCGTCGTCTCCGCTCACGTACCCAGCCACCGGAACCGAATTTGCCTCCCCGTATTTTCCCAGCAACCACCAGTACACGCCCTTACACCACCAGTCTTTCCACTACGAGTTCCAGCACAGCCACCCGGCCGTGAACCCGGACGCGTACTCGTTAAACTCTCTCCATCACTCGCAGCAGTACTATCAGCAGCTCCACCACGGCGAACCGGCAGACTTTATCAACCTTCACAACGCCCGGGCGCTCAAGTCCTCGTGTCTGGACGAACAGCGGCGGGAACTGGGCTGCCTGGACGCCTACCGCAGGCATGACCTGTCAATCATGAGCCACGGCTCTCAGTACGGCATGCACCCGGAGCAGAGACTGCTGCCCGGGGCGGGTCTGGGGCTGCCGCCGTCGGGAGCCGATGACCTACAGGTACACAACAGCGGCGTTATACAAGCACAAAACACACACACGTGACAACTTTGGTGTTGTTGTATAGCCACTTTCACTGTATGAACAAGAGAAATTATGGCCTGAGGACTTGCACCAAAACTTTTAACATTAACAGAGGTTTAATGTAAAGTCGTTCTTGGCCTCATCTGTTTTTCTTGAATGCAAAACGATAATTTATTCCAAACTATTTTTAAACTTTTATTTTAACTTTATGTGCAGGCAGCACGTCTAAGTTCATTTTACTGGCCGATTTTACATATTTAATATAGTGAATATTGAGAAGTTTGAATCGTGTGCGCGTATGTCGGGCCTCGCTGCTGTAAAGCCGCTGGTTCTTTTTTCTCCGTTAAAAGGCGGATTAACGGCTTGAAAAAGTGCGAACAAAAGGCAAATCCTCCACAGTGGAGCACCGTAGTTTATCCAATTTAGGACTTAATGTCAATCAACTGGTTATTTATGCACAGACATCTGATGCAGCTCAAGTTTAACCGGTGAGTCAAAATATGTTAAGATGAAAATAATGATATTTATGCATTCCTTTCATAAAATACGGCGCGGGGCCGCTCGAATAGACAACAAAAGATTAGCTGATAAAATAAAAATGTGTTTTAAAATAAATATAGTTATTTCGAATATTAATATTTTGAATATTAGTTTGTTGCACAAGAAGATAAATCTATTAAAATTTATTCAATAACACACTGTAAATCAGTTTGCAGAATTTATAAAAATACAAATATTAAAACATAAACGTAAAATATATAAATATGAAAAATATAATTTAGTGCAATTAGCAAATATAACAACTGATATAAAAATATGTGAAGAAATGCGCTTATTAAAAAATGCGCTTGTATTATAAACAATAAAAACGTGGTGCATCATTTATTTCGGGTTGTCCATTATGTTTGCTGGACATATTGAATTAATGTGTTCAAAACAACATTAATAATAGCCTTTTTTATATTTTATTTTTTTAATTATGTATGCAACAGAATATTTTATTACGCACATGCTAAATGTTTAACTATATTTTAGCAGTATAATGCAGTGTTGCAATATATATATATATATATATATATTATATTTAAAAATAAGTTTTCGTGGCTTTTAACAAACAATGTAGAAGTGAACATTTAGTTTCTGACAGAACCGGTAGACGTGTTGGTATTGCTGTCGCGTGTTCAGCAGCAGTCTGCACACGCACACAAAAAAAGGCTCACAGGAGAACAGACACAAAAACACAGAAAGAAACACATACGTCCCGTGAAAAGGTTTTGGACCTTTCTTTGGTGCTGAATGAAACCGTGGGCTCGGTGAAGGCCACGGAACAGATGCGGGCAGTCTCGTGCGCACAGGCGCATCTTTGAGCCGCTAAACAGATTTGGCACGCGGAACAATAGAAGCTGCCGCACCTTTAACACACGCACGCGTAATTTATGCCTGATCCGACGGGTTTGTATATTGATTTTATAATCACTTTAACTGCGGGGAAAAAGAAAAATAGAGCAGGAGTTTGTTAAAAGGTTACAGGAGCACGCCAGTATGGTGTCAATGTGGATGTGAGCGTGTGTGGGTGAATCACGCTCTTTGTGTGTGTATGTGAATGTGTGTGTGTTTTTGTGAGTGATTCTGGCCTCCAGACTGGTCGTGGCTTGTGAGACGGATTAACTCTTTTCTTTTGATACAATTCAGTCTTCCTTGGGCTGATGACATCACTGATAAACGAGAGTAAAATAATAATCTGTTGGTTTGACATCATAATGTAACAGGTCCCGTTACATCCGAACTTCATTCGTTCATTTACAACAAGGCTCGTGGTCTGTTTAATGAGTCATATGTGCTCTGTCCAGAAACATCTGCTCAATGTGTATAAGATTGGTTGATTATTGATTATAAAGTTCATGTGTACGTGTGTGTCTAGGGATCTGTGGACGCGCAGTGCGGGCTTGTGTTAAATGGCCAAGGCGGAGTGATCCGAAGAGGTAAGATAACACACACACACACTACCAAACACACACAAACGTCGTCACACAAATACAAAAAGACAATGCATTATAATGCATTGTATAAAAGATTTTTTCATAATTGCTTTTGAAGAATTTTTCCATTTTCTGTGACTTACAGCATGTCTGCCAACACCATTTAGACTATTTTACATAAAATTACAATAAATACAGTAATATAATGTAAATACTGCTTCCATTAAAACTGAATTTCTAATGACAAGATGGCAACTATAATTAAAAACACATTTCGAACATTAGTTTTATTTATTTAAATATATAATTGTTATCTCCTGAAAACAATTGTAACAATATAAAAAATAAGTACACATTTTTGATGAATATTTGTATTATATTTTAGCAAGTATAGGGTTAATAAAAATACTTTGCTTACTGTTACTCTTTCGTTCCTGTTTGCTAAATAAAACAGAACAAAAACAAATAAATGTATTTGTATCTGCAATATATTAAATTATTATTTAAAAATGTGCAAGAATGAAAATGACAAACAACTTGTAAATATTTAGTATTATTTCAGTACAGACAAAATGTGCAAAACCTTTTTTATCTGTTCTGTAATTCTATTTGAAAAACTTTATTTAGTCATTTATTAATATTATTATGATTATTGACGTTTTTATTTGACGTTATTTTATTGAGCTGCTTTTAAAACAGTGTTTATTATTATTGTAAAGTATTTTGCCATTAGATATAGTTAAAGAATAAATAAATCTGTCAGAAAACGCGTATTTGAAGGAATGTATATTTTTCAGAAGTTTAAACAGCTGATAAAAACACACATTTCTGAAGGTCATTCTCCATCGAGAAACCTCTCAGAAGAATTTATGTATTCAGTCTCTCGCTGTGGTTTGTAAAATCACTCGAGGATGAATCGGATCGGCGAACGTTTCTTAATATTTTCTTAATATCAGTCGCATCTTTGTCTCTTCAAAGCAGACGCGTATCGACGCGCATGTGAAGCTTGCCATAAAGCGAACGGTATCTCGCGCGCTTAATTTTTAATAAACTCTGTCTAGGTGTTGGGCTCGCCATCACTTCCAGTTAATGGTGTGCAGGATTTAGCCGCGAGCTCCGCCGCTCCAACCATCACAACCAATAATCATTGCGTTACCTCGCGCTCCGGTATCGATAGCTTCTCGCGCCTCGGGCGCACGCTTTGATATGTTAATGCCGTGCGGCTTCGAATTCAGTGGAGATCATATTAATGTTGTTCACACTGACTGCAGCTTTGGCTTCGTTGAATATTCAGATAACCTTTTTCAAAAGAAATCACTCAAGAAACGAGAATCCTACTTAGAAAAGTCGTCTGTGTTTTAATCATGATTATCCCTCTCTGTGCTTTCAGGAATTTGATCAAGCACACACACACAGTTTGCAGACTCACTGTAATATCTCAAAATGCATCTCTCTCTCTCCACGTCGGTGCGCGCGCACGCTCACCCATGTTTTTCCAAAGGAGTTGCTGATGCGCGTGAGACGCGCTCCGTAAACACGCACACCACCGCTGCAGTTGAAATAGAAACAGAAAATGACATTTGGCCTATGTCTTTTTTCCTTTAATTTTCGTGGCAAACTCGCAAAAAGCGCTTGATTCGCTTTGTGATCGCTCGCGCGCCGCCTCGGGCTACTCTCCCTCGCGCTTAAATACCCGCTATCGCCTCTGGGCCCGGCGCGCGCGACCAGACTACCGGCAATAGCTCTTTTTCAATTGCCCTTGGCAACATAAAATACAAACTACTTTGAATCAAAACATTTTGGGTGGAATTAATGTGAAGTGAACTTGCGCGCTCGCAGAGATCTTGGGTTTGTCAGAGCGCTTTAGGGTGACTGATGAGGAGCAGGTTAAAGGCCCACTAGCCAGCAAACACACACGTTCACATACACACACAGTCACTCTCACAAACGGTGTGTACATGTGTGAGTTAGCCAACTCATTCTGTACAGATCTTTTAAACTTTCATGGATCTAAGCGTAGTATGGATTTGGCATATAAAACTAAATAGATAAACTCTACCCAATGTTAAGTGTAAAATTACATGTGCACAAATAAACAACTTTTATTATATTATGCAACTAGCCTGTGAAGGTTTATGGGCATGTGGGTTTCGTAACTATATTGGAGACTGTAACACAAGCTTCCTCTTGCACCCAACTGGAAAGTCAAACACAACCACTGGTCATATCCAAACGGTTGACGTGTTGTTTGTTGGGCTTTGTTGTCGTCTACAGGTGGCACGTGTGTAGTCAATCCTACAGACCTCTTCTGCTCTGTACCGGGAAGACTTTCTCTACTCAGTTCTACCTCAAAGTACAAAGTCACCATCGCTGAAGTCAAACGTCGTCTCTCTCCTCCAGAGTGTCTCAATGCCTCACTGTTGGGCGGGATATTAAGAAGGTAAGAGATACTTTTAACCCATCTAAAACTCAGTCATAGCTGAATATACTGGACCGCTCATAGATGCTGTTTTGGAATACCTGCACTAATGCTGTATCACATGGAAGAAATAAAGTACACTAATTCTAAACCAGTTACCACAGTAAAGAACAACCAGTTTGTGTTTAGTACTGGGCAATTCTTTACAAATGTCAACTAGGTTTTTACCAAACATTTACTGATAGCTCAGATGTCAATATTTGCTGGTTTTAATCCTCATGTAAAGCATTTGTTTATGTTTAAATCATGATTTTTCATAGTCAGATAAAATGCTGTTTTCAGAATTGTCACATACATAACAGTCCATATTCCTCATAAATGAATGCATAAAAAACTATTTTATGTTCTATCTGGACTCTATCAACAGGACTTTAGTAAAATATAAACAGATGATTCAGTATATTGGTAGTAAATACATTTTGTGAAAATTTATATACTGAAAATGTCACGTCCATAATTCTGGAATTGCCCACTGTATATGTTTTCTGTATTGTTCGAATTCTAAGAGCACTAATAGCAGTTTAAGGTATTAAAATTATTTAAAAAATAAACGCTTTATTGAATTTTAAAGGAATTGAAATGTGAAATTAGTAGTCATGTAAATGGAACAAATTCAAGCTGAAGTAATGGCAGCATTTCAGTGTAGTTCATTTGTAAAACCAGATGTGAGACCTCAGAAAGCAGGAAAAAGAGGAATAAGAGATGGAACATGAAGTCCTGGACACTTAATCCAGAGATAAAGAAGAGAATGTGGATGGATGGATGTGAGAGAGAGAGAAAGGAATGAGAAGTTTTATTATTGATGAGGGACACAGACTGGAGAGCAGAAATGAGGCCAGTGACGACAAGACAAGACACACACACATTCACTCATTCATTTTAAATACACAAGTGAACACATCATGGTAAAGCACAGGTTCATTAACACCTGCAGAGATACAAGAATCACCAGAAACCATGTGCACATTCTGTTACTGAGAAAAAAAAGAGGGAAAGAGGGAAATTGATTGTTAAATATTTGATTATTCTTTACACACACATGGTTTTGGAAAGAATGCGCTGTAGTACGAGACAAAAACTTGTATGAGGTCACTGCGTATACATTCAATGATGAACATATTCAGTATTCAAAATTTGAACATAAATGAGAAAATTTTTACTGCAGTTGGGTCTTAAATATTTTCAGTAATTGATCAGTTTTATTCCTTACAAAATGTAAGGAATGCAATTAATCTGTTGCATCTGTCATTTACAGTTCTCATGTGATTATTAAGGAAGGTAGATTTGTAGAATATTTTGTTTTAATGTAAAAATGTAAAAAACATTCAATCCCAATTGGATTCATTTTAATTTGAGATATGAATGATCTGTGGGCAGGACTGATGAATTATGTGTTTGCGAGCGTGCTGTTAATGGTCTTTCTGCATCCGTGTGTTTCAGGGCAAAGTCAAAGAATGGTGGTCGATGCCTCAGGGAGAAACTGGACAGACTGGGGCTCAATCTCCCAGCAGGTCGCAGGAAAGCCGCCAACGTCACGCTGTTGACCTCTTTAGTGGAAGGTACGAAGATTTGAGATTCATTGATTAATTGTGAAATCTGACTTGGAATTCATTGATAAAGACACTTGTGAATTAAAAGCTTTGTTTTCCGAGAACAAACAAAAAGGCTAATACATAATTTTATCTTATTATAGTGATGTATTTAATATTAGACGTTGGTACAGCGTTTGCAGTTTTATCAATGTTTTGATTTGTTTGAAGCTTTTTTACGTTCATATAAATCCAGCAGCGTTGTTGACACAGTGGATGATTCACTTTGTATATGCAAGTTTACGTACTACAGATAATGTTTTATTTGTGTGTAAAAACAATTTTTATGTATCTGTTCATTTGGTCTCTTACTGAGCATAACAACATTGAGCAAAACAATATTTTTGGATAATAGAACCTGTTAAATATTGAAGAAAATGTAGGACCTTTTGAACTGTGTTTTGAATAATTCAACAGGTCCTTGGTTTTATTATTAAGAAAGTATTTCAAAATAAAAGCCAAATATTGATACATCTGGTTTAGCTCATATAAAAAGTCTAAAATATGTTTTTTATTGTATAATTTAAAAGTGAAAATGATTAATATCTCTGCTCTCCTTTAAAGGTTTAGATAGTCTTTACGGAATTATACATGTGATTATGAGAAATAAATATTTAATATACTGGGCTGAATGAGTTATAGTCTGACTGATGCAACATCTTTATATTTTTATTTAGAGAATGAACTGATTCCATTTCTCTTGTGTGTGTGTTGTGTGTTTGTGTAGGAGAAGCGCTACACTTGGCTCGGGACTTTGGTTACACCTGCGAGACTGAGTTTCCCACTAAAGCCGTGGGTGAACATCTCGCCCGACAGCACACGGAGCCAAAGGAGCAGAACGCACGCAAGAAGATGGTGCTGGCCACCAAGTAAGAAAACAACCACTTTTGAACAACACTTTTACACAATTATTCCAACAATATCCAGTCTTGTTTATTCTTTATTAACGTCTGTTAAAATATAAACTCCATCCCAGAAAAACAATGAAACCTTGTATAAGTATTGTTTTTGTGACAAATGAACACTGAGATTTCATTATTGTTTCCATCATGCATTAATAATGAGGAATGTTTCTGTGGCAGAGACAAAACCCGATCGGATTTGTCCTTGTAACTGAGTTTTGTATGTGTCTCTACAGGCAGATCTGTAAGGAATTTCAGGATTTATTAAGTCAAGATCGATCTCCGCTTGGTTCCTCTAGACCAACACCAATTCTGGACCTGGACATTCAGAGACATCTAACACACTTCAGGTATAAACACACACATCCAAAACACATACACTACACAAGTTTACACAGTTATTGTTGATGTTTTTTATTATGTGTTTCAGTCTGATCACACATGGGTTTGGCACACCAGCGATTTGCGCTGCTCTCAGCACCTTTCAAACGATTCTCAGTGAAATGTTAAATTACCTGGAGAAACACTCGGCCAATAAGAGCACAGGAACACCTGATAACAACCAGATCAACTCCAATTCTGACAAAACCATTCGAAAAAGCAGCGACGCACCGAATAAAGACGGTAAAATAGAGAAAACAGAATGACTGGAGATCTCACTTCCTGGCCTTGTTCAGGGTGTGGCATCGAGGGGCGGGGTCAAATGTTTTTTATTGCATATTTGTTTATTTATATAACTGGCGACTTCCTGTGACCTCAGCTTTCAGTCTGCCTTTGTGTAGAAATCAATCACATCATTACTCACTGCCCGATATTTAGCCTATACACAACCCCGATTAACTTTCATTTTTATAAGTTATGAAGAAGTTATTTTGTCTGTATGTAATTAGTTTAAATAATAATTTTAAAAATGTAATATCTTTTATTAAAAGATTCACATTCCATTTCTGGTAAGACCTCATTTGAGGTCTGTTTGCAACTGTAAATGATTACAGGTAACTTTCCCTGTTGCCGTTAGTTACTGTATATTGTGCATGTTAAACTTTGTACACCATCTGAGACTGACATTTCAGTGGCCACCGTTTGTTCTGGAACACAAATTCTTGACTGCGTTTGTAAAGAAGGTATATATAAATATATAAATTCAATCTTTTCTTGTAGGCTTTGAACTACATATATGAAATAACCCTACATGCAAACTACTGGTGTTCAATAAAGCATATTGCTCAAAGTCTTATATTAATTTACCTGATGAGCTTGAATTCATGTGATGCTTTGAAAGTGTGTGATGAGTGAAAATCATATTGTGTTTGCGTTTGCAATGGTACACTGAACAGAGATGAATGTTAAAACATCACAACCTGGTACAGACAATCATTTCTGCACAATGATTTTAAAACAAGAACCTTTCGATTCTCTGACTTAGACTTGTAACACATTTTTTTTTCAAGTTACTGACCTCATACTCTTACCCATATATACACATACTGTTATCTCAAATAATTTCATAGTCCAGTTTCTGGAGATCCACCTTCTTACAGAATAGTTTTACATCTTTAAAAGTTTTAATTAAACTTTAATTAAAATGTTGATTAAACTTTCTTTACTGGTTTTACTTCCCATCATATTTCTCTTTCTCATTAAGGTGGTTATGGGATGAATGTTAAATATGATTAGAATAATTTAGGGTTGTTATTTATTCTTCATGTAGAAAAGAAAATATGAAGCCAAAGCCCAAAGATCATTAACAGCCGAGAAAGAGCAACACGAGATTGCAACAGCAAAGCTTTGCCAAGTCAATAACTGACTGACAGATCGATGCGAAGCTTTTCACAAGATAAAAGCGATTCAAATTCATAAGCTATTTACATTTAATCAGAAGCAGCTGTCTGATCTCAGTACTGTGGACATTTCAATATTCAGCGGGTGTTCAAACCTAACCAACACAGTCTAAATATCTAAATAACACTGTCTTAAGAAAACCCAAACAACTTTTACGCATAATTAGAGCATTTATTGATCACGGATGTGTTTTTTATCAGTTTGAGCAGTTTTAAAATATGTGTGAAGTTTAATAAGTGAAGTTCCACATTAATATAATATGGATGAACATTGATTCGACCTAGTTTACGCGCTGAGCAATAACACGTTCAAAACAAAAATGATAATTAAACGTCCTCATCAATAGTGCACCGATGCTCATATACACAATATTGATACTTAATGTTTAAAAATAAAGAAATGTTTAATTTAAATGATAATTTAAGATACAGGCAATGGCACAACATACAACGAGTGTCCAAATGTATTGTTTCTTAAATTACTTCTTTTGCATTTGAGCTCTGTAATAAAATCAACACAACATGAAGGAAACACAAGCACAAGTTTGTTTTTACCATATTAGTCTCTTCTTTAACCAGACAAATGCAATTTTAATCTCTTTTTGGAAATACATTATAGGCCTAACCGACGGCATGCCTATAATTATAATTGCTACAGCCAAACACAAATCATTACCTTGAATATGGGTTATAGTTTGCGTTGTACTGTAAAAATAACTGTAATATAATATAAAAAAATTGCAATATTAGATTAAATATTAGATCATTTATTTAGTGTGTCTCCGTTAGAAACGTCATGGGTTGAAACACACATACTGATGTAGGCCTATAGCTTTAATGCACTGTAAGTTACATGAAATAAGTATCTAATGCATAAATATAAATATATAACAAATATTTGAAAAAAAAAAAAGTCTTTGAGCAATTTAGAGACCAAACTCTCAGAGGTTTGGTCAGATTTATTATTTTGGGATAGGTAAAGGTAAGCGTATGTAAACTCACTCACAAACACTTCTAATAAGAAAAAGGTTGTTCGTAAAAGTTGTTATTTCAGGTCATCGTACAACGTCTGAAAGAATCTAATGTAAAACATTTGGTTTACATTAGTTGAAGATGTTTTCACATTATCCTTATTATCTACAACGCGAACTGACTTAAACTTTATCGTGTTACTCGCGCGCCATCTTGTGGTCACTTTATAAAACTGCAGGATATTTGGTTTACCTATAGACCTTAACAAGTGCAATAACACAATGCGTTAACGTTTGTTAGTTATACAAACGTTAAAATCAATTTAATTAAATACACTGCAGAATTATAACATTGTAAAATAGTGTCCTCTATATATCATATGTAATATTTTTATATATATACACACATATAACATGCGTTCATATATAGACTGTAGTAAGAATATGAGTAGAATACAGTAATATATACTTTGCTAATAAAAGTAGTTGAGTAATTATGTATGTAAAATAAAATAAAAAAGTAATGTGCCCACCTATAAGGAAACCACTCTTCTTTAATCTTTCGTTTTAAATCTTTCGTTTAAATTTTTTTTATTTTATAGCCACAAATATATATTTGTGCGATAATCTGTGTTCAGTGAAAATCTAAATGTGTGATAATGTTGAATTCAAATGCAAGTGTGTGCAGAATGAACCTACTTTCTGTCAAACTGTTGCGACATCTGTCATGGCCCCTAGACATGCCCAGAGTGACTGTGTGTGTCTGTGTGGAGGTCTGGCACTCTTTCTGAGGCAGCAGGGCTGATGAAACATTAATCGCAGATTATTTTCACTCATCCATACGTTGAACAACATCTTAATGGCCAATGCAACAGATCTTAACTCACAACACTGGAAACTGGGTCGAGCTCAGTTACTCTCACAATGTCAATGGCAAAGATGTTCCACAGTATGTTTTATGTTTTATTAAGATCTTTCTGGAAAAGATTAAATGTTGTAAGAATGTAAAAATTTTGTCAGTAACCTAATAAACATTCAGTGGCACATTAAAGCACATGTCTGATGATTAGTGATGATCTCTAGGAGGATCGCAAATATTTCTGAAAAGTAATAATGATTGCAATACTCCTCAAAGGAATATAAAAAACAGTCATGGGAATATGACAAAATATGTGAACATTTTCTAACATAACAAAAATAACATCAACACAAATGATTTTTTTCTATTGCTTATGCCAGATTTAAGACTTTCGAGTCAGTCGAACTTAACATTTTAAAAATCAATTTAAAACGTGAGCCTATAGATCTATTCAAGTATGTAACAAATACATTTTAGTAAATATGTGCATCTATTTTATTATTATCACTGTCCAGACGTTTGGAATTGACAACTATTTATTATCTTCATTTTTATTATAAAAGCAGGTGAAATTCTGTCTGTATAAACGCATAACCGAAGTAAAGCTTTTATTATGGCGATAGCTTTGAGTAGTCAAAGATGGCGACGACCAACACAAACAGTTTGATCGAGAAGTTCAGTCGAGGCACGAGATCATCTGTCATGCCTTATTCAATAGTCAGCGGCTGTTTTTGTGTTATTTATAATGAAGTATAGAGGACAGTATATTATAAAACTGATCCATTCAGTGGATTTAAAATCTTGGGATGAGAAGCAGCTCATATCTTGCTCAATGTAAGTTTCTCGACACTTGTTTATAGGGTTTTAGTTGTCCGGTGGGGTTCAGTTCACACAGCCAAAAGCCTTTAATGTGACTGCAGTTAATCTCATTAATAACCTGGAGGTTTAACACTATCAGACAGGTCTGACATAGTTTTACTGCTATGTTAATTTATGGACATATAATGTTATTTGAAAGATGTATTTTGTTGCCTGACACTAAACTCACCTGCAGACAGGTTTGGAGAGCAGGGCGGGGCTTAAGAATATAGCCAGGAGCAGGACAGAGGCATTGATTTAGTGAATTTTAAACAGAGAACCGTATTCATATTAAAAATTAAAATAATTAAAAATGTAGCCAGAAATGGTTCTTATTTTGTTAGTATTCAACGAGTTGTGTTCACTTTAATCGTGTATATTTGAAAACGAGCAGCAGGGGGCGCACTAGACCACTTCTCTGCGCCATCACTACAGAGTGCACACTACTGTCAACATATGAACCCGCACACTCGCTCCTTGCCTTCGAGATTATGTTTGGATGTAATTATGACAGCTGTCTGATGTAAAACATAGTTTTAGTAGTAAGACTGACCAAGCAATATTTCAGTCAATAAACGTTTACAAATAGAGTATAGACTATGTTAAACATTAAAAAATGTGTTAATGTTAAAATTGATACAAACTAATTAATGATGATTTATGAATGGAAAGTAAACGCGCAAATTTGTGTATATTACTTTTTATTATTCATCACTGAATGTTGTTTTAGTTTAGTAGGTTGTGCAGCTGTTGCATGGACTGTTTGAGTGCATCAGTAATGATGAAGCTCAAGATCTCCACGAATCGCCCGCAGCAGCTTTACATACAACCCAAAATCAACACACTTAACATTAGACATTCACTGTATAAACGCCTTTACATCACACACACACACAGTTAAAGGAATCGCACATTATTCTATGAGCTTTACGTTGTGAGTGAGTGGGTGAGATAGAGAGAGAGGGAAAGAGAGGGAGAGAGAGAGTTGAGATCTTCACTCCTCACATGAATGCACTCGTTATACAGGGATCAGCGCGCGAACATGCTGTGGAAACTGGTGGAAAATGTCAAGTATGAAGATATATACGAGGTAACGAGGACACAAACTGCACCAGCATCTCTCTTTCTGCACGCTTGCGTTTATAATAACCAAAAAATATTGCGTTGCGATGGGGGTCAATTTTATTTCGTTTTTAATATATGTGCCCCGTTTATTGGCATGAGGTTTGTGTTGTTTATTGCAATAAGGAAAGATTTAAAATGATAAAAATGTTTGGATAAAAAATGTTATTAATATTGCAGTAATTTAGATTTAAAGTCATTTGAGACATACGCGATTTTGCTTTACAATAGCTATAAAGCAGTCGACTTTTAAGAAACTTCAACAAAATTCTTTTTTCTTTAAATATGATTAGATATGATTTTTAAAATATTATTTTTTATTGTGTTATATATGAGACCTGATATGCTAATCATCTTGTAAAATGATGAAATTTGTAAAAATGAAAAATATTAAATCTCACTGTGGGTTTCAGATTAATTTTAATTTGTTTAATTATATAGAAATTGTTTTTAGTAGTATTGTTTGCAAATACTCCTTTGTTTTTTGTATTATAAGGCATCTCATAACAGCATTCTAAAATGTATTTTATTTATTTTGCATTGCATCAAAATTGCACGAATTAATTACACGAATTGCTTAAATGTATTTGTTTCTTAAGATGCTTTTAAAGATTTATAAAATCACATTCTCCCATTTGAAGAATGTTTGGTAAATGACACGCAGTGTGTCACGCGTGGGAGTCCAGTGGATTCCCCTGAATGAGCTGCAGATACTCGTGGTGCTTTTTTTGGGAAAAGCCTCGCGGGATGTCGACCCCGAGAGTCACACATGGCTTTTCTCTCACAGTCACCGTCACGCGTGTAATTAAACACTTCGATCCCAGTCCGTGAAATCAGCCATTATACGAGCGCTTTAATAGGGCACCATTAGAGGAGCAGAAACTGTCTCATCAGCCAAAATGTACCTGGTTTTACCTTATGTACTTCTCCCAAGAGACGTATAGTATGTAAGGAAGGGTACAGCTTAAACTGGATGAATAGCGAGGCCTGTGTTAAGATGATTATAGTGGTTTTAAGTATGGAACAGTACGAGTAGAATTAGTATTTAAGCTGTTGAGAGCTGTTGTTGTTGTTGTTGTTATAATGAATAGAATAAGAGACTATTTGCTTCTTCTTGACAAAGTTTCATCTAAATATGAGAAACATAAACTTTGGATACCATGGAAAGATTTCTAGACTAGTTTAACAATAGTAACATGTGGAGGAATTTTTCTAGTGTGAGTGTAAAAATGATTGTGTACCAACATAGTATAGAGAGTATTATATGATAGGTAGTGAAGTGCAGAATGAATATAGTGGTTAGGAATGAGGCCTCTGTCCCATCTGCCCTGCTCAAAGCAGCTGATTCGTTTGTTCTGAAGATAAATTGACTCGGTCTGCGCGCAACAATAACATCACGACAACAATAGCAAAAGAAAAAGGTCCAGACCCGTGTATGCCGGACCCCAAACAGAGAGGGAATAAAACACGAGCACGAGCGTTTCCTCCTCCTG
Organism: Beaufortia kweichowensis; assembly: GCA_019155185.1. NCBI lineage: Eukaryota > Metazoa > Chordata > Actinopteri > Cypriniformes > Gastromyzontidae > Beaufortia > Beaufortia kweichowensis. The sequence goes on from CM032807.1 coordinate 1,519,053, forward strand.
AATGAACGTCACTTACAGCAGCAGCGCCTTCACGCTCCGCTGCTCCCCACTGCTTTAAGTATTCCCGCAATATTAGAGGAGTCATGAATAACAATTATTGTGAGGAGGTGTAGCGCGGCGAGCGGACGGAGCTGCACACTCTGGAGAAGAGCGCTGGATCTGCAAGGACGCAATCTAGATCCGGAAGGTCCTAGTAGAGGGTTTTTTCAGCTAAATCGAGAAGTTTTGCTGGTCATGAGGAGTTGAGAGAGGAGTGCGTTTCTCTTGGCGAGTGTTGTGTCGTGCTGTCGCGTGTTCTTCTGCTCTCCGCGAGCTCGAGTGTTTTTCTGCCCAGATGTTGGTGCACACGTATTCCTCCACGGTGAGTTTGATCACACGAAGGGGAAATATGCTTCCTTGTTGTTTATGGTGAGGTGAAATGCATTGCGAATAGATAATGGATAGCCTTTTTACGCATTGTGTTGCATTGAGTTTTTTCTTGCAATCACAAATTGTAAGACAACCTTAAAGTAATCAAAGTTTCTTTACATAAACACAAATCTCGCGCATATAAAGACAAATGTTTGCAATCGTGTTTATGTTATTTTCTCGTTTGCAGGACCGCCATGATGGGGTACCGAGCCACAGTTCCAGACTGTCCCAGCTGGGCTCAGTGTCTCAGGGTCCGTACTCCAGCGCTCCGCCGCTCTCTCACACCCCTTCCTCGGACTTCCAGCCGCCGTACTTTCCCCCGCCGTACCAGCCGCTGCCGTATCACCAGAGTCAGGACCCGTATTCACACGTCAGTGACCCGTACTCTCTGAACGCCCTACACCAGCAACAGCAACACCCGTGGGGTTCCCGTCAGCGGCAGGACGTCAGCTCGGACAGCGGAGCTTTACTGCCGCAGCCTAGAGCCTCGTTACCGCAGCTGTCCGGTCTGGACCCCCGGCGGGATTACTCGACCGTGCGCCGACCGGATGTGTTGCTCCACTCCACTCACCATGGGCTGGAAGCGGGAATGGGTGACGGTCTGTCACTGCATGGCCTGGCGCACGGCATGGAAGATATGCAGGTTGGTCAAGAGTTTCATTTTTTCTCTCCTATGAACAAATACTTTTTGCCATTAAAAGACAGTACTTCTGTAGATTATATAAAATTGTCTTTAAAACTCCACATTGATTTACGTCTTTTGTGTATTTAGTTTTAATATCAGGTGATTTTGTGATTTCTTTATTTTCTGTAGACATTTAGTTTGTTGTTAACGTTAACATTGTAAGTGAATCGTTTTAGAATGATACTTATTCTTAATTCATTTAGAATTAGTAGTGTACTTAAATAATTTGTTGTTATAGTGATTTTGGTTTGTGAGACTTAAACATTACGTGAAAAATAGCATTTTAATATCTTAAAAAGCAAGATGCTTCACAATGCCATAGAAATACTGTATAGTTAAAATACTATAACATCCACAGATCCTTTTTGTTTTACAAAATGTTCTTTGTACTGAAAAAGGTTTTCAAAAATAAGAAATTAACCTTTAACAGGATATTTTAGTTCTTCTATGGCCTCGCTGTGATTTATTTTTAAGATTGTACTACAATGGGACCTGAAAAATATCTGTGCGTAATGCTGATTATTGTCTTAAAACAAAAACTCATATGACTCCTGAGGCTTTCACATTTCTAATAATCTGCTTTTAAACAATATATCTATGCACATGTCTATTTTGTTCAAAGAACAAGCGTCTTCATCATGCAATTTTGAAAACAAGGCCTTTCCAAGTTGACTGGTTAATGCTTGTGTACACCCGTTTTGAGTTTTTTTTTAGCAAAATATAAAACGTAAACTGTCGTGGAGATTTCTGTTAAGAACGGATTAGAGTGTTAAAGATAGTTGCCTGGGGTAAAATGTGTAATTTTGCTTTAATAAAGCCAAGTTTCATTTACATTGACCAATTCACATTGACTTTATTTGGAAAACTTAAATTAAAAACATTGATTTTATCTGCATGACTTGTTAGTCAAGGGTATAAGGCACATTTACATTTCAACTACTATTATTTACTGACTATTTATACAAAATGTTTCTTGTACTTGAGTTTCGTTTAGACTGATTAAGAACTCTGATTAAAATATTAATTACAACAATTGGGTGCACCGTTTATACATCACATTTGAAAGTTTTTTCGTCATACTGTGTTTTTTTTTAGGCTCTGGAGGACGCAAATCATAGCGGAATGAACATCCTGGATCAGTCCGTCATTAAGAAAGGTAAATAATAAATAATTTGAAAATGTATTTTGACCTCAATGAGAAACGTGTTTAAGATATCATGTTTTATTGGTTGATGCGTTTTGGATCACTGTGTATTAGAATTGCTGTTTTATAGGTTTAGGGTAAATATCCTTTCAGGTGAATACACCTTACCACACACATTACGCATGCGCAGAATCTCATCAGGGATTTAAATGATGTCACCTACTTATTCTCTTAAAGTTGGACACCAAACCTGAACAAGTGCGACTGGAGGCCATTCAGTTTTTGATTAGTCATGTATGGTTATGGTTTTCTTTTTTATTATAATCCTTAAAGATACCTCAGTGGATTTTAACTCTTAATTAACACTTGCTTTTTTATATTTATGTATGTCACAAAAACTATTTTTGACATACAATTTGTAACCATATTTTCCTCACGGGTTTGACGCGAGATATACATCCTTTATATAATACAATCTTCATGTCAGTAAGAGCTCAAGCAACACTCCCTGGGCTCGTGTTAATATTTGTCCGTTGTGAGAGACATTTGCCGGTAATTTAGTTAACGGAACACGGGCCTCCCACAAGAGACTCCCGTTAAGTGGCCGCGGTGATGGATGACTTTCAGCGCGCAGATCTCGTGAGCTCGTTTAGAGCTCGTTTTCTATTATCCCCTGTAGAGATCTCCGGGGCTCGAGCGCTCGTTACCCCATTAGCGATTAAGTTAGTAGACGTCGTTTCACGTGCGTACTGAATGGGTGGTTGGGGGTGAAATGAAAAATAGGTGGTTAATGTAATTGGATAGCACGCGTCAATCACCAATCGATAATATAATAAATGCAAGTAGTAAATAGTCTGCTGAAATGCCTTGAAGGTAAAGCTGACAAGAATGTGACTGAATAGAATAAATAAAAGTATTATTCTCTAAATGTAACGCAAAATCAGGATTTTTTACATAATTTATAATGAAAAGATTATTATTCAGAAAAAATATATTTAGAAAAATTACAGATTTTCATTGTTGTTTGCTTGTATGGTCAATTTGACGTTTCCATTGTATGTTAAATTACAGAAGCACGCGCTGACAGCTCCGGGCGCGTGCGGGGTGACCCGGAGCAGCCGAGGGCTTGAGATTACAGCACATTTATTTGCCAAGATTTTACGTTACATAATAATCTCACCGGCCTTTAGGGTTTTATACAACATTTCTGGCCTGCGCGTCATGCATAACAAAATGCGTATTTTTTATTATTTTGTTTAGATATCACATTTTAAAGGTCCTGGGTTCGATTCACACACATTAATAAAAAGGTATACCTTGAATGCACTGTTATTTGATTAGTATTAAAGCTTCTGTCAAATGCGTAAATGTAAATCAGTAGGCCTTTAATGCAAACCACAGCTTAATAATTGTGTGTTGCTTTCGCACAGTTCCCGTTCCACACAAAAGCGTCGCTTCTCTCATGATGAACAAAGATGGTCTAATCGGCGGGATGTCCGTGAACGTCAACGAGGTCTTTTGCTCGGTGCCCGGCCGCCTGTCGCTTCTCAGCTCCACATCCAAATATAAAGTGACGGTGGGTGAGGTCCAGCGGCGTCTCTCTCCGCCGGAGTGCCTGAACGCGTCTCTGCTCGGCGGGGTCTTGAGGAGGTGAGAGCATCCTTCAGGATACACATTTGAACCAGAGCAAATGTTAATAGATTAAAGAGAAATGATAATGCGTGGTTGGAAACCTCCTGCCCCTGCTATGAGATTTTTCTTTTCTTTTTCTTTTTTTAAATAAAACATTACCATTAAAGAATCTAACATCATCTATTGAAATAGCACACAATTTAAGCAAAAAGTAAAAACTTTATTTTTTAATACGAGGTTTTCAAAATTGCTCATCCTAATCTGGTCTTTCTGATTAGAGCGAAGTCGAAAAACGGAGGCAGATCACTGAGAGAAAAGCTGGAGAAAATCGGCTTGAATTTGCCTGCTGGGAGACGCAAGGCAGCGAATGTCACTTTACTGACGTCTCTAGTAGAAGGTAAAGCTCGACATCTGTACATATCTTTAATTTTACCTTGAGGTATTTGAGAGTTTAGGCCCCTTAGGTGAGCGAACACGACAAATGTTAATGGAATATGGAATTATAATCTAATATTTCTGTTCGGGTTTAAATAAGAAAATATCAGTTTAATCATAAATAACATTACAATTTAAGACTTTCGAAATTATAACATAAATGCAGCTCTAACCACAGACTGCAAACAATATAAATGAATTTTCATTGCCTTGAGAGTTTCTCTATAATCTGGCAATTATGGAAGCGAGAACACTAATCTGTTTATTTTTTTTTTAATCACGTTTTATTGGCAGTGCGCATTTATATAACAAATACAGAAGCAAACGGACATTTTTAACCAATGCAGCTAATTTCATCTAATTTTGTTTTTTATTGTGGTTGTCTGATTGTTGTTGCATTGCAATCCTTCATTTGGTTAATATCTCTCCCTCCAGTTCACCTGCAAACGAATATATGAAGTAATTCTGTTTTTTCACTATATTATTTTGTCTTTTCAGGGGAGGCTGTTCATTTGGCTCGGGACTTCGGCTATATTTGTGAAACTGAATTTCCCACGAAGGCCGTGTCTGAATATCTGAACAGACAGCACACAGATCCAAACGAGCTGCACTCGCGAAAGAACATGCTGCTCGCCACAAAGTACGTGCACGTATCCAAGTGTTTGTTTTACACTGAGTTGCGCGTTCATCTCATGCTGATATAAACGCTTTCACCGCCCTCATCTGAACAAATGCGTAGCCACATTTCGAGGTGAATGTTGAATCCATCACGGATTTCTGGGGAGCGTGTCGTTTTGACGTCTGTCCGCTTAGTGCCTGGTGCGTTTTGACACATTTAGCTGGTTTCTAATGAGGCGGTTCAGGTCCAGCAGAAACGCGCGACTCTTATCCATCTCAGCCTGGCACCGAGCTAGAAACTCATTATATTTAAGTGAAATGTTTCAAGTCTTAAAGTGCCAGCTTTCCCCTTGAAGTTTCGCCTAAGGTCATCCCTCCTCCCTCGCCTCTCCTTTCACAGTCTGTCTGTCAAAGTCCCGTCAGTCAGCCCTCGCCCCCGCCCCTGCACGCGCCTCGGGCACTCGCGTTCTGTCGCTCTGGAATGAGAGAGAGGGAGGCGCGCTGCGCTCTCCCGACTGGACAACAAGACTGTTTGTGGTTGTGAGACGCGAATGCGAATGTGGGTCAAAATGTGACAAGCTTGGACAACTGCAGATGCCGCAGCAGGGCACTGCAACGCTGCCAGTTGGAGGCTTTTGAACCGTTTGTCACAAATGACCTTTTAGATATTGAAGTATGATGATTTTCCTATTTTCTTGAGATTCCTATTTGTGATCGCGTTAAACATCAAATTATTATTCACTTGAGACAAGCAGTCAACTTGCTGAGAAGAAGATGCAAATTTAAACCTTTCTTGTTCTTGTAGTTTGTAAACCTTTTAATTTAAACGATAATACAGCTGATAATATAATTATTTCATATTTATATTGTGGTTAAATACTCACAAGATACTGATCCAGATGTCTAAATTGTTGGCAGGCAGATCAGAGAGACATGAAGGTCAGATGTTAAAAGGTCATTATCATTTAAGCAGAGGTCAGGTCGTCTAGGCACAAAGTTGAAAGTATCTCTTATTTTTTGATAATCATTGATTCCCCATAGCAGGAATGCATGAATATTTACAGGATCTTTTTCAGCACATGCTGAGAACTAAATATTTCCCAGACCGAAAGTTAAATGGTTGGCTTTATACAGATTGATGGAGTTCACTCTCAGAAACAAAAGTATACTTGTGTATACTACATGTATGGCCAGTCAATGCTTAAAGTCAATTGTAGCAAATGACAAAAAGTTTCATTAGGAACAGTACACTTTTTTTAATTTTGGAAAAATATTGACTCACATGTGATGAGGGATGAGAAACATTTCTTTACTTATGCTTTTCATGCCATTACAAGCCTGTTTCTACCAATACACCTTAGTGTTTTCCATTGCCATCCTAAATCAAGCTTTCTGATTAAAATAATTTTAAACAATCCAATTGCCATAGTACTGATTTATTAGCAAACATTGGATTTGATCTAAACAGGCTAATACATTTTCGGTTTTATTTGTTATTGTTTAATTGGCTCATTTTGAATATCCATAATTTTTGAATATCCGTAACCCTGCGGGTTTAGAGAATGGATGGATGGAAAGTCTTGGTGTATTAGTTATTCATAGATGAGGGATTTGCTCACAGTTGCTACAGTGGTGGCTTTGATATTATGTATGAGCCCTCTTTATAATCAATGTTTCACACTATGATAAAAGAATATGTAGATCAATATATTAAGAAAGTGAAGGACTATATCCATCCTAGAAAGATGACAGCTCTTTTTTTGGCTTTATAGTGAAATTACTGTTTAATTTAACTTATGACTTAAATTCATTTCTTGAAAAATGTATGCAGCAATTAATGAGCAAGTGGGTTGCATGTCCTAATCTGATTGGAGTTGATTAAGAGCATGTGCTTTGACACTTGGATATGCTGTGATGTAAATTAAAAACATGCATGATGATGTTGGTTACAAAAGCCAGTAAATCATCTCTGTTTCTCTTCGTCTCATCTTCACAGGCAGTTGTGTAAGGAGTTCACAGACCTGTTGGCTCAGGATCGTACTCCTTTGGGAAACTCTCGGCCTTCGCCCATCCTAGAGCCTGGAATCCAGAGCTGCCTGTCACACTTTAGCTTCATCACGCATGGCTTTGGTTCTCCGGCCATCTGCGCCGCCCTCACGGCTTTGCAGAACTACCTGACTGAAGCCCTTAAAGGTCTCGACAAGATGTTCCTGAACAACCCCACCCCAAACCGACACACGTCTGCCGACGGACCCGGATCCAAAGGCGGAGAGAAAGAGGAAAAACACAGGAAATGAGTTGGAATTACAACAGGATATCAAAGAAGAGGAAACAAATGGAGATGTTCTGAGATTCTATAAACTCTAGTTTTATGACATTGCGTTTTACATTCTGTGAAGGTGGAAAGTGGGAAACAAATCATGGGAAAGCGAAGGGAACGCTACGATAACAGACTGGAAGATGCATCTCTGCTTTGACACGTTCACTATTTCATCTCATTTATGTGAGAATGTTCGAGGAGTGTGTGTGTTTTTGTGTATAAAAAGTATGAAATATAACGTGATGTTAGACAGATGCTCTATCACACAGGTTGACCTTTACACACAAATCTGATAATTCAGCATACAGAAGCACAGGTTTAGTTTGAATATTACTGGGGACACTTTTATCTATTATATTTAAATACATACAAAGAAATTCACTGAACAGTCCTGGGATGTTACATTATTTACAGAATCTATACTTAAAAATACACAGTCATGTTCTAATAAAAAAGTGGTTGTCAAATGAAAAATTTGCACCACACAGATTTCAAAGAGAGACTTACTTGTTCAGAATATAATAGTTTTATTGCATTCTTTAATACATGCAGTTTTATAAGCATTCACAAAAACACAATGTTTTGCTACAGCAACACATCATGCTGGCAAATAAAAATATTTCAGAATTGCTTAAACAGATAATCCATCACCCACATATTTCTGTTTATCATGTGATCTGTGATTAAAAATTCACAGTTCATTATACACACACACACATCTATTTATCAGGAATGAAATTCTCAGTCAGACAATTCACATGAATACAAGACTTCTAATCAAAGATTTATATTAAACATGTTCACCCGAGGCCATTCAGAATAAGTGTAACTCAAAAAAGAAGAAAAAGAAATTGGCACAAATCTCAATCGTTTCTTCGAAACTGCTGTTGGTGTTTGTGTGAAATGTTACCATGGCAAATGAGTTTAAATCATTATTGTTTCGTTGATGTTTCTTCTGTTGCTTACCTACTTTACTCTTACATAGACCTTGATAAAATCATGCATTTTATGGACCAAATGTTGTTTTAAACCATTAGCTGAATGGAAGCTTGCTTTGACCAAGGTTTCAAAAGCATCAACAAAAAAGACTTTTGAAAACAGCCATAAATAGTCCCGGATTTATTGGCTTTCTATGGCTGACTATAACTGGAAAAAGGAGGTGACCGCGCGTGCTGGAACACTGCCACGCGCATACCTTTACGCGCTCGTGGGCGAGCACTTGTCAGTCCCGGAAGCTGGATTATAACCTGTCTGTCAAAGTTAATATTTGGTTAACTCTGTGTGAGAAGGTTCTTTTATTTATGTTTGTATATATTTATTTATACTTAATTTAATGGACGTTGTACATAGGAATAGACTGAATCGTCTATTTGTGACTCTCTGTGCGTGGGTGAACGCTTGGTTTAGATAGCATCTTGTATTTTTTGTTTCATAGATACGATGTTATGTGGTGAAGGGTAGAAGTTGGTTCATGTCTGGTGATTTTCATTTGCCTCGAATTAAAAATAAATCGTGTTTTATTGTAGCTGCTGCTGCTGTTGTGTTGTGTTGGTGTAGAAAATCAATGAATTCAACAATAAACAAAAGTTTAATAAAAAATAATAAGAAAGGGGAAAATTAACTTAAACCATTAAACATTAAATTTCAATAAACAGTAAATGTTTACCTGTATATAATCTATATAACATTCGTCACAGTAATTATTTATTCACATTTGCTCATTTTTAAGACAGCCTATGTCTAATGGCAGGTAAAAAGTCAGGCTGGGTTTGTTTTGCCCCACAGGCATTTTCTTGTACAGCATCCGAATTGTGGAGGAGGATTATTTTTGCTTTTGCTAGAAAAACAAAAGTGAACCGCATCTCACGACCATCTTGTTCATGATATTCTTCTGATAACATGGATTTATCGAGCAACAATAGTGATGAATAATGTGAAAGAAAATGTGTCACAAATTGCAGTCGATTAAATGTCAATGTTGTCACAGTCGCATAACAATGAGTCGATTTTCTATCAATGATGTAGCCTAGATTAAGACTGGGAGAAATTGTAATATTATTATACATCTTTTAATCATGATATTATGCAACAGAAAAATAACAAACGGTACAAACGAGAATCAAAAACGAGAATTTAAAACCGAGCAAGAAGTGCCAAAATATATCGAAAACAATCGCTTGAAGGCGCGTGTCCGCGGCCGTGGCTGTGAAGTGAACTCATATCCCGGCCGCAGGTTAGACCCTCGCGAGTCCCCGCGCGCATCAGCTCGCGCTGGTGTATTTAATGCGGAGGAGCGCGTGGCCCGCGGGTTCCGTCGCGTGACTTCTCATGCGTGAAGTATTGTGACCCAGGTGCAGCACCCGCATGTCCGCGAGCGACGTGGATCTCTACAAGATTCAGAGATTTTTCCTGAGCAGCAAAAAAGACTAGCCTCGCTCTCACCCACGGGACCTAAAACAACACAAGCTGAGATCTTTCATCCTTCCCTCCAACCAGATTCTTATTACCTCTAAAAAAAAAAGAGTCATACAAGAAAAGCACACAAGACCAAATTATATATAATTGGTGTTTAGAGTCAATAATAATTATTGACTTTTATTTGTTATTATTAACAAAATAACAACATCTTAACAAAATAACAAAAGTTATTGTTCAATCATAACCCCTTTAAAAGCAAACCCAGTAGACAGCAATATGTCAAATATATATATTTTATATAAATACATTTTGCTGGGAGGTGTCCCACGCAGTGTAAAAACATCCTCATAAAACTTTAAAGGTCTAATAATTCTTGAATGCCTTATTGTTAAAATAAAAGTTAAAACAAATGAAAATGCAAATACAAAATAATATAAAACTCGAGATTAAAATCAACCATCAAATAAAAGTGATGTATGATTTTTTTTTTTAGGGCGGATTGATTAACATGTCTTTTCTACTAATAAAAGCATAAAGTATTTAAACCATTGTTAACTTTTAAGAGTCATATTGCCCATTTTTTAAAGAAATGTTTGGTTGGTTTTATGTTTGGGTTAGTTTTGGATAGAGCACGACTTGGGTGTCCCAAAACTAAAAGCACCTGCTGATGGGTTTAAAGGCCATTTATGGAAAGTCTCATTTCCAACATGATATTTTCGGTTGTGAGAGGACGGAGAAGAGCTTTGGTCCCTGTGCTTGCTGTCACGCAATGGACTGTAAAAATGGTTTATCGAGACACGCGCCAGGCGCGCGTAATTCCCGCTCGAGGCTCATGCCCGCTGGCGGCGCGCGCCTAACTGATCAACCTGGATATTTCATTATTCATTAATTTACTCTTTAACAAATCCCGCTCATTATCGCGTGAGCGGCTGGCAGGATCCAATCGTTTGGTGTCAGGCGTGGAGAATTGGCCCATTTGATCCCGAGCTGTTTTTTTTCCTGCGTATATTATTATTATTATTATTTTCAACATCCCGAAACGGCTCGAGATCGCCATGAATAATAAGCAGCGCGCGAGCTTGTCAAAGCCCGTTGAGCGTGACGCCGCCCGTGGAAAAGTCTAGGCGTTTTTAATATAACCCCCTCCTACACCCCCACTTCAGTCACTATTTGGGAAAGACAAAACAACAAGATGAAAAACAAACGAAAATATGAGATAATAACAGCAATGACACGCGTTCACAGTGAACGAGAAGGACATTAAAGAGAAGTGTAAACAGGTTAAGACGCCATAGTAAATGTTCATATTTACCTGACAAATATCACTGAAATAGCGTCCTCATATGTCTTTTTGTGGGAAACAAATGTCTCAAGGTTTGTTTTTGCAAAAAGGACATGATGGCAAACGGTGTCATTTATATTTCGTTTCAAACGGGATAAATCCACAGGATAAAGTGAAGTTCGTGAAAACAGTCATGGTCGCCATATTGAAGGGTTGTGTTCCAAAGCCAAGTGATCAAAACTGGACACTTCTGAGGGCCCTTCGAAATGAAGACTGTCAAAAGATCCGAGACTTATGATTCTTCGCACGTTTGGGGAAGTTATTTTAATAAGAATGGGGCTTTTTTGTCATTTATCTTAATTTTAATTCATATGAAACATATGCATTACAAAACGAAATTTTTTTTTTAATAAAAACAGGTCTATTGCAATTAGTCATCTTTGTTTAAAATCATTGCAATGTATTGTATTCTACTCTCTGTGTTTTTTACATGTAATAGTTTTCCTGTTTTTGGAAAACTGTTTTGTGTGTGTTTCCTTATTTCATGTTAACCAATAATAAGGGTTACAAATAAAATTAAATGAAACCGAATCCATGTAATACTGCTTTAAATGTGAGCACAAACTAAAACAAATAAACTCATTTCACAAAAGGTGCCACTTGCATAAAATATATTATTAAATAAAATCTTAGAAGAGTCACCTCAGCATGCTTTTTGTAGTCAAAGCCTTCTACACAATTGTTTAAAACGACTTAAAAAGATGATGCACAAGAGCGTTTCAAGGAATATTTTTTGTTGGTTCATTTCTTTAAAGCTCATATTCTAAGGTAAACACTTCGGAGGAATTAGGGCATATGGGAATGTGTTGTGCAGAAGGGAAGTTTAGTCATTTTCTTCTTTTTGTGGATTACAGTGTCCACATGATAATGGGTGATAATAGAAAACCTTGACATTTTCTAAATATGTTTTCAGTAATTCTAACTCTCTCTCTGCCGTGGGCTACACACCCAAACCCAACACTAACATTTACACTACAACACACTATTTTACCTGTCAATCAAAAATGCTGTCACATATCTCAATGTCTTTCTTTTTTCTTTCTTTTTTCTTTCTTTCTCCTATGCACGTTTCCATTCCATTCATCTATAGAGAAGATCTTTTACAGTAGTGCATTGGTTAATAATTGTCATCTTTTATTAACCGAGTATGATGTTGTTAATGGCTGTAGCACACGGTTGCATAACTTCACTTCGATTTAATGGTCCATTGAATCAAAACTCCATCTACGACCTCTTTATTCAAACCTGAAAGCTCAGTCTCCATCTGTAGTGAAGCTTGTGAGCAGAAAGATCAAGTTATAAATGTGTTTATGTGTAATTCTCCTATAAGATATCAACTTTTATTCAGGTAGCTAACAAAACATATATACAAACACTCATAAAAACCGCAACGCTTGCAATGGCAGGACTGGTTTTATTTGATGTGTGTTTGTGGTTTTGCCTCATTGGGTTTTGTGCGAGTAAATGATTGATTATGTTTGTCTTTGATGTCTCTAACACACACACTCATAAACAAGTATAGTGCATTTTCTCCACAAACTTGACATTTGGCACAGACTTTTGCCTTGCCTTCCTTGATATTTTAATTAAAACATGCAAACTGCCAACAAAAGCTGCAAGTTTTCAAAGTAGCCAAAATTGTCTGCACACTAAAAAACACAGAGACCTAAAATCTCTAGGTTGAAGACATTTCTTCCCCTTTTTCACTTTGTATATGTAAAATAAAAGCAGTATTTTTGGGATCTCTTTGTTTTCAGTGTGCAGACAATTTTGGCTACTTTGCTGATACAACTTTTTGCTCTACCGTCTTGTGAATTGATTTGAGTGCTTACAATTGCTTTTTGATTGAAGACAAGTTTCAACAATCTTATTCATACACGGCATTAAATCTAAATTAAATCTAAATCTAAACATTTTAAATGTTTTATTAGGTTTCAAAACAAAAACCTAATACAATCAGGAGAAATCAAAGATGAATTTTTGGTTTGAAACATGATGAGAAAGTAGATTTTAAAGTACTTATCTTTACGCAAAAAGAAAGACATTTATTTAATTAGAAAACTAAAGACTCTCAGTCTAAATGAACACAAGCAACCTGTGCACTCACCTGTGTTTCACGTCTGTTTGTTTCTCATCAGACATACTTCATTTCCCATAATGCATCAGTAGACCTTCTCCATCCCCTGCAAACAGACACTCATGTGTGTGTTATATTGTGTGTCAGAGAGAGCCTCCAGGTCTAACTAGCTAATGCATTGGTGATCTCTCTCTATAATGACACACACACACAGTTTCCGCTCTGGATTTAATGGGCTCTGTGGGTGGTGGGGGAGATAAAATGAGCCTTGGCTATAATATAGGCCACTTTTTAAAGAAGTAAAATATTATGGTTGTCGTATGACGAGCTTTATTCTGTTTGTCTGGGACACTATGTTGAACATACATTTACAATTATAAACTATGATGAGATTAGTAGACCTCTCTCTCACACACACACAAACACATACTCTCTCGCTCTCTTTCCCTTTCTTTTGGCTTTGCTGATGTGACCTTGTATGCTGACTAAATCCATGCCCTTGGCAACTGTTATTTACACATGGATGAACACACACATACACACACATTTGAGGCACTTTTTGAAACTCTGGCAGGTTGAATATGTTTATACTTTTATGTGTGTCAGTGTAGATGCATTTGACACACATGCTTTTGTTATCAGTATGTTATATAGTATTGCATGTAAGATGTTTTTAAATTTTTATTTAATTGAACTTCAGCTGTACTTCAATGACAAAATACTTTCAAAAAGTTAACAAAATCTGTCATCTCTTCTTAGGTACAAATGATTCATCATTTAAAATTTTAGCTATTTAAATATAAAGAATGAATCCAAATTGTTACAAATATTGTTTCATAAATAAAGAATCATGTCCAAAACTAAAACATTTATTTTTTAATTTATGTATTTAAAGATCTTAAAAGTAAAGGACATTATGTTTTGCTTAAAATGTGAAAACAGGTTCATATTAGGGTTAGTATGTTTAGGTATAGGGTACAGTACATTTCATTATTTTAGTATATAAAAACGATTGCCTGATATAAGATATTCTCAGTAATATAACTTAAAAGTTATATGTGCAGAAATGTGTTAAAACCTAACAAATCTAAGCAAAACCTGTAAAAACACGTTTAAAATACAGTATATAAAGCTGTTTGTAAAATTGTAAAAATGTTAAGTTTTCTATAGGGTTACGGTTGGATACAGTTTCTGTGAGGAATGTGAACATAACTCTACTGTAATGTGTGTGTGTGTGTTTGGCTATCTGCAGTGCTGATGTCCAGCAGATGTATATCTTTGGCGACGGCATTACTGAACACTGATTGGCTGAGACAATGTTTCACGGGACAAGATGCTCAGCGGTGTGGACAGCATATATGTGTATGTAAGTGTTCAAGAGATCTCTCTTCTTGGCTGTGTGTGTGAGATGAGGATATCTTGTGAAAGGCCCATCTGCCCTGGTGTCTGCCCACCAGTCATACTGCCATCACAGGCACTGCAGCGGACGCCTAAACTCTCTCTGACAAGGACCCCTAGAGTGCAGAATGCCACCCAATATAAACAACACTGGCACTGCCCTCGCTCATGACAGCCCCTCTGTGTGTGAGTCTCAGATTCTCTGTGCCTTTTTGCATCTTTGTTTCAGTTCATTTATACTTATCATTAAACTACTATAGTTATGGTAAGGCACCTCACATCTACAAATACATTACAAACAAAACATCAAAATATATTGCTCACAATTGGTTTGACATTAATAAAACTTGGTGAATCACCAATTACATGCCTGCAGAAGATCAACATATTATATTTTCGGACACTTTTATGGACGATAAAAAGTGAAATTTCTTATTTCAAATATTAAAACAAGTTGCTTTTCTAAATAATAATTACCGTTAACTATTTTTTAAACATTGGTCCCTTTAATAATATTGCATTTATACATATTTTGCCAGTTGTATATTGCTTTTCAAATTTAGATGATGTATCAGAATGTGAGTATCCATTGAGTTGAAATGCAGTATTGTCTTCAGTCTTTGTGTGTGTGTGATTTGCACATTCAGGTCACTCTCTGTCAGTCTCTGTCTAAACTTTGATTGACAGCTGCAGTCATGATCCCCGGGGGCAGCTTACTTGCTCCTACATGCATCTCTCTCTCTCTCTCTCTCTCTCTCTCTCTCTCTCTCTCTCTCTCTCTCTCTCTCTCTCTCTCTCTCTCTCTCTCTCTCTCTCTCTCTCTCTCTCTCTCTCTCTCTCTCTCTCTCTCTCTCGTGCGCGCATGCGTTCAGTGTCAGTGATTGATATGTTCCAGCATTTAAAACAATCAGCTCTGCTGCACTTCTGCTATAATAAAACATGCTTAAACATTTCAGAGCGCCGCCAGGGAAACTCGCCATCATGATTAACAACTCACAGAAGGGACTTAAATACAAGATAATTATGTTAGGATATCATATCCAGTTAAAGTTTATTCATCAAATGCACAAGAATTTGTCCTGCTAAATAAATAAAGATAAATGCAGCAATATTGTTGTTCTACAGCTGAAAAAATATAAAAATTATGAATCTAAGTTAAAGTTGGATATAAGACAAATTAAAGGTTTGGCTTCTATATAAAAAAACAAGAATTAAGAAGATTTTAAAGATCTATATTTTACTATATCAATGTTCAAAGTCTAAACAAAATTAATTTTACACTTGTGTTTTTATAATATGAACAGTTTTATTACAGTACCTCAAACAATTTTGCCTGTTGTTCATATGTAAAGATAAAAATTAGTTTTCTTCTGTTGTTCTTCTGTCTAGTTGTTTGCTGTACATTTAGATGCTATTTGTGTTTAATTCAGTTGCATACGCTTTACAAATGATGGGTTAGATATGGACAGAAAACACAGTTGGATTATAAATGAACCTATGCTGGGTTGTTTCAGGTTAATTTGTGTTCAACAGTGTATTCTGTCCATATTTCACCCAGTTTTGGGTTGAAAACAACCCAGATCTCTGACTCTCAGAATAAATGCGATTTGATGTATTACCTATATGTAAGCAACTGCTTTTCTGTGCTTATTGCATTCAGAAAGTTACAGTACGCTTGCACTGTAGATAACCTCTTGACTCAAAAGAGAATTGGATTTTTTACTCGACCTTCATCAACAAATAGTCTGATGTGTATCAGTAAGACACTTACTGTAGCTCTGACTGTAACTGGAACTGATCAGACGTGCTGATATCAGTCCAAACACAACAACAGATGAACAAGATTAATACAAAACACACACTATAAATGTTTGCTGATAACACCAGTGTATGGTCTGTATATGCTCTTCCCTGTGATTCGATCACTTTTCATCCACCAGACGTAAATAAATGTAGGTCTGACCACTTACAGAACACTAACATTATTATGGTTTAGGGGTTTGTTCAAATTATAAGCAATAGCAAACACCACTAACAAGTGTGCATAAGTGTGTGCGAGTGTGCAGCGCGTGTGTCTAATGTCTTAATAAGAGCTCCGTCACGCTTTCTCTGTTCTCTGTGATGTGTAATTGTCTCGGTCTGCTCAGGGTGAGAGTCCGATCTGAATCCGGAGCGTTACAAGGGGCCGCAGTCAATTCTGCCGTTAAATCCGTTAAGAGCCGAAAATTAATTACCTAACCAAAGCAGGAACGATTCCAAGAGAAAGAGTGTGAGAGAGGAGACGCAGAGACAGTCGACAGAAGGAGGTGAAGGAACGCTACGAGTCACCAGACTTCACGTTAAGCTTGACTGACTAATTATTGCTTATAATTTGCGTTTGGATTAATTAACTAATTAGCCGGGAATGTCTGAAGGCGTTGTGCAGTCTGTGCATGTCAGGCTGAAGACTTTAATTATTGTGATATTTTTAATTAGAATCTGCAGCTGAGGGAGACACACACACACACGTCTTTATAATAATTGCATCAAAACATTTAACATTTATGTACATATTTATATATAAATTATGTTTGTTACAGCTCTTCTTCATGATATTGTGTGTGTGTGAAAACGAGAGTGAGTGTTGTTGTTTTCTATGATCTTGGAAGACCCCCATAATTTAGCACAGTGTTGGTATGATGCTGATAGAGCAGGTGCTGGGTTTAAATCAGACATCTCCAGCATCCTTCTCTCTCTCGCTCTCTCTCTCTGAAAGGAGAGAAATGTGCATCGTAGACAGGATTCTGCAGTGCATCTGACTATTTTCCATCACAAGGGGCCAAGTTTAGTAAACAGGCAAGACTAATGAGACACTTTGAGCTGCGGAGCAAAGCTTCAGCCCGGGGCCGGAGAGCCCGCTCGCACCTGATGGAGCTGGAAGACATCAAAGCAGAGGATTACAGCAGCGCCAGGGGCCACATTCACAGACTTATTATACGCCTCGTTCCTAATCCGGTTATCTGCAGAATATGGCTGTGTTTAGGAGGCCTTGGCCCTCACACACACACACACTCAACTACAGATTCACGTATAGAATGCAAAAAAATCACACAGAAACACATGCCCACAACAACACAACCTCGTATTCATAACTAGAAAGCTTTCCAAATGCTTTATGTAATATTCATCCACTGTTCATACATGATGCTTGAATACTTCATAAGGTCATGTTTCTCTGCGACAGCAGGAATCCATCTGTCAGAGATCCTCGTGTTTGTGTGTGTGTATCTTCTGAAGGACTCGCAGCCCCGGGCAGATCTGGACGTGTTTTTGTTGGTCACTTGGTGATGCGGTCAATTTTGAAGAGAACGCAGGATGCACGTGCGTAATGAAAGACAAATGTTTATGGGTAAAGACAACATGTCAAGGTCACATTTCATCTTAAATAAATGTGACAAAAAATAAAAAATTACTTTATAAAAAATAAAAAATAATTATTTCACCAAAAATAAAATAAAACATAATTTAGGACCATTTTTAACCATAATGCCTGACTGTTTTCAAGTGATTTGTAAATCTTTTAATTCACATAGGTGATTCTCATTAGATTGTAATTACTGTAATACTGTAGTGTTAATATTATTATTTATGCTGATTTTTCTTTTTTATTTTGTATAAATCATCCAAAGATTTTTTCTTCACTCTTAAAAATAAAAAATAAAGATTATAAAAATAATTTTTGGCTAAATGGTTCCATAAAGAACATTTCTGTTTCACAAAAGGTTTTCAAAAAAAATTGTAGTGGAAAAAGGTTAAAAAGAAATTGTAAATTGTACTTTTAAGAAACTTTGACTGAAAGGTTCTTTGGGGAACCAAAAATGTTTCTTCTATGGCATCACTGGGAAGAGCCTTTGGCATCATCTGTATTTTTAAAGTGTTTTTTTGTGACCCAGACCCAGTGACAGCTTTCAAATTCATCCATCACCTCCATTTCACTTCACAAAAGTGAAACAGGACAGAACAAAAAACTTTAAACATGTAAATGAAATAAATTTAGAGAGAGATGGTACAGAGAGAGAAATTCTGTCACACTGTGATTCAATCACTGAAGACTTGTGAACTGCATGTGTGTGTGTGTGTGTGTGTGTGTAGGTGTGTGTGTGTTTAGCTGGGAGGAAGGTCAGGTTCTGGCAGAGTTTAATCCTTGGATTGGCGGTTCTGCCCTCTGGTCAGTGCTGATTATCTCCCATAATGCAACACTTTTCTCTGATAATGATTCTATGGACTGTTTGACTTTAATAATTCTGTTTTTGGTGATATTTTTGATAATATTCAAACTTCTTATTATTGTAATTTTGTACAGAATTTCCATAGTTTTTATGAAGTCCAATGCAACTGAAATATTAAGCACAGGCACTTAGACAATCTTTGTAAAGAAAATCTTTAATTTTTTTAATTAATTTTATTTTATTATAAATTATAATACTATAATTTAATTTAGTTTAATAATTTATAATATTTAATATATATGTTAATACAAAACACACTGTATAGTGCCTGCTTTTTTAAAGAAAAACTAAAAAAATCAAAATAAAGAAATAAAACAGAAATGATACATGGCTAAATATTTCACATAATCTCCTCACTACATTTGTCACATGACCTTTTAAACGTGCATGTTTGGTTAAGCGAGTGGTGTCCAGTCTTCATAATAAAATAAAATGGTTTTTTAGAGTCTTAACATTTGGCAGTCCAATCAAATAATGAATTAAACATAACCTTCAATACATACAGAAAATCTGCCCGTGTATAAGTACCCTAGTAAAACTAGAATACAAATCCAAACACAGCCGTTCTCGTTCACTTCACTGAAGTGCTGCAAGGACTGAATTAACCTTTATTTGTAATTTTGTCATAAAAGCAGCTATTAAGAGCCCTAATCAGGGTCTAAAGGGATTTCTGCCACACAGAAGAGGACAAACTACCTGCTGCGTGTGTGAATATCACAGTATCAGAGAGCCAGTCAAAACACACTCAAACTCCACAAGCCTCGAGCGAGTGTGTGTGTGTGTGTGTGAGAGAGAGAGAGAGAGAGAGAGAGAGAGAGTTAGGACAGACTGAATCGATGAATAATTCATAAAACGTTGTTGTAATGTTCAGTCCTAACCCGCAGGCCCGGTTAAGGTCAAGGATGGCTACAGTGTGTGTGTGTGTATGTGTGTGTGAGATGAGCTTTAGCTTCTACAAAGCCAAATGGAATAATTCAGACCTGTACTGTATAACACCATCTTCCATACACCTTACACAGCACAGACCAGATTTCTACAGCTCACGTTGAAAATTTGAGCCCTCAACCCCAAGTGTTAAACTCTTGCGTGTAACTCGTCCTGCACCATTTGTGCAATAGACATGAATTATAGCTCAAAGCCAGCACCTTGTTGAGATGCAATCAGACTTTTTCACCTGGAGGATGATAAAACAACCTATTGCATAGACTTAGAAGGGACTAGAACTACATCTAAAAACCAGAATATTACAGAGAATTGGGGAGTGTATTGACTCGGGATAACAAGCAATCACATGGCAACACCCTGACAACCATTTGCATCACATTTACATCAGGGTAAAGTCAAAAAAATCCTTTACAGTAAGTCTGAAACTCAATATTTGTGTGTGATGAGGATTGAAGTTCCTCTTACTGGAAATTTACCACACACAACAATTATGTTTATTGTTAATGATGTCGATTAGAATTCACAAAAAAAAATGTTTTAATCTAAATTTTAATCTAATGTTTATTTTTTTGCCTCTTATTGCATCAAAACGTCCAGCATTAATAATCTGCGGCACAAACAAATGAATGCTGTTGTAATTACAGATTTGTGGTCATTCTGAAGAAACACGTAAACAACGAAGATCTGATTACAAGTGCGAGATTATTTTTCTTCTCATTACAGCACAAGCAACACATAATATGAGCTATGCAGAAACCTTCGAGCTACACATTAACAATAACACACACACATACACACACACACACACAAGCAATAAGGAATGCAATAAAGCCAACAAACAACAATAACAATAATAAAATCTTTGGAAAACGTTTCATAAATGATCAGCGTGTAATTAGTGTAATCTACGATGCGTCCGTCTCGTGCAGAAGCGTTTGCGTGTTCTCCTCGCCTGCGTGTGTGTGTGCGTGTGTTCTCACGTGCCCCGCAGGGCCGACCTTCCAATCATTATCTGTCTGTCTTATTACCCCGCCAACCCAAGCCCACTTTTAAATAAAATATGCAAAGGTTTCTTAAATGATGACCCGGGGCGACGTGGATCTCTTTGCTTCTGTACAGGCTGTTAATCTGAGAAATGCAAATTCTCTTCATCTTCCTCTGCTGCTTTATTAACTTTTTTGAATTTAAAATTCCACGAACAATGAGTTCTGTCAGCTTCTGGAATTATATTTTCCTCTTTCTTTTCATGTGCTCGCACAAGCGCGTTTCACCAGGGGAAATAAGACGGTTTCATCTCCTTCCCTCCATTTAATTGGCTGTTTTGCAATTATTAGTTTTTGCTGCTAAAGTCTTTTTTTATTTTTCTTCCTGTTTTCTTAAAGCGTTAGACGTCAACGCTAGTTTGTTGATCGGGGAAACGAGAACAAACGTGCAGTTCTGCAACCTCACAAGAAGAACTTCTCAAGTGTTCAGATGTGAGCTTTATTTTTCATTCTTTCACAGCTCATGAATCACTTATTCAGATGTTTAAATCTCTAATGACACACACCCACATATTGTTTTTATATATTTAAAGGGATAGTTCACCTAACAAAAAAAACACTCATTTATTCATCCTCATGTCAAATCTGTATGACTTCCTTTTTTTGCAGAACACAAAAGAAGATATTTTGAAGAATGTTGAAAATCAAACAATTGATTTTCAACAAACAATTTTACATACAGGTGTTGAATGATGGTTTTAATAAGCAAATAAGTGATGAAAGAATTAAAAAAAATTGGGTGAACTATCCCTTTAAGTGTAAGAAGTAATTATTCATAGTTTCAGGTTTACTTGCACAGATTAACTGAAAGAAACTGTAAAGTCTGTAATTCTGACATTAAGTGGCAGTTGACAAACAACACGTCAATAAACATTATAATTTCAGGTTAATATGTATATGAATGTATAAAGGAATAATATTGCATTTTTTAGGTGCTTTAACTCACCATGGCTTATAATTGTTTTACTAATTTATCTATTTTTTGCACTTAAAAAGTCCTGCAATATGATGATGTAACGATGTCCTGCGAATTTACGAACACTGTAAATTCTGCATAGTCGCTCTGTCAACATTTATTTTAATATGTCAATTAATCTAGTATATATTACTCGAGGTAGGAGAATGTTTTGAACATAAAGCTACACATATTACCTTTAAAAAATAATACTGTTGCTCTTTCTAGACCGTCACGTGTACAGTACTTTAAGACTTGGGACCTGGAGAGAGAGCAAGAATAAAAGTAAAGTCGTGTGTAAATAGTAACATATATATATTTATATCATACTATAATATAATGTTACTAGTTCTCATGCAATTGATGTCAGAAAAACTTAAGATGACTATCAGAATAGCACAAACACATTCAGTGTGTAGAAACACACATTCACATGTTTACATATTTATATCCAATCAGATGACAGCATCCTCTTTGATATGCATATGATTGGACGACAAAGAAAAAGTGTCTTCCAAATTTTCCCAGAATGCACCTCACCAGGGCTTCATTAAAAGGTGTCTGCAGGGCGGAACGATGGCTGACCACAGGTGGTTTGAATGCTCTCTGTCCTGAGGCTCTGTGTGTGTGTGTGTGTGTGTGTGTGTGAGGGGGTTAGTTTGTCTGATCTTGGGTCCGGTCTAAACTCAAGGGATTTAGATCTGAACAGTCTTACCCCAAAAACATTCCACATTTATGAGAGTAACACACACACACATGGCATTCACAGCTCATGACCAGCTGTCAGTCTGACCATCTTATAATAAAATGTGTGTTAAAGTGAGTTTTGAATGGATTATGAGACAGATTAGAAATATTGCTGTTGGATACCACAAAAAATTATGTGTTTACAGTAAAAATCCTTTAGGATTGAGGAAATGTAAAGCTTATATTTTAATGTATTTCTAATATGAATTCTCTGTAAAACGTTATTTTATAACGTGCCACAAACATTATTTTTAATGTTGTGGTTGTTTAAATCATCCTGTTCAGATGGGATTACTTTTGTAAATGGATGAACGTCAATACAAAGCGAGGGACAAGTCACAACAACTATCTGTAGTGGTCAACAGCATGCCATTCATCTGCGAGTCCTTCCAAATCTGTATGATGTTTTCACTGAAAATTTGCAGTTTAGAGATGCAGATTCAGATATGTGTAGATTGTCATAGATCATATCTGTGACCTACTGGACTTGATAAAACATATACTATCCAGATGTTTTAAAAACCTCACAAAGTTCATCGCTGGCAGTCTTTTACAAACTACTGACAGCATCAAACATATATAGTATTATCACAGACTGCTACTGTAACTACTGTAAATACTCTGTGTGTGTTTAAACCGTATCCATAATATTGTAAATAACAAAGATTTGTTTGTAATAAACGTACAATCGTTTGAATTATATATGTACTTAAAAATCTGTCCAGGACAAAAAGGGTGTCAAGCATTCCTCACAGTGATGTTCTTTTGTCTGACACGTTTGGGTTTAACTACAGTCATGACGTTAATGAGGACGCACCTCTATTTCCTTTTTTTCTTAACAGAGGAACTTCAAAGCATCATCTACCTCCATATTTCTTTTCCAATTATGCTTTTCTTTTGCTTTTTGTTTTAGAGGGAAAATAAATTGTGTAAAGTACGAGCTCTTGTGTTATGAAAGTGCTTACGTTAAGATTTTTTGTTTTACCTTGACTAGTTGTGAATGTTGCTTGTGTGTGTGTTTGAAGTGCTTGGCTTAGGAATTTCTCAGACTTGGATCTGCTCCCTCAGGGTGAACAGTCATGTCAGGATTTGAAAGAACAAAGACACTGAAACACACACACACACACACATACAGTAGTAGAGATAATTGCCGTAGGTGAGCTGTTTTGATCTTCAATAGTGTGATGAGACGCACAGGTAATCTGGCCAAAGGTGTGAGTATGTGTGTGTGTGTGTGTGTGTGTGTGTGTGTGTGTGTGTGTGTGTGTGTGTGTGTGTGTGTGTGTGTGTGTGTGTGTGAGAGAGAGAGAGAGAGAGAGAGAGAGAGAGAGAGAGAGAGAGAGAGAGAGAGAGACCTAGAGTTCATGACAGTTTGATTTCAAAACATTCACAACAAAGTGATTAATGTGATTATGAAGTTGAAACACACCCACAGGATCTCAGTAATACTCACATTCCTCACGTCTGTGTCAATCACATTATATTATCACTTACTTTCCTTTATTTCCTTTATTTGTTACCTACAGCATATTGTTATGGCAACCTTCATTACCATGACTACTGTAATGAGAGAGACCTGTTGTGGATTATCCTCGAGCAATACAACCAAAAAAGAACCATATCACTACACCAAAAACAAGTGTATAAAACTAATAAATATAAAAATCATGTTTCACAAAGAACTTTAGAAACAAAGAATTACTTGTGAATTACTCTGATGCTTCTGTGATTGTGTCAAACTGAGCTTTAATTATTTACTTTTACAACATCCAGGATGAATCTGTTCTGGCCATCTGTAAATCACATCAGAGAAATCCTGTATTGCCTAAAAAACCTATAATAAATGCAATCACATCTCAAATTATTGTCATAAAAAGCATTTAAATTTGTGTTAAAATTAACACAAAAAAATAAACTAATTACTAAGAGAATTGTTAATTAAAATAATTAAAAATACAGGCGATTCATAATGCCACAAAAGACCCATTTTTGCCAGAATGTTTCTAATAGTTATCTGTGCTTACGGCACTGAAAATGTCAAACTATAAACACTTGTCATGACTTCTCTGTACTTGTCAATGTCAATTATATTAATGTCAAATCATAACGGCAGACATCCACCAGGGCAGAAGGACAGAGCAGTATTATCCAGAGACCTTTCATAATGAATTATGGGTAAATTTGAGGAGTTTGTGTCAGTCTTTTGAGACTATAGTATAATGTGCTTTCAGCATGATGCATTACAGAGCAAAGTATGATTTACCAAAAGCGAACAAGATAAAAACAGAAAGAACACCAGAATTTAACCTACACTTGGTGTGTGTATAAATAACACAACTCCCTTTTTTATATTATTAAGTTTAGCATTTTACACTTGTTTTGGCCAAAGTGTGATAGCAAAATAAATGCATATTTATAAAATGTGTATGTGTGAGCAGAACTGCTGATGGTAAGTTTCATTTTTTTTCATACTTCCTGATCCAGACAGGAAATAGCCCAGGGGGCGGGATTAACAGAGCTCCAGCAGCAGCTCATTTACATATTCAGATAGTCGACATGTCCATCACCATGACAGATTTACTCTCTCTCAAACACACACATGCATCACAGTCTATTTAACACGTTTTAAAACAAATAACTGGTGTAATGACTGAGCAGTCTCTCTCTCTCATCACAAACGTCTTTGTCTCATCGTAAGACGGTCAAAACGTGATTAGAGATGAATTAGGTAAATGAGTGACTGTGTGATAAATGAACGTGTGACAGAGAGACAGAGAACAGTGTTTTATGATGTATTATAATGATTACAAACAGTTAGAAGGTACAGTGATTTGTAGTACAGCGGTTTAATAAAATAAAATACATAACTGTATTCATTCAGTAACTATGAATACACAGAATTTGTAGTGTATATATGATATAATATAAATAATGTAAAATTATTTGTTATTTAATTTTACATACCCACTCTTTACGTACACACACACATATATATATATTTTAGATTTTATATATATATATATATAGCTGTATATATAAATATACAATATGTGTGTTTTACATAATTATTTTTAAAATTTTTACAAAATGTAACTTAATTACAAAATTTTCTAAATTACTTCTTAAAAACAAACACTTTTGTAAAACAAGCTTTTCGCTTTATTTTCTTTTTCTGCATTGATTGTGTTAGTCTTTGTGTGTTAGTCTTTCACAACACACACACAAAAAATTTTCCACGGCTGCTTCACGCTGTTGATTTCACACACACACACACATCCGCTGGGAAAGCCTGTCAAACGCTCTTTCTGTGTTTCCTCCCACCTCCAATTAACAGCAGGGTTTGGCAACAAACACAATAATTAATTGAAACATTTAATTAGCATTGAAAACTAGCGGTAATTAACACCTTTACTGCATCTAATTCAACGCTGAACTATATGACTCACAGCACGTGTGTGTGTTCATCATGCAATCAGTTTGATATGCAATATCATTAAACTACAAGCAGTAAAATGCAAACAAAATCACCCTGATGCATGAGATGGCCGGGATGGTCCGGGCACCTGCGGGGTGTGTGTGTGTGGCCTGCAGGCAAGCTTTTCTGAGTGCTTCTCTTCTCTGGCAGGATTATCCCACAACTTCCACTATTCATGTGGCTTTTAAGTGTCCAGCCCTGGGCTCTGTGCGTGTGTGTGTGCATTTGTGCATTAGTGAGTGTGTGTTTGTGTGCTTATGAATGCATGAACACAGGTGTGTGTTGGCACATTGTAGACAATGAACGTATGTATATCTGTCTACATACCAATTCTTTCTGCAAAAATATCACAGCAAAGATTATGTAGGACTACTGATACTGTGTGTGTGTGTGTATTAGCCAGGCATTAGATAAGCTGGCAGCGTATGTCTCCAGGACGGGATTAAACCGTTTCTCGCCCCTCGCTGCCCGCCGTAACGTAATTAATGCCTGTATTAATAGGCCAGCTAAAAAATTCATTAAAAAATCCATTAAAAATAAATGTGTTTTTACATAAGACTTTGCCTCAGGTACTAAGAGAGAGAAAACTGTGAGAAAGGGAGATAAGAAGAAAGAAAAACAGAATCGATTGTTAGCGTTCAGGTCAGCGTGAGACGATCGCTCGGTTTGAAACAGGTTAAATACAGACAGTTTTAAATATATCCGCTGAGTAAAGGCTTTTGAGGAGAGGAGATGAGATGAGGCCGGACTGCTTTCAGTTAAATTAGCAGTGTTAATAGACCTCGTGACACTCTCATCTGTCCGGTTCACTAAAAGAGCTTTTGACTAAACGACACTTCAGGAATCAAAGCGACATTAAAGTCACAATTTTCTTTTGGGTCTGAAGAACATTTCGGTTTTCTGGAAATTTACAATCCTGCACGTTCCAACGATATACCATTTTATCAGGCTTCATGTTATAATTTATACTGAGTATCTAACCTGTAAATGCTATTTCTGATGGTCTTATTAAGTATATGCACATGAAGTGTACAGTTTTGTATGTTTACATTTACATTTAGCTGACGCTTTTATCCAAAGCGACTTACAAACATTAGGAGACAATGAAGCGACACATCAAAAGTGGCAACAATAGTACTAAGAAGTGCTTTCCTAAGTTTACAATGTTTTGCAGTTTTGCAATGTTTGGATTTAAAAGGTTTACAAAGTAATGTATATATGTTTTAAACATGTTTATGTTGTATATCTCAATGTCTATATCCAAACTTACAAATCCCTAAGAATACTAAGGGGTTATTGTGGTTGACCGGTCTACAAAGAATTTTAATGAATACAGGTAAAACTGTTAACCGTAAAAGTGATACTGTATTACATTTTTAAATAAAATTTTTAACGCATCACATATAGACTTGAATGATTGGCTAATTTTCTTTGTATTATAGAAATCAATATCAGACAGTAATAAAAGTACAGTGTGCACAATTATTGTACTAATAAGAAAGCAAACAGATGTGAATCCAGACAGGTAGATTCAGATCTGCTCTGTCAGTCACAGGGGTTTTAAAACAGGCTTAGACACATAACGCAGGACTAATAATTACAATTTAAACAGCCTTTAAACTGAAAGATCTCCCCGGGCATTTCTTTCTCATTTCCAAAGATATTAATTTGAGCCGAGTGGAGAGATATTTTCTAAAGGAAATATTTAATTAATTTCCACATATGAGCGTAAAGGCTTCTACTGGATAATAATTACGATTTAATATTTCCATTGTGTTTTTTCTTTTGTTATATGGAGATTAGCCTTTATATACATGCGTATAAAAAACACAAGATGTATTTCATCTGTGTAATTCTCTTGTTAATATATTTTATAATTCGCAGGCTGCTGTATGGTTGTGTAACGCAGGTAAACACATACACACCGAATCATGTTAATGTGCATTGGTTTCTCTTGAGCAAAAGAAAATATTGAATTATAAAGAAAAATAGCTGGCACAGTTCATTTTGCTTTGATCATTTATGTGTTTATTTTCCAGGGCTGAACAGAACAGGTTGTGGACAAAATATTAAATTAGATACCGTCACTGCAACACTGCTGTGTGTGTGCATGTGTGCGTGCACGAGATGAGAAATGAAGAAAGGTGATGATATCCGTTTCCTAATTTGCCCTTTCCTAAGGCGATTACTCAACCTCCCATATTTATCAAAACACAAAGCACAATCCATCACACACATGCATACACGTGAACACACACAGACACAGACCAGCAGCTTCTCTTTGTGCATTAAAACACAAATACGTCAGATCATAGTTGCTGTTTTTATCTCTGTCATTCAAATTCTGCAGCAGTCACTGCACACAGAGTAAACACTATACACAGATAAACAATAAAACACTGAATAAAACCCTCTACTGTGTGTGTGTGTGAGCACCTGGGTTTGTTTTTGATTATCACACAACATTCCACCAAACTCAAGCCATTACCCTGCAGGCAAGACACACACACACACACTTATTATGTTCACACAAAC